>JARQOC010000002.1:545138198-545319626 GCA_033576535.1 Allobates femoralis
GGGCTGCTGGGTACCCCCTGGGGGCTGCTGGGTACCCCCTGGGGGCCGCTGTATAACCCCTGGGGGGTGCTGTATAACCCCTGGGGGGTGCTGTATAACCCCTGGGGGCTGCTGTATAACCCCTGGGGGCAGCTGTATATACTGCTGAGGCCTGTATACCACTGGGGTTGCTGTATATACCACTGGGGCTGCTGTATATATCACTGTGGCTGCTGTATATACCACTGGGGCTGCTGTATATACTGGTGGGGTCTGTATATACCACTGGGGAGGCTGCTGTATACCACTGGGGTTGCTGTATATACTACTGGGGCCTGTATATGCCACTGGGGAGGCTGCTGTATACTACCATTGGGGGGCCTGTATACCACACTGCTGGGGGCTGTACACCTGTGCTGGGGTCCACCCTCGGCTTATACACGAGTCAATAGGTTTTCCAAGGTTTTGGGGGCAAAAGTAGGGGGGTCGGCTTATACACGGGTCGGCTTATAAACGAGTATATACGGTAACTAGTTTGTGTGATATAACTATCAGGTTTAAGGGAATAAAAATTCAATCTTTGAAAATTGCTACTTTTTCAAATTTTTTGTAACATTTTGGATTTTTTAATGAATAAACACAATTAATATCATCCTTAAATTATCAGTTGCATGAAGTACAATGTATATAAAAAAAACAATCTCAGAATCACTGGGATCCATTGAAGCATTCCAGAGTTATTTCTTTATAAAATTACAATGGTTAGAATTGAAAAAATTAGCCTGTTCACGAGGCAAAAACAGGCTCTGGTGTGAAACAGTAAAAAATGATGCATTAATAAATGTTATATTAATTAATTCCACATATTGTTACCCAACCAACAATGTTTCATTCAAATGCATGCCATTCATCAAGGTGTGAGGTTGATTATTATGAAGTATAATTGATTGAAATCCCTCATTTTGTCTTTGATTATGGTTTAAATCACACTTGCCAAATTTACCAGCTCGTAGAAAATGTGGAGCCTAAATTCCTGAAAGAGTTGTCAGATTTTCCCATCCCTGCAAAAACCAGTTTCCAGTCTTGGTTAATTTGGAATCATTGCATTATGGATGATGGAGCTTGAGACAACACCTTAAGGTCAAGGAAAGGAATGTTAATTTAAAGGGACAATGCAGGATTTTTATTAAAAACAAAAGTGCCCAAGCGCTCACCGGCAAGAAGCTGCCACCTACCTGTTACCTACCTGTCTGTTACCGCACCGTGTCAGCGGTGAACGGAAGTGAACAGTGTCGGGCAAAACATGCTGGTAGGTGGCAGCTACCTTCCTGTTAGTGCTTAGGTTGGCAAGTTTGTTTTGAAAAATCCTGGATATCCTTTTTAAGGCTGAAGGCACACTGTCATGCATCAAACACGGAGCATGTTTGATGCACAACAGTGATGGGAGTGTGATGCGTGTTTTTGGTGTATGTGGTGCAAGTGTGGTGCATGTGGGTGAGTGTGCCTGGCTGTATGCATTTGAGTGTGCTGCGAGTGTGATGACAGTGTGCTGCGTGAATGCGTGTGAGTGTGATGCTGTCCACGGTCCTGAAACAAACTTCAGGTCCGTGGACAGCATTTACCGGCATATTAATACTCTGCGGCTGTCAAAGCCGCAGAGTATGAATGTGCCGGTTTCCCGATACAGTAATTAATCATCTTGCACCGATGTGTCAGAGTGGTGCAAGATTATTGATTACTGTACCGGGAAAGCGGTAATTTTAAACTCACCAGCTTTAACTGCCGGCGAGTTTAAAGTGATTTTGCCAGCACACTTGTGCGAATATCGCCCCCACAGACTTCCATGGCCCTCACGCACGTGAGAATCGCGTGCAGTCTCAGCATGCTGCGACTGCACTCGCTTCTTACTCGCATTGCGACTTCAGTGCTGGGGACTCGTGCCAGTCTACCCTGCCTGATAGGGCAACACTGCTCCGAGTGCAATGCGAGTTTCCCTCACATTGCACTCGCGCGAGTCCCTCGCACAGTGTGCCTTCAGACTGCCTTTTAATTCCAACTGTTAACATTTATAGATTTATGAATGTATTATTAACTCCTTTTTCTATAGGAAACATTCATGTATGTGAAAATATATTTTACCTACTGACAACATAATTAGAACATATCCCATACAATGAACTTTATATCTCTAACTGTGAATTTATAAATATGAGTAAAAAATCTAATCAAATTGCTCTGAAATTGATGTTTTCATAGCTCTCACTTTAGTACATAATGATCAATATTTGAGACTTTTAGAATGGATTTATAATCAGATCAGTAATTAGGGATTCATTATTTTCACATCTGTTACACTGAAGTACACCAAATTGTGTTAGTTCAGCAAGGAAAGTTTTGCATTCCATGAGAATCAAAGGTTTCTCATACAGACATGCTTGTTTATAGCCTGATGGGTGACTTTTCATGCTAGAAATACTTTTCATTCACTAACTTCAAAAGAAAATATATTTTACAGAGAATTATTATTACTAACTTTAACTTTCAACATCACGTACAGATCTTGTTTCTATATGTTTATGCTAAAGATGATAAAGAATATTTAAAGCAGAATAGTGATTTGTGAATGGATATTGTCCATTTTTATGTTGTCTTTATTATACATTTTACTTTTACCTATAGGTCGTCCAAAGAAGGTTTAATTAAACTATCCATTTATTAGAATCAGAACTGTGTAATACTAAACAATTCCAGTGGTGGCACTACAGGGAATTTGATCACTTGCAATCAGATTTCACTGCAAATTGCAAATAATCACTGGATTTCCTGAAAGAATGATCAGCAATTTCTGCTTAAAGGGGTGATCTGAGAATTGTTATAAAATAAATATTTAACAAAATGAACATCTTTTTATTTAAATACCTTTATTTAGCAAAAAGGTATGTTTTATCTATTGCAGAATTTTAGGATGGCAACTGCCATGCATGGGGACATGCAATATTATGGGTTGCATGAAGAACATTTGCTTGAATCAAAGATTAGACCGGCATCCGGTCTAGCATTTTAAACTCACATTCCTTGGTTCAGTCAACCTGACAAGACACTGAGTTGAGTGGACTAACAGAGAAGATAACCAGTTTCGTTTAGCTAACTGAGAATGAACATCCATTTCAGTCAGCCTGACAGTTTTAGTGCAGTGCAAGGAGTAAGTCTTTTTTGGCTGCAGACTGCTAGATGGAAGTTGCCATCTTTATAATCCTGACAGAGTGTACGAGTTAAAGCAACCTTTTGATAAATATAGGTATTTAGAACATTTTTAAGTATTTAAAAGTATTTTATTTAGGCATTTTATTACATTTTCCAGGGTACTTCTATAAGATACATTGGGCACACTAGCATCCTTTTCATAATTAGGCCTCTGAAGGTTCACTTTTATAGGGTTTTTAATAGACTAAATCTATAATAGTGGACATCATTTCCATTTATCATAGTAATACCTTTGATCTGAAAATTATTTTACTAGGTTCTCAAAACAAATTACATGAGTGTAATTGTATTTACTTTATCTTTAAAGATGACCTTGACTTCTCAAATACTCTGAAAATAGCACAATTCTAAACTGTCTTTTTGTCAGTCAAGCCTTTGGTCAGGCCCCGACAATCTCATCCTATCATTCAGTGCACATGACTTCTGCAATTACATTGCCCATATAACTCAGTGTACCACTATAGATACTTGACCTGCCAGTTACAGCAACAGTGCTCCAGGTCATTCTTATTGATTCCTGTAAATAAGTAGAGAGAGTTTGAAGTATATTTTCTATTAACATTACATCAAACACCATGCAATAGAAGATAATGGATGAAAGTGTGAAGCAGATGTTATCTAGTTAAGAATTTAGAGAGACAACTTAATGTAATCTCATTTGTCTATAGATTTACTATTGTTTCATTTCCATATACACTCTCCCCTAGGCACATATAATTTTTCTCAAGCCAAATTAACCTGCTTGTTATTCTATAGCTTCTTTTCTGCTCTCCCCAGGGTGTCTTGTTCTCCAGTCAAACAATATGCTCAAGATTCAGGGTCACTTAGATATTTGGAATGTAAAGATACAATGACGTCTAGGGCTTCAAATATATCTTAACTATGTAATAGAAATGTTACATACTTATTGATTTGAAGCAATATGGAAGTGAAATACTCAGTCCTCTGAACTGTGCACCATATGTCAAGGGAACGTATGCTCTGATCAAAACAACTGTCCGTGATTTAATGAGACACCTCCAGACTCTGTGAATCACTCATATGCACTTATACACCAATGGCTACATGTTTCAGACAAGCATATGCTACTGGCAGAATTATTCTGGACTTCCTGAGGTGAGGAGAAGAAATACTCCTTAATAAGCTGAATATTTGGCTTCCAAGGAGCTCTAAGGACTCATAAGTCATTTTTAAAGGGTTCTGTTGTATAAATTAAATAGGAAAATCTAATTATAATTGTAATATCGTTCTATGAACAGGACTGAATTTATGCAGAATACATTTAAGTCATGCTGGTATGTGGTCTGGAAGAGTTTTTGCTATTGAATGCAATACTTTAGAATACACAATATATTTTGGAAAAACACATCCCACAATTTATGCATTATGTACTCCTTACTAGAGGTGAGTGGATCAGACAAGATTCAAATTCACTTTTTCATATGGAAATGTAATTAGCAGAGAAGTTATTCTCCACAAATTTAATAAAAAGTGGAAAAATAGTACTATTACACCGTACTGCTCACCATTTCAAGCTGACCCTGCTGCTCCCTGCCCACTGTCTGATCCTTTGCACATCAAACGTGTACATGTACATGTATTCTGAAGACGTAATTTGATGTTCAGTTTAGGCCAAGGTTTTCAGCCATGAAAAGGTCCTGAAACATGTGCAGTGAACGTTAAGGCTTGCTAATGGCCTTAAGTCTCAGCCACTAATGAACACTGGGCTGGAGATAAGATGAAGCAGAAAAATGGGAAACCACACAGTGTGCAAGGAGCAACAGGGGTGGACTAAGCAGTAAGGGGCTAAAAAAATAACTACCGTATATACTCGTGTAAAAGCCGCCTTTTTCAGCTCAAAAATTGGGCTGAAAAGTCCCCCCTCGGCTTATACACGAGTATATACATAGTGTGTGCTGAGTGTGACGGGGACGGGGGCTCTGACTGGGGGCAGGAGGAGGCAGGAGGGGGCTGCAGTGACACCACGCGGTCACGTGGGCCCGCCTCATTGATATGCACGCATCCCCCTGTCCATCCCCGGCAAGGGGATGCAGTGCATATTGCCGGACACAGCCCCTGGCGGCCCCCGGCAGTGGTATACAGCCCCCCCGCCTAGTACCGGGCCCCCATGCTGCGGCACAGCATACAGTAGCTCATACATTACCATCTCCTGCAGCGCGCGGCTCCTCCTTGTCCCAGCCGGCATCTTCCTGTAGTGTCATGTGACTGGCGCGTCCGCTCGTCACATGACACTACAGCAACAAGCCGGGCAGGAGATGGAGGAAGCGCGCGCTGCAGGAGATGGTAATGTATGAGCTACTGTATGCTGTGCCGCAGCATGGGGGCCCGGTACTAGGCAGGGGGGCTGTATACCACTGCCGGGGGCCGTCGGGGACCATGTATACCGCTGCTGAGGGGCCCTGTATATCACACTGCTGGGGGCTGCTGTATACACCTGTGCTGGGGGCTGCTGTATACACCTGTGCTGGGGGCTGCTGTATACACCTGTGCTGGGGGCTGCTGTATACACCTGTGCTGGGGGCTGCTGTATACACCTGTGCTGGGGGCTGCTGTATACACCTGTGCTGGGGGCTGCTGTATACCACAATTCTGGGGGCTGTATACCTGTGCTGGGGTCCACCCTCGGCTTATACGCGAGTCAATAGGTTTTCCCAGGTTTTGGGGGCAAAAGTAGGGGAGTCGGCTTATACACGGGTCGGCTTATACACGAGTATATACGGTAAATGGGAAAGAACACATAACTCGCCACTTACCATCTTATCCATCCCTACTGCTCCTAGCTCACCTTCTGGTCTTCAGTGACTTCATCGCATTGTATCTCCAATTCAGCTTCTAACCAAGGTGGTGAAGGTGTGGAGGACCAGAAAATGAGCAGGGAGCAGTGATGATGGCCTGAGAGATAAGCAGTGAGTTGTTGTTTTTTTTTTAAATATAATATAGCAAAATTTCAGCTCCAAACCAAACAAAATCAATATAAATGTGGAGCAGCTAAGGAAGAAATACACTCCTGTCTAGAGTGGACTGGGCTAAAATATCAAGATTAAAATAAAAGTATCCCAGTGCTGCCGGTGTCAAATTCCCTAGCAACAAAATGCCAAATGTGATGATACTGAATACCTAAAAAAAACTAAAATATCCAAACAAAACTTTACTGCTTGGAAATTTACTATGTAAGGGGAGTGGTCAATTTATATCGTGGTAGCATAAACAAATAAAATATACACTTAGCAAAGAAACCCCCAGAGGGCTTAAAACTATTATTGCTGTCAAATAAACATTGCATATATCCTGACGACAATAACGTGAAGTATAACATTATAATTTTATTCAATTGGGCGTCATTGATGAGGCTATACAAGCTAGCATAAAGGTTGACAAGTGGACGAGATCCAAGATGGCCGCCGCATTGAGAGGACGTGTCCCACTGAGCTCTCGTTTCCCAACTGCAATCTGGCACCATCCTGCCCCGGAGAGCACCCACAGCCTTCATCCCTAGGCCCATCCTTCACTTGAAACCCTCCAGTTTATAAAAACCAACTTTGGACCAGGAGACCGCCAGAGAAAGACCTCGTGGAGTGTTTGGTGAGGCCTCCCCCCCCCTCACTGCTCCTTGCCCGACGTCCGTGAGGCCTTGATACTGAGGAGAACCTACTGAGGGACCTCTGAAAGCCGCACCACTGTGGACCGGAGGGAAGAGGCAGATCCTAGCATCACGTTGCTGCTGAGACCCGGGATATAGGTGCAGGCGGCCCCCGAACTCAGAGGAAGAGGCAACCGCGGGGACGCGTGTGTA
This sequence comes from Allobates femoralis, assembly GCA_033576535.1. Lineage (NCBI taxonomy): Eukaryota > Metazoa > Chordata > Amphibia > Anura > Aromobatidae > Allobates > Allobates femoralis. The sequence continues at coordinate 545,145,256 of JARQOC010000002.1, forward strand.
CCGGACCTCCTCGGGTGCATTGCCCCCATCGGCTCCCTGGTGTGCAGAGACATCTGTGACTGTGATTGAAGGGGTGAGTGGGGTGTAACGGTCCCATCGTGGCCCCCTGAAGCGGGCGCTGTTGGTCACGTTCCCGCCGGGCGCCCTAGCAGACAGGGGAGATCGCCCGCTGCACCCGTTGCGGAGGAGAGGAGAGGCTGCGGGAGCGGACCGGAGCGGGTCACAGGGGGAGCGGGTGCCTGCATTAGCCTCCGGTGCCAGGACAGGGAGACGCAGGTGGTGTGTGCAGTGACCGGAGCCCACGCGAGACTAGTTGCGGGCCTCTGGATAGAAGGGCTGGAGGCTGTATCACACAGCCCAGTAAATCCCGGGACAAGAGCATCAATAAAAGACACAGACACTCTGAGGGGGGCTGGTGAAGCCAGAACTGAATCCAGAGTTACAATATAAACAATAGAAAAGCATCAGTCTATCTACAGGCCGCAGTCTCATATATAAATAATAAACAGATACTCTGATCCCTGTGCTGACCTCTATATCTCCCCCTCTGAGGTGCTACACACCGGCTTCCTTTGGATCCTGTCCCAAAATATACTACAGTTAGATTTTTAATTACCAAGCCCCTGGAGCAGTATTAACTCCTGCAGCGCTGCAGTCAAGCTGTCCCGTCTTTCACCACCAGAGGGGGCAAATGCTCCATTGAATGTTGCCTAACTACTGCAAAGTGATTAAATTTACTAAACTGCCTCAAGCAATGTGCATCATGTCTACCTAGTCGACGACGTGTGACCTAGGGGAGGCTTAATAAAGACCGAATAAAAGAACATTCCACAGGACCATAGCTAAACATGGCAAGCATTAAAACCCCCGGGTACCATCTAAAACCACTAATACGGTTACCCAGGCCGATGTGGATAAATTCCTCTCAAAACAGACTGACCTCATGACTCACCCTAAATCTACCAAACGTACGTTCCAACTGATGGCTGATGCATCCGACTCTGACGTTGAGAGCGATTCGGACGCAGAGATGGACCTTAAATATAATAAAGTCACCCGCTCTTTCATAAAGCGTATACTGACGAAAGCCATAGAACCGATTAGCAAAGAGCTCGCTGAGATAAAATTAGATTTGGCTCAACAAGGTCATAGACTGGGGGCAGTAGAAAATGACCAGGCAACCACGATGACACAAACTAATAAATTACTGGACTGCCTAAATGCTCACGAAACTCAAATACATGCCATCCACTCCACACTTGAGGACCACGAGAACCGTGAGCGTAGAAACAATATCCGCATAAAATACCTTCCAGAATCAATCGCGTTCGAAGCCCTGCCCTCAGCTGTGAATGAAATCTTTACTAAGCTGCTCCGAGAGGATGACCCTAAAGACATGGAGATTATTAGAGTTCACAGAACACTACGCCCCAAGTCAAACCAAAATGACCCTCCCCGCGATGTACTGTGTCGCTTCCTAGACTACAGAACAAAAGAACTCATCTTACGGAGAGCCAGGGAGGCAGTGACTATTGAATATGAGAACTCTCAACTGAAATTGTTCCAAGACATCTCTGCCATAACCCTAAAGAAGAGACGCTTGCTTAAACCTTTTACAGATATTTTGACACAAAAAGGCTATCGCTTCCGCTGGCTGTTCCCTTTCGGCATCTTTATTACAGCTGGTGAAAAGAAACTAACGGCCAGGATGTCTGAGGACATCAGAGACGTCTGCCAATCACTCAGCATTGAATTACAGTCTTACCCTGACCTAGAAACCTTCCACGCAGCGTCTTTACAGAAACCCCTCCAAGTCACCCCATCATGGCAAGTCGCTGGAACTTCGAAATCACAGCGCCTTCGAAAAAAGATATCCAAAACACCACCGCCAAAGGATGGAGTAGAGACGACCTGATGTCTTCGCTCTAGGATACGAAGGACTCTTTCTCGTCCGCTTATTAGCTGACTATTCTTTAACACCGTGTCCACGGATCATCCTTACACGCCCTTGATTGGAATGTTACTAATTCAATACTGGGTTCTCATACACTTAAAACCAAACAATCCACTCCCTTAACACTACATTTACCTACTGCCCATCCACCCAGCTCCCTCCTTTGTCCCCCCCCCTTCCTCATTCCCCCCGTTCCCTTCCCCACCCCATACCACCATGACACTTGAACCCCTAAATAATGCACAGCTATTCTGTGCCTCTTTGATTGGCAGGCTAACTGCATTACCCGCGGCCTTACTTGAATAAAGAGTGTGACCCAGTCATTCTTATAAGAAGGTCCTTTTTGTTATACAGGTTATACTGCTTTGTACAGTAATGTTAGGTTATATCTTTGTTTTGTAATATGTTTGACTTCTAGACCCACAGAAGTCCTGTATCCATAGATACCGTATAGGTGCCCTTACATACCTGCTACCATTAACCCTTTTCCCCATCCCTCACCCGCTGCCCCTCCACTTACACAATGGAACCTACCCCTCCCCCCCTCACCCCAACTACCTAATACTACAGCAGGTACTATCTGGCTATGGTGGAACCATTAATGATCCTCCCCATATGGCCCACGTTGTTGTGTCGCTGATCGTTAGACATGTTGTACATGATTGCAATGGAAATGTTATTAATGTATCTCTCTTTTCTTTTGTCTTTCCTCCCTACTTTTCTACTCTCTTTCCTTTCTTCCCACCCAACCACCCCTCCCGGTCATGAGGCTGGAGTCAAGGACCACTCGAATCATATACACACCTATCTGGCATCAACCCCCCAATGATGGCGTCTCAACATAAGGTATTTACCTTTGCTACGCTCAATGCTAAGGTGCTAAACTCCCCCATACCGAGGAGACACACTCTAGACCTACTTAAGAAACATGCGGCGGATGTGCTGTTGATACAAGAAACTCACTTTACCCCTGAAAAACTACCTAACTTTGGCCGGTCACACTATGATACCTGGTTCCATGCCACATCGCCACAGCCCCGGTCACGAGGGGTCTCGATTGCTATAAAGAAAGGAATCCCTTTCCAAACTCGAGAACATCTAATTGACACTAACGGCCGTTATATTTTTCTCAAAGGTCTACTAGCTGGTAATTTAGTTACAATTTGTTGCCTATATGCTCCCAACAAAAAACTCCTGAAATGGCTCCACTCGACTCTGAGGAAAATAGGAGATTTCCGTGAAGGCACACTGATAGTAGGGGGAGATCTTAATATTGCACTAAACCCGCTAATAGATACCATAACAAAAAAAAGTTCTTACTCACAAGGTGATCTCAATAAAATCAAAGTCCAACTTCGCGAGCTCCAACTGTTGGATGTATGGAGATACCTACACCCAGATGATTGTGACTATATCTTTTATTCACACCCACATGCCTCTTACCATAGACTAGATTACTTCTTTGTCTCCAAAAACACTCTAGCCAAAGTGAGATCAACAAAAATTAACCCTAACCTTCCCCGTTCATAGATCGTGGCGACTCACTGAGTCGGTACTTGACAACCCATCCACCCTCTCTCGCATAACTAAAACACTGGAGCAGTATTTTGCTCAAAACGATAATGGTGAGGTTGCGGTGCCGACGCTTTGGGAAGCCCACAAATCTGTGGTCAGAGGAGAATTTATTTCAATCACAGCGTACATTCATAAACAACAACAGAAACAGCTTGATCTACTATATGAGGAAATCTCCAACCTAGAAACAAAACACAAAAAATTAATCACCCCCCCCAATAATGGAGCAACTAACCCTTAAAAGGCGTCAACTTAAAGATATCCTATTCCTACAAACGGCGAAATGGCTCGCTTCATGGCGCACTAACATGTACGTTCACGGTGACAAAGCCTCGAAATTGATGATTTCTAGAATTAAACAGAGACAAACCCGCACTTCCATACACTCTATTGAAACTGCGGAGGGACGATCCACAACTAATTATAACCAAATAGAAACAACGTTTCTGCACTATTATACACAACTATATAACCTACGCCCCAAAGAAACCAAAACAGAAGAGGCAACCAGAAGGCAAAAAATCAAACATTACTTATCCCGCCTAAACCTTCCGAGCTTTACCCCACAACAACAATTGCTGCTAAACAAGCCCTTTGGCCTAGAAGAACTCCGGTCCGCCCTGTCAAGGTGTCCCCCCAACAAGGCGCCGGGACCGGATGGACTACCCTGTGCCTACTACAGATCCTTCACCCTCGATTCTCCAACCACACATGCTGAATATGTACAATTCCATATTGCAAGGAGACCGATTCCCGGCTCAAACTTTAGAAGCAAAAATATCCCTAATCTACAAAGAAGGGAAAGACCGGGAAATGTGTAGCAGCTACCGACCGATCTCCTTACTAAATGTTGATTTAAAAATTTTCGCCAGTATGATCGCTCGTCGAGTAGCTGCCTACCTACCGGATAAAATCTCACTAAACCAAACTGGATTTGTGGGGGGAAGAGAGGGGAAGTACAACGTGCTGAAGGTACTACACCTTACCCACTATGCCAACCGACAGAAAATTCCACTAGTCCTCCTGGGAACGGACGCTGAAAAGGCCTTCGACAGGGTGGACTGGCTATACTTAGAAGAGACGTTGCTTTGATTCGGCATCCCGACCCAACTAGTGGCGGCGATTTTAAAAATGTACACCAGCCCAACAGCTCGCATCAACATTAATGGCTCCCTAACAGATACCTTCACCATACACAATGGCACGAGACAAGGTTGCCCACTGTCCCCTCTATTATTTATCCTAGCAATGGAACCCCTGCTGATCGATATTCAGCTTGATAAAGGGATTCAAGGCATTACTCTAGGAGGAACGCATCATAAAACGGCTGCCTTCGCAGACAATTTACTTATATTCATGACTAATCCTTTTAAAAGTTCCCCCCCCTTAATAAAACTACTTGACAACTACAGTACCCTCACCAATTTTAAAATAAATACATCAGAGTCGGAAGCCTTAGACCTGAACGTCCCACTACCAATCTTATCCAGATTAAAAACCATGTACACGTTCTCATGGCCCAAAACGCACATCACCTATCTAGGCATAAAAATTAGCAGATCTCATAAAGCTCTTTTCTCCCTCAATTACTCCCCTTTATTAGACAGAGTAATTGCCACTATGAAAACTTGGCGTGACCCTTTCTTATCCTGGATGGGTCGTAAGAATATCCTCAAAAGCCTTATCCTACCCAAATTTACTTACCTTTTCTCTATGTTACCGATACATGTCCCTAATGCTTATTTACTCAAGGTCAACTCTCTCTTTTACGCTTATATTTGGAAACATAAGAGACACCGCTTAAATTTCCGCACTCTTTCTCTCCCAAAAATAAAAGGAGGCATGGGCGCACCTGATATCAGAATTTATTATCACTCAGCAGTTTTATCACGCTCTATTGATATCATACGAAACACACAAAACAAATTATGGATCGATATAGAAAACAAATTGTCCCCACAGCTCCTCCGCCCCCTCCTACTGACGCATTACAGAACCAAATTGTCTGAACGCCAACATAATCCTCTTACAAACACACTCCTATGAATTTGGACCAATATGCATACCTACTTGCTACCCCCATCGACTCCTCTCCTTACCCTGTTGGATATACTAATGGGATCGAACCTACTATACAACCCTAGCAAATTTCGCACCGGATTACTTGCCAATCTAACAGCAGACCAACTATACGCAGACGGAGCACTTCTCTCGTTACCTAATCTACACAAAATACCAGGCCTCAAATCTATTAATTTTCTACAATATAAGACTTTACAATCCCTCCTACACAACATCCGATTCGATACGGCACTCACCCGCAGTCCCACGGCATTTGAAACGCTCTGCGCAAGACAGATCAGACCTACTAAGATCCTTTCTACCATTTACCAAAGCATTTTAGATAGAGATGTACCCATGAAAAGAGCCTATATACATAGCTGGGAAAAAGATTTAGGCTATAAGTTCTCCCCTCAACAGATTTCACACATCTACACCCACTCACACGGTCCGACTAAATGCATCAAGGTACAAGAGAACTCTTACAAAATTCTCTCCCGCTGGTATACTGATCCGCAGAGAACACACAAATGGAAGACACAATTCCCTGCGAATTGCTGGCGTTGTGGTGATGCGAACGGGAACTACATCCACCTTTGGTGGCATTGTCCATCCCTGATCCCCTACTGGAATCTGACGACACACTTGATCAGAGATGTGACTAAACGAAATATCACGCTATCCCCTAAAGTAGTACTGTTGAATCTACCCCTAGACGCATCCCATAGTGGGTTGGGTTCTCTGTGTTAATCTGCACAATACTGGCTGCAGCGAAACCTCTCTTACCAACGGTTTGGGGATCTCCCCAAATTCCGACTCTTCAGTCGTTAATTGATAAAACTGACCAACTGTATCTTGTAGCGAAACTACCAGCCTCAGTGAACCACACACAGGCGTCTGTCCGTAACCACTGGCGAGCCTGGGAACTCTTCAAAAAGACACTTATAGTACCTTAATCTAGACCCCCCCCACCTCACTCACTCAACAGAGATCCTCTAGACTCCGCCTCGTGACCCGCCTTTCCCTTTCCTTTCTTCCCCTCTCACCTATTATACTCACTCCTGTTCTCTTACATAACCTCTCTTCCTCTATCATCTATCATTTCTTCTCCTTCTTATGCTTAATTTTTTTCTAGATAGTTTGACAATAACCATATTTAAACATATGTCTGGAAATATCTAATAATTTTCAATTGATTGTCACAAGCTGAAATCTTCTGATTCTGTAATTATCTGATTACCATGCTTATATCTTGTAAAATAATAAAAATAATTTTTGAAAAGGTTGAAAGTGTGCTGCTATTAAAATACAAATGCACTCACCGAACCATAGAATTGCATCGGTCACAAGGGGAAAGGTACTCAAACAAACTGGAGGATCAGTCTGATGGAAGTCACGGTTGCGACCTCAGAAACTGTGACCCTGACCAAGCATGTTAAAGGGGTTATATTTACAGGGGAATAAAGTTTATTATGAAGCCATCTGAGGTGTCTAGTCAGATTGGACCAGCGCTGCTTGTAGTGAACTCAAGGGAATAGGTGTTGCGGCAGCTTGATGGAGCACTCCCCTTAGAATGAGCAGGCCCCTAGGGTGTAGTGATGGTGGTGATATAGATGATGGTGGTTGCAGTTGTTGATACAGGAGGGCACAGGCAGGAGTTGACAGAAACAAGAGTTGAAGTTCTTAGGGTGTAGTGATGAAAGTGGTGATGTAGATGATGGTGGTTGTAGTTGTTGGTACAGGAGGGCACAGGCAGGAGAAGACAGAAACAAGGGTTGAAGTTCTTACCGGTCACCTTTACTTGCAGTTTAAGTCCATAGACAACCCAGGTGCTGTACTATGTCACCCAAGGTTGCAGATTGGCCAGCTCGCAACTAGTCCAGGTCCACTCTGCTGAGAGACAGAGTGTAGAGCCTTTCCTTGCTGCCCTGTTCTCTCTGACGCGTTTCTACTCCTTCCTTCCCAGTGGCCTTTGTGCTACAAGTCTCAAAGCAGGCAACTGCGGGCCATTCTGAGTGACTGCCTTGCAAGTCCTCTTGACTGTCTGTAGTCCCTTCACTTGGGCGAATCCACAGTGGTGGCCACTGCACCTGCTGTTCAGTGGCCTCCGGTTTCTCAGCTGGTCATGAAGATCCTAAACCAAATTGAGACCAGTACCTTGGTGCAGCTCTTTCCTCTACCCCGCCATCAGGCCACCTATAGATTCAGGTTCCAGGCCTGGAGATCAGCAGCCAACCCTTGTGGATGGTACCGCTCTCTCCCCAGCTGCCTGGATTCCCTAGAACTCACTCCATCTTGTTTCCATTCTGTTCTTTCTCTACACTGACTCCTAACTAACTCCTCCCACCCCCTAGACCTACTTCTGCCTCTCCTCTTAACTGAGAGCATGATATTACACCAATTGGATATATATTGTACAGAAATATATAGTCAGGTGTCTTGCTATTAATATTTGTATTATATATATTTTACAAATTTAGCAAAACTCATGACTATATATTGCTGTACAATGAAATAATAAATAAGTATAAACATATTTTATAACAATTTTTTATATATTTGTATTTTTTTATACATATATATACTTAATTAGTTTTCTTCTTTTATTTTCTTTCCTACTTGTTATAGGATTTTTTTTTTTTAATTGCTTAATAAATATTTTTAAATTTAACACTAATTTAACATTAATAAAGTCTATTATATTTTCTTGGATAACAATTCCAGCATGATCATACAGTGTCTGGGTCATCAGGGGTTAACTGAGTGTTTTAATCGCTCCTAGAGGCATTGTACACAGGCTCTTCTGAAGAAGGAACTTGCAAATTCAAGAAAAGTGTCAGGGTAGCACCTAGGTACAACATGAGCCACCTTAGCTCCTGTAGTGCACATATGTATAACATCACACGCCGCCGGGTCATCACTTGGAGACAGCACTGCTTCCTTCCCTTAATATCCCTCCAGCTGGGGCAGTTAGGCAGCGGCACTGCTTTTCACTTTGACAAAACATTCACCTTTCATTTTTTTCCTGGACACTTTTGTGCTCAGGACGCTATTAAATCCACACATTTTGTGCTTAGGACTTGCTTATACGGTTCGGCAAGTGCATATGTGTTTTAATAGCAGCACACTTGTCAGCCTTTATGGCAGCTTGTATAGCCACACTAATGATACCCAGTAGAATACAATTATAAGGTTATACTTCATGTTATTGACAACAGGATATGGGCAATGTTTATTTTACAGCAATATTAGGTAGTTTTAACACCTTTGGGGCATTCTTAATTAAGAGTATATTGTATTTGTTTGTGCTACCAAGATGTAGATTGACCATTCATTTTCCATGCAAGATTTCTATGCAGTACACTTTTTTTTCAGATCTTCTAGTTTTTTTTTTAGATATTTAGTACCATTGCCTTTGGCACTTTTTTTATTTCAATATTTTGTTGGTCCTTTCTTGTTTTTGCAACAAGGCGGCTACAGCTAGCTGTCATTTTGCTGAGTTCACAGAGAGCAGATTACTAAAGTTTCTGTAAATCTTCAAGTGCTGCCATACAATGTACACATCAAGTGTAAGGCACTTTCACATCAGCGTTATTTGAAATTTGCCGCAGATCAGGCGGGTTTGCAGCGTCTGCCACGTAACGGAGCACTTGCATCAAGCCTGCGGTAAGCCCCATTCATTCCCTATGGGACTTGTGGTGAAGTGTGCCAGGTGCGGTTTTGCTGGATCCTACACTTGCAGCAAGTAAAAAAAATGCCGCTAGCAATTGCCGGAACTGCAGCAACGCAAATTTCAAATAACGCTGATATGAAAGCTGCCTAATTCAGTAAATGTAGAGAAGAATATAAGGAGAACATGAGATTTAAAATGATTTTCCCTGGTTGAAACTAGATTAGTGGGCTGGGGTCACACACACAGATATCTGGGCAGATATTGTTCACAGATCTCTGGTTGCAGTAAAATCATGGACATATTATACCATTTGTACACAGCCACAAAATGGAACCATATGTCCATGATTTCACTGCAACCAGAGATCTGTGAACAATATCTGCACAAATATCTGTGTGTGTGACCCCAGCCTTAGTAGAATTAAAACAAGAATACGTATTTATTTCATACTTGAATGAATTGACAGGCTTGTTTTAAGGAATCAGTCTAGTTTGGTACCTAAAGAAGTAACATTTGTTCTTCTTCAAGTTTCAATAGTATTTTTATTTTTCAGTATATGTTGCTATTTGAATCTTGAATTTTTCAAAATAAGCTATGATTTTTAATGTCTGAAAACAAGGTAATCACGTGAAGATGCCTGCTATATCCTACTGCAGGGCAGCTGTGCTCAACCTCATGGGGGATTTCGATGTTACCCTGCAACTACGAATGCTGTGATTGGATGTTTAATTCTGAAAAACCACTCACATCAATTTTAATTTTTACAGCAAATGAAAATGACAAAAACATTGAAGTTATATGAGCACCGATCATAGGCTGGTGCTAAGAGAAAGCAAAGATTTATTGACCAATCAGTGAGCAGGAGTGCAGTTTGACTCCTCAAAGACCCCTCTAGTCCACCTCATTCCTAGTTTGGAGATGTATGCAGAGCAGGTCTGCTGCTAATCTGTTAGGACCTGTGGTGCCACAGATTAATTTAGCCTGTGCCACCACTTCTGCTGCTCTTCAAACACATAAAATATCTACTTTAATTTACCACTAACATAAAGTACCATTTGTTGGCAAAAAAAAACATTGATAGAATCACTGGAATATATTGAAGCATTTAAAAGTCATTACCACTTAATCTCTTTACTACACATGACGTACTCAGTACATCATGTGTCGGCTCCCTCACTTTGATGTGAGCTCCGGCGCTGAGCTCACATCATTCCCCCCACATCTCAGCGGATATCATTAACTGAGATGTCTGGCTACTATCATTCACCTCAGTGAATGACAGCGCAATTCAAAGCACTGTGGCGGGGATCACTATGTTCCCGTTCACTATCACCATGATTGGAGATTCCACGATAAGATTGTGGGATCTACATGTGTAACCTGGATAGCCTAGGGTCCTGTGGTGCTATGGTCCTATGCTATCAGGGTTCACTTCCTCTGGATAGTTGGCAAGCACTGCCATCCACAGAAAGTGATCATTTGTGCTATGTCCCGATGTGCTGCAACTCATCGCTACATAGCACAAGCAATCAGACTGTGCAGCATTGAGGCTCTCTAGTGGCCTATGTAAAATAAAGAATAAATAAAAATATTTAAAAACATGAATAAAAAAAAAAAAGTTGTAATCACTTCTCTTTTGCCCTATTCAAAATAAAACTACTGTATATGGATACACCTAAATTAAATAGGAATGGTTGGTGATATCAACTGCCTGTTTATGGCACATTAGTATATAGGAGGGTGGAAACTTTTCCAGATGGGTGGTGATGATGGCGACCATTTTGAAGTTGACCATATTGGATCAAACTTTATTTTTTTCAATGGGAGGAGGATCATGTGACACGTCAAACATTGAGAATTTCATAAGAAAAACAATGGTGCGCTTGGTTTTAACATAACTTTATTCTTTCATGAGTTAGTTATAAGTTTATGACCACTTATAAAATGTGTTCAAAGTGCTGCCTATTGTGTTGGATTGTCAATGCAACCCTCTTCTCACACTCTTCACACATATATAGCAACACCGCAGAAGAAATTCTAGCACAGGCTTCCAGTATCCGTTGTTTCAGATGCTTCACATCTCGTGTCTTCACAGCATAGACAATTACCTTCAGATGACCCCAAAAATAAAATTCAAAGGGGGTCAGATTGGAAGACCTTGGTGGCCATTCAACTAGCCCACGACAACCAATCCACTTTCCAAGAAACTGTTAATGTAGGAATGCTCGGACTTGACACCCATAATCTGGTGGTGCACCATCTTGTTGGAAAAACTCAGGGAACATCTTCAGTGAATAAAGAGGGAAACACATCATCATGTAGCAATTTCAGACATCCAGCGGCATTGAGTTTTCCATTGAGGAAGAATGGGCCCACTATCTTTGTATCCCATATACCACACCATACCATCAATTTTTGTGGTCCAACAGTCTTGGAGGTATCTATCCACTGTGGGTTAGTGTCAGACCAATAGTGGTGGTTTTGTTTGTTAACTTCACCATTCACAAAAAAGTTTGCCTCATCACTAAACATAATGTTCTGTGTAAACTGAGGGTTCTGTTCCAATTTTTGTTTTGCTGTTCTGCAAAATCAGTGCACCGATCTGAGTCATCCTCAGTGAGATGTGAGTAGCTAATATCTGCTGCAGGGATGTTCAACTGATGCCATTCTCCACTGACATGCGGCGAGTGTTACGCTGTGGGCTCTTGCTGAATGAAGGTAGGACAGCCACTGATGTTTCTTCATTAGTGACAGTTTTCTTGCATCCACATTTTGGCAAATCCAACACTGAACCTGTTTCATGAAATTTGACAAGCAGTTTGATAACTGTAGCATTGGAGATGGGTTGCCTCGTAGGGTGTCTTGCATTGAAATCTACTGCAATGACGCAGTACAGCATGCACCAGACATCAACACAATTTCTATCCGCTCCTCACATGTTAACCTCTGCGACATGTCAATGGCTGTAAACAAAGAGAAACTTGAAAATAACTCATGAAAGAATAAAGTTACATTAAAACCAAGCACACCACTGTTTTTCTTATGAAATTCTCAATAGGTTTGATGTGTCACATGACCCTCTTCCCATTGAAAAAAATAAAGTTGTATCAAAATGGCAGACTTCAAAATGGCCGACATGGTCACCACCCACCTGGAAAAATTTTCGCCCTCCCATATACTAATGTGCCACAAACAGGAATTTGATATTTTATTTAGGTGTATCCATTAAATGGCCCACTTTGTACATGCATTTCTATGAACCCCTGTGTATTATCTGACGTGACAGTTCTGTAGCAATAGGGGCAGTTTAGGCATAAGCCGTCGGGAGTGGAGGCATTTTACCGTTGCGTTAGGATGTCAACCCTCGCTTATAGGCATGGTACATCCACCATGGACTTACAGCCCACTGTTTTTAGACACTAGGTTGCACCGTCTGACTTTGAGTTGGTCCCACTATATCAATAGACAAAAATTGTTCTTGAGCCACATCTGATTCAGTGAGTACTTTTTCTGGCTTTCATGGTCAAATAAGGGCGATTTTAGTGACAGCCACCGTTGAGTGGGACGCCATATTGACTATTAGGGGGCCGACCCCTACAGTAAGTTAGCAGTAAGGAGGGAGGCTAGTTGACAAGAGCTACCTCACCCTTCCTTCCTTACTGACTGTGCACCATAGTTTTGCAGATAGAAATAAAATTCATAAGGGTTTTATGTGTTATTCCACTTTCAGAAAACATTTCAGGGTGCTGTTTTCAACAAAAAAAAAATCAAATCACACTTTGTTCACCCCCATATCAAATGCTGAGTGTCTGCCACTGCTTTGGGTGTCAGTAATTTTCAGCTTCGCGCAGTATGTTCTGTCTAGATGGGCAGAGCCTCTCAGTTTAGTAATCAGTTGACGCACTGTCGACATTTTGTCTCAAGTGCAGCCAATAATTGACATCAGGAGCAGAGTTGTAAACGTATTGGTGGATAAAGGTATGGTTCAAAACACATGGAATGGTTCTTTTTTTCATAGCAAACTGCTTCCTGGTAGAGATAAGCAAAACGTTTGAAGTTTGGTTCGGTTCGCTGAACTTCCAGAAGTTCGCTAAATAGTTTACCGAACCTCTTTGAAATCAATGGGAGCCAAAATTAAGGGCATAGAAAACACATTTAAGGGGATCTACATAATGCCAAACAGCTCAAACCATTTTGCAGTGGAGACCCACTGTTTTGGCACAGCCATTAGCTTCTTAGACTATTATACTTACCAGCTTCCAAGCCCACTCATACCTCAAACGTAACAACTGCTTCCCCCTGAGTTTGATCAAAGTCAGACTCTACCCCGCTCACCCTCTTTGCCGACTTTTGTGACTGTTTGCAAGTATGGAAAAGCAAACTGACGTCAGATTACTGTAAAAATAAATATATAATTGAAAAAGATGGTGTGGGAACCCCCCAATGTTAATACCAGCCAAGACTTTCACAACTGGGCGTTGGTATTGTCACCAAGGGGAAGCATATTATTTTTTCCCTCCCACAGGGTAAGAATAACAGCCTGCAGCTGCTCCAGAATATGGCAAGTTTACTAGATTGTCCTGGATCTTTCTCGCTGCTCTGGGGCATGGCAAATGGTGTAATAGAAGGGCTTGAGGACCGCTGACTAATGATGGCTGTCATTAAGCCCAGATTGGTAATGTTGAGGCGTCTATGATACTTCACATTACCGATTCTCTAAGTATATAGTTAAAAAAAATACGAGAAGAGAGAAATTCCTTATTTTAAACAAAATACACAGACAAACCTTTTTCATCTATTTATTAAGCCCAAAAATACCCAAACCCATGTAGTCGTGCCGAATGTGCTTTGCTGGACATCATGTTGTGTGAATTATCATCTGAGCTTGGTATGTTTGGGCTTAATAAATGGGTAGAAGAGAGTTGCCTAAGTGTTTTATTTACAATAAAGGATTTTTTTTAGCATCTTTGCTTTTTAACTATTTACTTATATGATTGGTAATGTGGAGGTATCATGGATGCTTCAACATTACGAATCTGTGCATAATGACAGCTAACAATACTCAGCTGTCATTAACCCCTGCTATTACGCCAACTGCCATCACCACAGGACAGCGGGAAGAGCTGGGGCAAACCAACAGGATTGACGCATCTTATGGAAAAGGTGTTCTCTTGCAGCTGTGGCCTGCTATTTTTAAAGTGGGGAGATCCCGTGAAGGATAGCTCTTCCCACCATGAAAATACCAGACCCCAGATGTCGGCTTTACCTTGACTGGTTTTAAAAATGGGGGGACCCTACGCCATTTTTTTCAAATTATTTAAATATTTATATATAAATAATTTGAAAGAATAGCTTGGGGTGATGTCTATTTTGAATTATCAGTCAAAGTAAAGGTACCAGCTGTAGTCTGCAGGCTCCAGCTGTCTGCTTTACCCTAGTTAGCGATTAAAAAAAGGGGAGACCCCCCATGTTGTGTTTGTTTGCAAATTATTTATTTTCAGCTAAATACAAGGCTAAAACATCCTTTAGTGCAACATGAAATGCACTAAAGGGTGCAAGTTTACAACATATTATATATTAGGAGGTGGCACATTATATAAATGTGTGATATCTATCAATCTTTAAATCTATCCATTCATGTATCTTTAAATGTATCTATATTTTACATCTATCTATTCATCTATCTATACTTCTTATCTATATATTATCTATCTATTATTTCTATATAGCTATCATCTATTCTTTCTTTGTATCTATCCATCCATCCGTTTGAACAGCTAAAAACTGAAGGAATCTTTAACATCTTAAAATACTAAAATATTTTGAAATCTTAAAATTATTTACTGGTCGCAGCCATCCCGGATGTTGTGCTTCCGTTAGATGCACCATTCCTGGTTCTTTGCCTCCTCTCTGACGCTGCCCAGGTGTGTTGAAAAACAGGATAATTGTATTTGGAGTTGATGCCAGTTGGGTAATGTCAGCTATCATCAAGCCCAAAGGTTAGTAATGTCAAGGCATCAATCAGATACCCAACATTAGTAACCAAGTCAGGAGACAAATAACCACACCAATAAATATTTGATTCAAAAATAATCTCACCAATACATTCCTCTTTCACCATTTTTTTAAATTAAAATCCATTTTCTTAAAAGTCTTCTATTCCGCCCAACAATATTAAAGCATGTAAAAAAATGAAAAAAGCAAAAATCAGACCCAAATAAATCCTGAAGCAGTCAAAGCATATGGGGTCAAAAAAGTGACTGCATCCCACGCATGGTTGGACAGTATGCACTGCACGGCTCAAGGCAGAGTTGCAAGCCGTGGCTTCATTGAGATTATGTCAGGTTACACAGCTGGTATCACGCAGTAGGGAATCACACTGTGTAACCTGAGATGATCTCAGTAGCATCAGTGCTCACAACACTTGCTTCCTTTTGAGAGCCACGATATCGCAGGGGAATTAGCTGGTATATCTTGCCAGTATTGTGAGACAGCACATGTGAGGAGTGCAGTGCAGTTCAAATTCGCGAGATAGCCGCTTTGACCCCTCACGTCTGAATTGCAGTAATATGCTTGTAAGAGGGTTTAGTGAGAGCTGCAGTCATGGTGGAAGGGCTTGAGGATTCCTCTTGCCCTCTTGCTACTCTAAGGATATGTCCAGTAGAAAGGTTGGAAACCCCATTTCTTAAGGGCTGCAAAAAGTGGAAGTTTTCAGGATTTCCATAGCTTTTCACAGCTGGTAATGTAATAACCTGCACGAGTAATGATTCCAACACCTTGTGCAATGCTAAGTAAATTTGGAAAACATGCACTGTTTGCAGACCTTTAGGACTAGAGTTATCCTGTTCTGTTCTACAGAAGTCTGTGTAGTGTATTGTATTATCACACCTGACACCTCCAGGCCAGGGGCTTGTGGCTTGTTCTCTGGCATCGGTAGGGGAGTATCAAAGCACATCTTACTTTACACAAACAGTCCAGTACACAAGGATTTAATTTAAAAAGCTTTACTGTTGCAGAGTAAGAAAAACATCAAAAGTTGGTACATAATGTAAATTTTCAGATTTCAGTTACACAAACACTGATCATTTTCACATAGGTACTCAGCCCGTGATCCATTAGAGTACTGAAAAATTCACTTCATCCCACTGTCCACCTCTCAGTGCTGAAGTTAGCGCTGAGTAGTGGCAGGAGGCAATGCATATTACAGTACACTAAGTGTACTGACCCCCCATTCACTGTATATAGTCCCCCATCACTGGATATGGCCCGTGCTGCCGTTCATACTAAAATCATAAACGGTATAACAAACTTGTCCGCTGTACCCTCCATCTCTCCCTCTGCAGCTGCATTGATCTCTTCCTGTCTGTGCGAGCTGGCGTCCTGTGATGTGACCTAGCACAACACACTGATGCCATCACTGCGTGTCCCGGTCACATGACAGGATGCCCCGGGAACTCACAGACAGGAAAAGATCAATGTGGCTGCAGAGGGGAGAGATGATGAGGACAGGTATGTTTATTATTTTAGTGTGAGCGGCAGAAGGGGGCTATATCCAGTGATGGGGGTTGCAATAGCCCATATATATATATACCTAAGTGCACTCAGCAATAGTGATGTCTTAAGCGGGCAAAGACTTCATGGGGGCACATTCAAGATGTCTTTCCCTTCTTTCTTTGGGTTGTCTTGACCCTGTTCTCACTCGGTTGAGACCCTGAAACTATAGTATCTAAGTCCATTTTGTCAGAAAAGAGGCTAATAGGCCAAAAGGAGCAAAAAATCCACACAGGCACAATACAAGTAGTATTAGCATGAGTGAGTCCTTCACTGGGCACAGTCCTTGAACGTTGCAAACAAATGACCCAGCTGGCATATCAGGGCCTCCAATTTTTCCACTTTTCACGCCACAGTGTATAACACATAGCACAAGCCATCAAGATAATGGGACACAGTCCAATAAGGGCAAGGTCCATTTAGAGCACAGTCCCTTTAGGGCACAATCCATTTACAGCATAATCCTTTTAGGGCACAATCCATTTAAGGAACAGTCCATTTAGGGCACAGTCTATTTAGGGCTTTGAAGTGTATTTTAAAGGCTGCAATCCTGCTAATTCAGTAGGGGAAAGCGCAACAGGTGCAAAACTGTGAAAGGGAAATATAAAATTAGGCCAACATGGTCACGAGGCAGAAAAAAAAAGGTCTCACTCTTCTCTTAACTGCAAATAGTCCTCATCTGGCCAACAGGGCAGCGCCAGGACTATGGGTGAGTCTATTAGCCTGAAACTTTACGTCTTGCATGATGCAGGGACACAGCAGGGACATTTCTTACAATGGGTCAGCGATCAAACAACAGCCCTTTTTTGGGTAGTGCTCTTTAATTGGAGATCTTTTCATAAGCCTCCCACTCCAACAACACTTCCACACTCCCTAGGATTGATGTGGCTATTCCACACTAAAGGCCGCTCCCGTACAGTTTCGGGGGGCTCACAGGGATTAACTCTTCAGGGTAATTCTCCACCACCACCTGCCTCCCAGCACACCCTGTCAGGGCCACCGCTGGATTAGAGGGCAGAGGAGTTAGGGGACGGCCACCCCCTCCAGCACACACCGGAAGATCTCGGGCAACCCTGGCAGGTCCTTCAGGGTCTATGTCTCCTGTGGGTTACAGGCCAGCTGGTTGGCTAACATGAACATGCTTGACCAAACGTCAATGGTCAGCACAGGCAGCACGGTGGCTCAGTGGGTCCTGGGTTCAAATCGCACCAATTAGACATCTGCAAGGAGTTTGTATGTTATTATATTCTCCCTGTGTTTGTGTGGGTTTCCTCTGGGCACTTCAGTTTCCTCTCACATTTCAAAGACATACTGATAGGATGTTTACATTGTGAGCTCATGTGAGCTTTTCTTTTTTAATAAATTTGCACAAATATATACATTTATGGTTTTTTTTTCAGTCATGCTGGGTTGCAGAGTGTACATTAATGAGGATAAAAATGAACTTTTTTGAATTTACGAAATGGCTTCAGTGAGACAAAGAGTGAAAAATGTAAAGTGGTCTGAATACTTTCTGTACCCACTGTATATGACTATGCACAGTATGTTAAGCATATAATGGACACAAGTTATTTTTATCTGAATTGCTAGCAGATAGGTATAGAAGAAATGGCCTTGCATGCTGCTGATCCTCTGAAATAATAAAAGTTTTCTCTTTCTAAACAAAGAAAAAAAATGAAAAGCCCTCTTATAAGGATGATTAAGGTTCCTGGAGTTCACAGCTGCTGGTACATCTGGCACTCTTCCACAGGTTAAAAGCCTAGTGATTTCTCAAAGCCTGAAATCTTAGGGTACCTTTACATGCCGCAACTTTTGGCGGCGATCGGAGGCAACCTAACGTGCGCGTGCACATTTTTCATGGTCGCCACACACCAAAAGCAAGGAATTTACCCTTCATGGTTGCCTCTGGTTTTGGAGCAGTGCAGTGAAATCGGAACCAGGCGCAACTTTGAAAATCACCGCCGGGTTCCCCAATTACACGTCGCAATTTCGTAGCAATTTCACGGCGACGATAATGGGGCTCCGGATTGCCTCTCAGTTTTCACACCCCAGTTGCGGCGTGTAAAGGTATCCTAAGGGTACCTTTACACGCGGCAACTTTTCTAGGAATTTCACTGGCAACTTACTGGTTGCAGTGAAATCATGGACACATTGTTCTATTTTGTTGCTGTGTACAAATGGAACAATGTCTCCATGATTTCACTGCAACCAGTAAGTTGCCAGTGAAATTCCTAGAAATGTTGCCGCGTGTAAAGGTACCCTTAAGGAACTTTGAAAACTTTCTTTTAAAGCCCCCTTAAATTCATCATGTTGAAATAAACTGGTAGATCTCATGGCTGTGAACACAGCTAACGTTAAAGGTTAATAGAGTTCTCAGCCACCAGGTCTTCTGGCCATTGATTTGGCCCCAAACCTTCGAGGAATGTTTTAAGGACAATTTAAAGTTTCAAACTTTTTCCTAAACAAAGCTGAGTTTGCTATTTTTTTTAGTAAACTGTTTGGGTTTCTAATCACAAAGCAAACCCTCAATGTTTGCGTCGAAATTGAAATAGGTGAACCTTGTTCGGAAAAGTACACTTATCTCTATTCCCTGGGAATGTGATTTTCTGAAAGTGAGCAAACCCTTAAAGCACAAATCACTTTAGGTAACTATGTTGGAAACAGGGTCAGAGGAATATTGCATCTGTGCGATAGGTACAGTAATCGGCATATTGAATGCAATTAATACGTTTATATGATTCTTGACCAAAAATATTAGCAGTTTTAATATAAATGTTTGAATTAACTAATAGAATGTAATGTTGCATCTCCATGAGAGTACTATTAAGAGAGTTGCTGCATTTATAGCTAAGACTAGAACAATGGAATAGAAACTTCTATAAAGTGTTTAAAGTCTGATCTACTGAATGTTATAGATTGACCTCTTCATGTACTAATGCCTTGCTCATCCACAAATAAACACACTCCATTGGGAATTTTAGCGGAACACTTCAGGAGATGAGCTTACATCATCACCCTTTGCTGATCGGGTTCTCTGCACTGTGAAAGGCTCTCTGCTAATCACAATTTACTATCTTAGGATAGAACTCTAGCCACAATCTGGTTAGCTGGCAACTTTGCTATAATAAATATTCATGAAGCTCAGCTATTTTATCTCATATTCCCCATCTTATTATAGATTCTACATTATAAAAAAAGATGGAATATTAGAAAAGCGATATTTAAATCCTGCAATAGAAAATGAGTTGCTAATTAGAAAAAAAGAATCAATGGTGTATGCTACATTTTTTTGGGTTCATGTGCAGTAATTTCCCAACCTTAATAAGTTTCCTATTGCACACAATTCCAGAACACCCAGTTTCAATGATGTATGGGATAGCTAACTCAGTGAGCATCCAGTTAAGCAGAAAATGGAATGCGATTATGATGCTTGCAGTGTTTTAGCTTCCACTTTGCCTCATGGGAAGCTTTTCTTAATACTTTCTGAAAATTAGATAATGGCATTCAAGGTGAAATCAGTTAATCCATGTTTAGCTCAGGCGGCACTTTCCTTTATTTTTAGGAATCTCTAACCTTTAGTTTTAATTTACAGGTCTATATGTTATTTCTTGTCACTTTTATGCCTCATTGTTGCTCAGCCAGCACCCTGACCTAAAGCTCACAAACAAAGCAATCGGAGCTTATGCCTCAAGGTCATAGGTAATTGTTCAACATATTCAAATATATTCAGGGATGGAAATTTGTCTTTGCATAATGTTGCATCCTAATAAGCTCAGATTCTTATTTGAAAGTTTTTAGCACAAAATAAAATCCCACTGTAATGATGCCAATTTGGAAAAAAAATATAATCATGTGTAGAAAATGTTTTGGTCTTTTAATGCTGAAATGGAAATTTTAGAGAATGCAAAACTATAATGAAAGAGATAGTCTTTAGCATACAAATATAGATGTATATGAAGTTCCAGCTCTTAATACACGTTAGTTACTCGCCATAGCGACTAATGACCTTGAAAGCCCTTCGACAGCAAATTGCCTCACTTCAGTCAAAAACTACTGGTATAAATATACTGTATAATTTAGATTTGATTTTAATTCCAATATTAAATTGTAAATAATCTTAGTAATAATACTAATCTATTGGTTGTAAATTACTATTATTATACAGTGCCTTACAAAAGTATTCACCCCTTGGTTTTTTACATTTTTTATTAGTTTCAACATGTATTTAAATAATTTTATAATTCCATGTGTGTGATGCATCAGCAGTAAGTAGTCTAAGTTGGGTAAGTGAAGTGAGAAAAACATATGCAAAAATTTAATTTATGGGATAAAATAAATAAAGATTGCCATGTGCATTTGTTATCACCCAATTTGCTATAAAGCCCCTAAAAATGTATGGGGCACACAATTATCTTCATAAATTATATGCTTAGTGAAAGGAAGCCTACCAATGTGCAATCTAAGTGTCCCACCGTCTGTTAGTATTTACACATTTTAATGAAATGCCACAGATGCAGCAACACTATTAAACAAGAGGCACCACTAACTGAAATACACCATGAACACCAAGGAGATTTCCAAACAATTCAGAGGCATAGTTGATATATAAATATCCCAATGTCTTATAATCCCCTGGAGCACTATCAAATCCTTTATCATCAAATGGAAAGAACATGGTACCACAAAAAACTGCCAATAGAGGTTCGCAGACTGAAACTCTTAGCCCAGGCAAGAAGGCATCAATCAGAGAGGCAGCTCAGAGACCAAAGGTGACCCTGAAGGAGCTGCAGAGTTCACAAGCATAGACTTGAGTTCCTGTCCAAACAACCGCAATAAGCCGTACACAACTTAGAGTTGGACTTTATGGATGAGTGGCTAGAAAAAAACCTTTACTTACAACCAAAAGTTTGAAGGCTTGTTTAGAGTTTCCTAAAATACACGTGTTAAACTCATCAAAAGTATGGAAAAGGGTGCTGCAATGAGATGAAACAATTCACTTTTTGCCCACCAAGTTAAATGCTATGTCTGGTGCCAAACCAACACATCTCCCAGAATACAATCACTCCAAGAACACAATCCCCACACTGAAACATGATGGTGGCAACATCATGCTGTGGGGGTGATTTTCGGCAGCAGGAATGGGGAAAATGGTTAGAGACAAGTGGAAGATAGATGTTGCAATATACAGGGATATTCCTGAGCAAAAACCTTTTTTAGGCTATGATCACATGTTCAGTTTTTGGTCAGTTTTTCACATCATTTTTTGTAAATCAAAACCAGGAGTGGGTGATAAATACAGAAGTTGTGACGTCTATTATACTTTTCCTCTGATGTTCCACTTATGTGTTTGTCTTGTAAATTCTGATGTAAAATACTGACCAAATACTCAATGTGTGAACGTGGCCTAATAGAATGACTGTATTTTTCATCATCTCCTGTTTTCAGCTTACAAAAACTAATATAAAAAATGACCAAAAAATTAACATATGAACATAGCCTTAGTCTGTCAATGATTTGAGCCTGGGACAGAGGTTCAACTGACGAAGAAGACAATGAACCAATGCATACTACTGGTAAAGCAACACTCAAGTACCGTAGATTAAGGAGAAATGAGTAAATGTATTGAAGTGGCCTAGTTAAAGCCCAGACCTTAATCCAATTGAGAATCTATGGTCAGACTTGAAGATTGCAGTTCACCAGAGGAAACATCTAATTAGAAGGAGCTGAAGCAATTTTACTTTGAGGAATGCAATAAAATACCAGTGCCAAGATGTGGAAAGCTCATATAAAGACTTATGCAGAGCGACTTTAAGCTTTAATTAACACAAAAGGAGGCTCTACAAAGTACTGACTCTACATCTTCCAAAGTATGCTTTGAATTCTACACAACTTTCCCTGGCTTCTGACTGTGTGCAGTGTATATAATCTGTTTCTGGTACATTTGAATTCTACACAACTTTTCCTGGCTTTTGACTGTGTGCAGTGCATATAATCTTATTATTTTACTATTTTCTTACCTATCATGTCCATGTTGTGTTGCACCACTTATGATCATTGTAGCATGTCTTGGACTGGCCCTTCCAATCCTTCCCCCTTTTAATGACCTCTGTTTAGCTCTCAGTGTCTGGTTAGTCCTTACCCACCCACCCCCTCATCCACACCTGATTACCCTTAGCTGCAGATATATTCAGAACCAGGAGACTGATCCAGACACTAGTCTGATCCAGGCATCTTCCAAACTACATCTTCCAAAGTACAGCTTCCTAAGTACAATACTTTGAAATAGACTACAAATAGACTGGAATTGACTGGAAGGTACTGGGATAGAAAGCCATGACAATGTTTCTATTACTTTTCACTTTCACCCCCATACTACTTAATTTCTTACTAACTCCTCTAATCTCTCCACCTAGTTAGGAGCTAATCATTTTTCCCTCCAACCTCCCCAGCCATCTTACCTCCTCCTCAGAACTGTTCCTCCACATTCAATCCTTTGTCTCCAGACACACACGGCCACACCATGCCTTATCCTGCTTCCACCTTCCATCACTCTGTCTGCTACTCATTGCTGGTGACGTATCCCCAAATCCTGGCTCTCCTCAACACATTCCCTCATTTTAAACACCCTGCCACAATCCTCTACAAGTTTTCGTATCCCTGATAACCTCATTCCCATTCAGCCAGCCCCCGTTTCCTTCCCTACCAGGAGCACTATGGAATGCACACTCTGTCTGCAACAAACTGTCATTCATCCATGACCTCTTTATCACTAACAAACCTCTCCTTCCTTGGCATCACTGAAACCTGCCTCACCCCCATGACACAGCCTCTCCTGCTTTCTTATGGCGGATTCCATCTCTCTC
Organism: Allobates femoralis; assembly: GCA_033576535.1. Lineage (NCBI taxonomy): Eukaryota > Metazoa > Chordata > Amphibia > Anura > Aromobatidae > Allobates > Allobates femoralis. The sequence goes on from JARQOC010000002.1 coordinate 545,168,933, forward strand.
ACATCCCTCGCCCCAACAACAAATGTGGTGGAGGAGTTGGCTTGCTCCTGTCCGATAACTGCTCCTTTACCACAATTCCACTACCTCCCTCCATTACTCTTCCCTTGTTTGAGGTGCACTCCATCCGCATCTATTCCCTTACCAAACTCATGCTGGCTGTCATCTACTGCCCCCCAGAGCTGCCCATCTCCACCTTTCTTGACCACTTCACCCCCTGGCTGCTACATTTCCTTTCTGCTGACATCCCCACTATCATCATGGGTGACTTCAAAATCCCCATTCACACTGCCATCTCAGCTGTCTCTAAACTTTTATCCCTAATGGTACCTTTACACGCCGCTACTGGATGGTGGCAAAAACCGGGTGCTTCACGTGCACGAGCACGCACAAACGGTTGCAAACGGTAATCGCACCACCTTTACACGTCGCAACAAGGTGCGCTACAGTAGGTTACATCTATCTCTAGATACACCGCCGGGTGTCTCAAGTTACCTTCTGCCGAGCACCTTACCTCATTTACACACCGCTACAACAAGCTAATATGGGCAGACCTGGTGCAGCAGGGACAACACATAGGCGTGCCACAATTGTGGATTACGAGACGTCCGTACGCTGATAGGACAAAGCAATAACATCATGATTGGCCAGGCAGCGCAGGAGGCTGATTAATACATGACGCTCGAGCAATTGTGTAGTGTGACTGGTCAGCTCCTTAAATATGCCGCCCTATGCAGCAACAACCAATCGTAATGCAGGAGCTTCCTCCAATGATCGCTGAAGGGGGGTGGTTTCTCGGAGGCTGTGTCACACCCCAGGTACATAGCAGGTACATAGCATGGTGTAGAAACAACCCTTCTGTTCCTTCTTTACACGCCGATACAGGTCGCTACAATCGCCTGGGTAGCCACCTGTTATAGGGCAGTGCTCGGAAACAGGTGCCGCTACTGGCGGGTGGCTACAACCGTCTTCACATGCCTCTACCACGGGTTGAATTGGCAGTGCAAGATACATTTCTCTCATGTACCCGGTTGTTGCCACCATCCAGTAGCGGCGTGTAAAGGTACCATAACTGCCTCCTTTGGCCTCACTCAATGGTCCTCCTCAGCCAATCACAAAGATCGCCACACACTGGATCTTATCTTGATCTACCTCTCTTCCCTTACTAACCTCTCAAACTCACCCCTCCTCCTGTCTGACCACAACCTACTGACTTTCTCTTCCCTCTCCTCGCAGAAATCTCAAACACCTTAATTTACACTCATTCTCTGAGTCCTTTCTCCTTCTTACAGACATAGCTTCCTTACATGACACAGATGCTGCTGCCACTTTACATAACACTACAATAACAGCAGCGCTTGATTTGGACGCCCCCTTCACGCACAGCAAAACTCCTACAATCAACAGGCAACCCTGGCACACCAGCCTGACCAAATAACTGAGACAAGTCTCCAGGGTAGCTGAGCGGAGATGGAAGAGATCCTGTTCTGCAGAGTACTTTTTTGCATACAAGCAGTCCCTTGCTAACTTCAAATCCATGCTCACTGCCACAAAACAATCTTATGTCTCATCTCTCATATCCTACCTGTCTCAGAATCCTAAACACCTATTCAAAACTTTCAATTGCCTACTCCATCCCTCAGCACCTTCTCCCTCTCCTATCATTTCTCCTGAAGACTTTGCCTCTTTTTTTAAGCAGAAAATTGATAACATCAGAGAAAGCTTTGGCCCGCAGCCCCCTATTCCCCTCCTCAAAACTGCTCAGCCCTGTTCTTCCAAAACTAGCTTCTCCACCATAACAGAAGATCAGCTCTCCTCCCTTCTATCAAGTTCCCATCTCACCACTTACACGCTTGACCCACTTTCGTCCCACCTCATTCCCAACCTTGCTGCAGTCTTCATCCCAACCCTAAAACAACTCTTCATCCTTTCACTTACAAATGGTGTCTTCCCCTTATCCTTGAAACATGTCTCAATCACACCCATCCTCAAAAAGCCCTCCCTCGACCCATCTTCTCTGTCTAATTATTGCCCAATATCACTTCTCCTTTATGCATCAAAACTGCTGGAAGAGCATGTCCATCTTAAACTGTCCTCCCCCCTCTCCTTCTGCTCTCTCTTTGCACAGGTTACAGTCTGGCTTCCGACTGCATCACTGTACTCAATCTGCCCTAACTAAAGTCACCAATGACCTACTAAGTGCCAAGAGAAAGTGACACTATTCTGTCCTCCTTCTCCTCGACTTGTCTTCTGACTTTGACACTGCAGACCATTCCCTCCTGTTACAGATTCTCTCATCCTTGGCATCACAAACCCTGTTCTGGATCTTGTCATATCTAACAGACCGGACATTCAGTATTTCCCTCTCCCACACCACCTCCTCACCTCACCCACTGTCCGTTGGTGTTCCCCAAGGCTCAGTTCTAGAACCCCTACTCTTCTCCATCTACACCTTTGGCATGGATCAGCTCATAGAATGCCATGGTTTGCAGTATCATATCTACTCTGATGACATGCAGATCTACCTCTCTGGACCTGACATCATCTCTTTACTGACCAAAATCCCACAATGTCTGTCTGCTATTTCATCGTTCTTTTCTGCTTGCTTTCTAAAAGTAAACATAGATAAAAGAGAATTCATCATCTTTCCCCCATCTCACTCTAATCCTCCACCAGATCTATCCATCGAAGTCAATGGCTGCTCACTTTCCCAGTCCCGCATGAACGGTGCCTCGGGGTAATCCTCGACTCTGCCCTCTCTTTCAAGCCACATATCCAAGCCCTTGCCACCTCCTGTTGATTCTAACTCAAAAATATCTCCAGGATTCGTACATTCCTTGACCAAGAAACAGCAAAAACACTTGTGCATGCACCTCCTACTCTCTGGCCTCCCCTCTTGCACTCTTACACCACTCCAATCTATCCTAAACTCTGCTGCCCGACTAATCCAACAGTCTCTCTGTTATTCCCCAGCCTCTCCTCTCTGCCAAGCCCTTCACTGGCTTCCTATTGTCCAGAGGCTCCAGTTCAAAACCCTAACTATGACATACAAAGCCATCCACAACCTGTCTCCTCCATTCATCTGTGACATGGTCTCCCGGTACTTACATACACACATGCTTCAATCCTCGCAAGATCTCCTTCTTTACTCCTCACTCATCTCTTCTTTCCCACAGCCTCATACAAGATTTCTCCCGTGCTTCCCCCATACTCTGGAACTCCCTGTCCCAACACATCAGACTCTGGTCCAACGTGGAAACCTTCAAAAAGGAACCTGAAGACCCATCGTTTCCGACAAGCCTACAACCTGCAATGAACCTCAGTCTACTGAACTGCCGAACAACCAGCTCTACCCTCTCCTAGTGTATCCTCACCCATCCCTTGTAGACTGTGAGTCTCCGGAAGCAGGGTCCTCTCTCCTTGTGTGCTTGGGTGTGCCTTGTTTTGCTCATATTTATTGTACTTGTCTATGTATGCCCTTTCCACATGTAAAGTGCCATGGAATAAATGGAGCTATAATAATAAATAATAATAATAATAATAATAATAATAATAATAATAATGGGAGGTGAATAATTATGCTTACTGAAGTTTACAGTTGTTTTGTCTTTTTTGTTGTTTACTTCCCAATAAAAAGAAAATCAAATGTTCACAATTGTAGGCATATTCTTTACATGGAATACCAAAAATTCAAGCGACCAACATCTGAACATTAAACAATTTATTTAGCAAAAATGTACAAGGAGGGACATACACAAAAGGAAAAGACAACCCAAATGAGGTGTCTCCTGTTTTGGGTGCTGATGTATAGAGTACAGACTTTATAGTAATAGTGATGGTACAGCAGAAACTGACATGCAGGTAGGACCTTACTGACCTAAAAAAAGTCACCACAATGCAGTTCAATAGTATAATATAGGAATCAAATTAGCCACAAGAATAATATATAGTAGCCAATGAATAGTAGCCGATAAATAGTAAAGTGCAAGTGCTTATACCTGTTCTTATAACTTTTATTGCGGTTTAGACTTGTTTGGTACAGTAAAGCTAACCATACTCAACATCCAGATTATTAAAGTATACAACATTTAATAATACTCATACTTGGTACAGTGTTACCCATAATAAGTTCTGACCCAGGATTTGGATCAAAGAAACACTGGATGCAGCATGTCAGAAAGGATCGCCAACATCAAATAACATTGCACATTATTGTAATAATGCAACTATCTCACCAAAGAGGAGTTCACAGCCAGGAGACACACATCCCTCAAAAAAAGTGAAATACCAGGTTGTGAGGTCATTTCATTTTAGGAAAATCATTTTGTTATCTAGTAATAAGGCTTCACATTTAAGAGCATTTATAGGTAGCAAGTATTTCTCTAAAAGCCCTTCTTTTTTAACCCCTTCACCCCAGAGGATTTTTCCATTTTTTTATTTTCCTCCCCTTCTTCCAAGAGCCATAACGTTTTCCTATGAATATACCCATATATGAGGGCTTATTTTTTAAAAGACAAAATGTACTTTTGAATGGCATCATTCATTTTATCATACAGTGTACTGGTAAATTTGATAAAAAAATCCAAGTGCAGTAAAATTGCAAAACAAAGGACACTTTTACAGTTTTTGTTTAAATTTTATTTATCATGGTCACTAAATGGTAAAAATGACCTGCCAGTATTATTCTCCTGGTTAGTACAATTTCATAGATACTAAACATGCATAATAATTACTTTTATCTAAATGTCTAAATGGTGAAAAAAAATTTCATCCAAAATAAGGGGAAATAGGATAAAGCTGTGCTGCCGTGAAGAAACACATATCCTAGATGTGTCAAGTCTGGTGATTTTTATTGTCGATGTGTTTCTAAGGTGGCCGTCACATGGTGCAATATCTTGAACGATATCGTTTAAGCGATCTGCTTTTTGATCGCTCAAGCGATATCATTTGTGCATCGCTACGTGCGATCAAGCGATTTTACAATGTAAAATCGCTTGATCGTGACATCGCAGATATGAGAGCCAGAGCTCATATCAAGCGATCATCGCTTGTTCAATCTGCTTCATCGTGGTATGTGACACCACGATGAACGATCTCCCAGCGGCAGAGCCTATGCTGGGAGATGGTATCTATGGTAAACGTCGGGTTACTAAGCGCCGCGCGGTGCCTAGTAACCTGATGTGTACCAAAGTTACCAGCGATCTCGCTGCTCCACATCGCTGGTGAGTCTGTCTGTGTGACAGCTCACCAGCGATGTAAACGATATTGTTAGCGATAGTGCGTGCACGTGATCGCTTACAATATCATTCAAGATATTGCACCGTGTGACGGCCGCCCGATACACATATCACATATGTGATTTTAGTCCTGATGAAGGAATATATCTCAGAAACCTGTGTCTGTTAGCTGCACAAGTCGGATGATCAGATCAGCCAACATATACTGGGAATTAGGCGAGCTCAGCGCGTGAGCTCGCATCAAAGGGAGGGACACGACCAAGGCTGTACCTATATATGGATAGTTCAACCTAAAATGTAAGTGTTTCACATTGAGTATGGCCACTATTATGAGAGTGAGTGAACGGTAGCATTGTAGATATGAGGCACTGTGTTTGATTAAAAATTTTAGACCAAAATGCAGATTTTTTGTACTTTGTTTCCACATAGAATCAGCAATGTAGCGAATGCTAAAGGACTTTTTTTTTTAACTGTAAAGGGCAATCAAAATGTAAAAAACAATGTGCTATACTTACCTTACAGCTCACCTCTCTGGCTCCATAGGCTTTTTATTGTCAACAGTCCTCACTGCATCTTCAACTGGCCACCATGCCCAATGAAATCCTCTCATGCTAACCCAAAACGTCTAGCTCTGAAGCAGCCAGGTAAGGCTCTGCACACACAAGGTCACAATGAACACCATGATGTCATTATGCCATTATTTTACATACTTGCACAGAACACTAAGGCCTCGTGCCTGACTATTTGATTAGTTTTTTACCTCAGGATTTGTAGTCAAAACCAGGAGTGGATAATTAAATCCAGAAGTGGTGCAGATGTTTCTATTAGACTTTTCCTCTGATTGCTCCACTCCTGGTTTTATCTACAAATCCTGAGGTAAAAAACTCATCAAATACTGAACGTGTGCACGAGGCCTTAGATTTCATCATGAGCGACGAAACTCAGGAGATGTGGAAAAGACTGGACGTATGATGCTGCGGAGCAGAGAGAATGGTGAGGTGAATATATGGGGATTTCAGTCTATTACGCTCCAGACCCAGGGAATACTATGATACATTAAATTTGCAGAGAATAACTTCTCTGAAAATCAAGTTCCCTCAGAAAATCTGCACAAATAGGCAAATTTGAGCTTTGCCTGATCGTTCATCTCTAAGTATTATTTAGTAAGAATTAATTGTAACTGACTTCATTGTTGATTTTGTACAGATGTAATATAGGTTATTATAGCTCGCAGCACACTATCTTGATAATTTATCACAGAATGTTATTTCACTTAAAGGGCTTCTGTCAATAGGTTTTACTATGCAATCTGACAGCAGAAAGAGAAATACTTCAATTCCTGCAATGTATAACTTAGTAACTGGGTGTACTAGTTATTACAGAGTTACATTTCTCTTTGCTGCTGATTGTGCAAAGCTGAGATGTTTTTTACCTATCCACATTACAGCTTTCTGTCTACATTCGATAGTAAAAGATGGCTGCTAATCAGTGCTAGGGTGTGGATGGAATTGCCTGCAAATTGCTCTGTGATGATAATATCCTGCTGATAAAATACTGATTGTATTGAAACAGAAAAACACAGCTCAGTAAAAGAAAAATCACTCTAATCTGGATCTCTTCTCCCACATTATGGCGCTCTCAGATTACACAGAAAAAAAACATGGTGACAGAATAACTTTAAAATATTTTCCTATTGATAAGCCTCTGCTTTGTGGTGTGACACATTAATGTTTTTTCCTTGCTTCTCCTGAAGTGTACACTGTTCTCACTATATTTGGATACATGACTTATGCACAGCATGGCTTAAGTGGGTAGTGAATAGGCGAACAAGGCCAGAGAACTGGTAATTTAACTTGACTGTAATCACCATCTAGGTCATGAGCTGAGAGGGACAAGGAGGTGAGCTGTATGTATAGCAATCAATGGCCTGCAGATGGCTGACTGGAACCATAGGAGATACAAGTGCATCTCAGTGAATTAGAATATCATCAAAAAGTTAATTTATTTCAGTATTTCAATATATAAAGTGAAACACATATAATATGTAGAGTCATTACTAACAGAGTGATCTATTTCAAGTGCTTATTTCTGTTAATGTTGATGATTATAGCTTAGAGCCAATAAAAATCCAAACCTCAGAAAATTAAAGTAGGGAGGATGAAGGGTCTGAGAGATTAAATATTACCTAAATTGGTATCAGAGGCTCACGTTGTGTGGTTGTGAGAGTCACAACCACTATAAAAGCATATCACAGCTGTTGCAATCCCCAGCGTGATGCATATAGAGTAGGGAGCATGAAGAGTTAAAAACTGCGCTGCCGTATTCGATGAGACATCAAAGAGTGAATATAATATTGATTCATTAGTCAACATGTTTCAGGGCTCCCTGGCCCCTACTTTAGGACAAATCAATATCATATTGCCATGTTTCAGGGCACGTGATGACTAATAAATCAATATTAAACGGTATTCACCATTTGATGTCTTGTGGAATAAGGCAGTGCGGCTTTTAACCCTTCATCCTCCCTACATTAATTTTCTGTGATAATGACCTCTGGGTTTTCATTGGCTGTAAGCCATAATCATCAACATTTACAGAAATAAACACTCGAAATAGATCACTCTGTTTGTAATGACTCTATACAATATATGTGTTTCAGTTTTTGTATTGAATTACTGAAAAAAATGTAACTTTTTGATGATATTCTAATTCATTGAGATGCACCTGTACCTCCTCACCCTGGAATGATATATCTGTTCTGCATTCTCACATAAGCTCTGTTGGATCTTCTTGACAACAAGCTATACACTATCTAAGACAAAAGCAGAATCAATAGACAAAGTAAGTTAAAACTAAATTTCTTATTTTCATGTTGTCTAACCATACCAACTTGAAATCATGGAAATATTGCAGAAGCCATTGATTGACCAATGTACAGTGTGGTGACAAAATAATTTTGATATGTCAGTTTAAATTTTGCTTGACCTTTAGCTGAAAAGGTAAAATAAAAAATTGTAGTTCTATTAAGGCTAGGGTCACACTCGCAGATTTTCCATGCGTTTTTGAGACATGCGTTTTCTGAAAACAGATGCAAAAACGCATCCATAGGCCCCCATGCAAAAAACGCATGCCCCAATAGCAAAAACGCATGTCTAAAGAGCCATGCGTTTTTTGGATGTGTTTTTGGCTCAGCACCAAAAAATACTGCAAGCAGCGGTTTTTGGTGCTTTTCCAAAAACGCAGGCTGGAAAAAAGCACCTTAAAAATCGCATGCAAGTGTGACCCTAACCTAATCCAGAGAAAATCAAAAGCCTCTATGATGGATGCTAACTATTCCATATTAAGTGAACAATTCCTTCAAGCTCCAAACATGGCAGAAATATATCAAATATCTGAGAATAAATCCCTGAATCAACATAGACTGCAATTGCTGAATTGTCCTTTCTTTCTCTTTGTTTCTGGAAACCATGTTACTAAATTACCTCCTTCGAATTGCCCAGTTATGTTAAAGCGATTGGTTTACCTACAACTGTGAACACTTGGTTTTCTTTTTATTGTGAAGCAAATAAAAAAAGGACAAAATAACTGAAAATTTCAGTGAGCATAATTTTCACCCCCCCTCCAGAGTCAGTACTTTGCAGAGCCTCCTTTTGTGGCAATTAGAGCTTTAAGATAACACAACAACTAAGTCACAAAGTGTTAGACCAATGAAGAGTGGAGTCACTGATTGCTGTGGCGCATAGTACTTAAAAGTCACTAATTCTCTGCTGACTTAAAAACTTCAGTTTTAAAAGACACTGTCAGGTCATTTTTTAGTATGATACTAATATTCCCCTTGAATAGGGCCTGGGCAGACCTTTTAAAAACCCTTATTTACTGTTTGTAGTTACCATCTTATCAGCATTGTCAGACCCTGCAGGGAGCTCCTGGATTAGTCCTCTCTATTATAACTAAACAGGAATAGTCCGGCTTCTATATACACTGTCATGTAATTATGCACTCCCTTTCAGCAGCTGTCTCCTGCCTCCTCCCTTTGGTCTCAGTGCAATGTCAAGTTTCAGTAGCTTCTGTTCTTTTGAGGAGGGAGAGAGCTATTGCTGGTCTGACTTATCTAGACTCCATCTGCTTCTCTAAGCAGGCATCCTGCTGTGACAGTTTCTGTTTTGTATTTCACCTCTTTCTTGGCTGCAGACACATAGAAGAGAATACAGCATCCCCCCAGTGATCTCCTGTGCAGTGATGTGATTTGAGTATGTGACATGCATTTTCATGCATGGGGCGTGGACAGCAGAGAACTAAGTGGATCATTCACTGTGAGTGACAGATGGAATGAATCTCTTTATTTGAAATTTACAGAAGATAGGAAGGGAATATACATAAAAGAAATACATAAATAGAGAGAGTTTAGAGCGAGGAATTAGAAAATGGTATCAGTTACATATGGATTTTTGACCTGACAGTTTTCCTTTAAAACCTTATGGCATTACCATCAGGACAAGTACTTTGCAACGAGACCTTCATAGTATGGATTTCCATGGCAAAGTATCTGCATACAAGCCTTACATCACAATGTACAATTCGACAAATCAAGTGGTGTCAAGCATCTCTAGATGCAGTGATAAGATATATGGAGTAATACATCTCACTTCTTGATCTGGCAATCTGAAGGATGAGTTTTGGTTTGGTAAATGTTAAGAAAACATCTTCCAGATTCCATTGCACAAACTGTAAATTTTGGTGGATGAGGGATAATGCAGTGACATTGTTCTTCATGTGTTGCCCGAGACTCCAATAGTTACAAGGAAGGGAAATCTCAATGTTCTATATACCCAGAAATTTTGGACAACTGTATTTCCAACAGGTTATTTCTATACCAATGGTTAGGTGGTATGGAATACATGGTAATCCAACAAGTAAAGTCTGAGTACTTCTTCTTTACTTTAGACAATGTTCGGTATTAAATGATTTTAAAACAATATTCAGTGATTCAAGCAATGTCCTTGTATTTAGTAATTTATGATTTATAGTGATATCACAGCTGGTGGCATACACCCACTTACACTCTCCTCTGTGAATGTCCTTACACTGGCAAGTGATATCTAAATATGATACTAGATGGGGGCCTAATGCTATCACATTGGGAGGGTGGGGATGTCATATTGGGGGCAGGTTCTGTGGCAATAGGCAAAGCGGCTCTCTCTCCCCCTGAGTGGTCTCCCCCTGTCCGCTGTCTCTCTCCCCCATGCTGTGTGGTGTCAGTCTCTGGTGTCGGTGTTTTCAATTGTCAGTGGCACCGCTGGCGGTATTGTGCAAGGGGCCAATACCGGCAGCAGGTGCCATATTTGCACACCCATTACTTGGCTGCTGCTGGTGCATGATAGGAGGACATCCTGATGGCTGAAGTGGATGATGGACGGGATAATGTTATTATATAGATATGACAAATATGATAATGACTAATAATAATGATGTGATAGGAGATATACTCGTTCTGATAGCAAACTGGGCTCAATCCAAAGCGGGATTCCTCATGAATCCCATCTAATAACAGACAGCACCTGGATTAGGGAGGATTTAATCAGACTTTACTTTTTGGATTATCAGGTATTCTATACCATGGACTCGGTTATATTTTGCAACATTAATCCTTATAGCTTTTTTATTACCGATCTACCTGTTAAGTAGCCACATGAGTGTGTTTTCCATGCCGCATATTTATATCAACATTCCTTTTGTCCAAACCTGCCTTTTATTGTTTGATGCATAGGTAAGTGTTGGAATATACAGTTTATTGTGATTTACTTTAAGTGTATATTGTGCTTTTGAAATATAGCACAAATTGATTGCTGTTTTTTATACTACATTAAAACAATCTTTAATTTTTTATATTAATGATGGAACAGTTGCACTACAATATTAAGAAGATATTATGTAATACATGGGATAAGCTCATTCTCCTCATGATGAGAGTTTGGTGAAACATGTTGGGCAGGCTAATAGCTGTTTAATTTTACCTTAGTATATGCCATGATGGGTAATCATAGTTATCATAGAGGATGAATTTACTATTAATCTGGATTATTACCTGGTATCTATCCTACATCAGTATGTACTTGGTACACTGAGTTTCTCCTATTGCATAATGTGTTTTTCATATTGTACTGCAACTATTCCACTAATAAATATAATAAAAGTTATATTTTAATTTAAGATCTTTAGCTAGGGTATCCCCCCATTGCTTATGCAATTTCTGGTGTAAAAGAACTTGACTGGCCACCATCAGCCTTGACGTCAACCCATTCAAACCCCTGTGGGACAATTTAGAATTAAGATGCATTTGTTCTAACCTCAAAGATTCTCCTCTGGATGAATGACTAAAAATACCTAGAAATACTTCAAAACCTTGTAGAAAACCTCAGAGTAGAACTGACAGTGGGGTCATTCTCCTTATCAATGCATATGAGATAAGAAAGGAAGTCATGTGAGAGAAAGATTGTCATCACAAGTCTTCTCTTATTTTTCTTTTCCCTTTTTATTTCTTTAATAGTTATTTTGCATGTTTACACCAGAATATTGTAAAACGTATATAAAAAGTTACTAGGAGGATGACTGTTATATTTCCTTTTTGCATGAAATGTTCAAGGTTTGATATTTAAACTAATGAAGCATCTACTAACTGTAGTTCAATATTCCATAAAAAATAAAATGCAGCAGGATGACCTAGTAGGACACCAGGGACAAACTAAATATTGTTATTATGGAACCTAAAATGATCAGTTTGTCAAGTATGACATTGATGTGAGGTCCCACATTACCACGGTTGATCAGAAACACACCAATGGGAAATCTCAGTGCCATGCTTGATTTGTCAACTTGTTGCCTTTATTTTGACAACATTTCAATGAATCATGTCATCACATCTGTTAAAATCCCTGGAAAAATTACATACAGCATGACAACAAAACTGCTGTGCTCCATTTTGTTGTTGTTTATGCTTGGTCTGTCCTCCTGTGTGCCATCAGCCACAACCAAGTGTCATAACAATTTCAAAGATACCATCTGTTTGAAGAGTTTGATCCAAAGACATATACAGATCTTTTATCATGTAATTCATCCATCAATATATCGTGAGAGTGATGTGCCAAGCCCATAGTGCTTACCTGGGAACAAGCAATTTCAAGTTTCAATTAAACAAATATTTTTTTTGTCTGGACACATGTTTGTGAAGAGTTGTTGAGTACATTAAGTTATTAGTTAGGAATGAGAAACATCTTTAAGGCCTAATTCAAACATCTCTACTGCTTGTACGTGTTGTATTCATTTTTTTCTGGGATATAACACATGCCTATTATAATATATGGGGCTGTCACATATCCGTATTTTCACACAGACCCTGTGGCTATGCAAAACACATGGACACATGTACATGTTATTCTGCAGTACAGATGAAAAAGGCCAATACATACACATACATAGATGACATCAGTGCACCATCCGTGTGCTGCATCTGTTTAACAATCTATAGGAAAAGCATTGTAAGGCTGGGGTCACACATAGAAGTCCGTTTTTGGAAGTGATTTTCATCACCAATCCGTTTTTTATAGGGTGCTTTTTGAGCCTCCTGCACCTCTGAACGTTTTTGGACTTAGTCATTTTTTCATTTTTTTTCATTAAAAACGCATATGCGTTAACGCATGCGTTAACGCAAGTGCCTATATGTGCCATGCGTTAACGCATGCGTTTCCCATAGGGTTCCATGTTAAAAAAACGCATGCGTTTTTTTAACTGATGCCGAAAACGTTGCTAGCAACGTTTTTGGCTCAAAAACGGACAGAGCAATGTTTTGAGGTCCAGAAAAAAACGGACAGGGTGTTTATTACATCCAATCCGTTTTTCTGTCAGTTTTTGGACTTAGAGAAAAAAAAACGACAAAAATGAAGCCAAAAACGGACCAAGGGCTTATGTGTGACCCTAGCCTAATTTAGTTTATTTTTTTTGTTATCCAACCATAAAAAACACTGATGACAATTTGATGGTAAGATTGGACACATGGACCGTACACTCTATGATACTGATGAATTATACTTTTGAATGACACCATTTATGCTTTCACATAAAGAACTGAAAACAAGTTGGTTAAAAAGTCATAACTCTGATAAAGTCATATTAACCCCTTCACCCCCGAGCCCATTTTTGCTTATTTTAGCCTTAATGCCCGAGCCATTTTTTGCAATTCTGACCAGTGTCCCTTTATGAGGTTATAACTCTGGAACGCTTCAACCGATCTTATCGATTCTGAGATTGTTTTTTCGTGACATATTGGGCTTCATGTTAGTATTAAATTTAGGTCAATAATTTTTGCGTTTATTTGTGAAAAAATCAAAAATATGGCAAAAATTTTGAAAATTTCGAAATTTTCAAATTTTGAATTTTTTTTCTGCTAAACCAGAGAGTTATGTGACACAAAATTGTTGATAAATAATATTTCCCACATGTCTACTTTATATCAGCACAATTTTGGAAAAAAAAATTTTTTTGGGGTAGGAAGTTATAAGGGTTCAAAGTTCATCAGCAATTTTTCATTTTTCCACCAAAATTTACAAAACCATTTTTTTTAGTGACCACATCACATTTGAAGTCCGTTTGAGGGGTGTACACAACAGAAAACACCCAAAAGTGACACCATTCTAAAAACTGCACCCCTCATGCTACTCAAAACTACATTCAAGAAGAATATTAACCCTTCAGGTGCTTCACAGGAACTAAAGCAAAGTGGAAACAAAAAATGGATATTTAAATTTTTCCAACAAAAATGTTCTTTTAGCCTCAAATCTTTCATTTTCACATGGGCAACAGCATAAAATGGATCCTAAAGTTTGTTGGGCAATTTCTCCTGAGTATATCGATACCTCATATGTGGTCATAAACAACTGTTTGGGCGCACGGCAGGGCTCAGAAGGGAAGGAGCGCAATTTGACTTTTGGAACTAATTTTCCATTCAAAAAGGGAAATTGCGCTCCTTCCCTTCTGAGCCCTGTCGTGCGCCCAAACAGTTGTTTATGACCACATATGAGGTATCGATGTACTCAGGAGAAATTGCCCAACAAATTTTAGGATGAACTTTATGCTGTTGGCCATTTGAAAATTTAAAAAATTAGGCTAAAACAAAATTTTTGTGAAAAAAAAAGTACTTTTTAATTTTTACAGATCAATTTGTGAAGCACCTGGGGGTTCAATATGCCCACTACCCATCTAGATAAGTTCCCAGGGGTGTCTAGTTTCCAAAATGGGCTCACTTGTGGGGAACTCCAATGTGTAGGCACACAGGGGCTCTCCAAACGCAACATGGTGTCCGCTAACAATTTGAATGGAAAATCAGGTCAACTTGTTAGCGGACACATGTCACGTTTGGAGAGCCCCTGTGTGCCTACACATTGGAGCTCCCCCACAAGTGACCCCATTTTGGAAACTAGACACCCCAGGGAACTTATCCTGATGGTTTGTGAGCATATTGAACCCCCAGGTGCTTCACAAATTAATCCGTAAAAACGAAAAAGTACTTTTTTTCCACTTTTTTTTTTTCCCATTTATTTGTGAAGCACCTGGGGGTTCAATATGCCCACTACCCATCTAGATAAGTTCCCTGGGGTGTCTAGTTTCCAAAATGGGGTCACTTGTGGGGGAACTCCAATGTGTAGGCACACAGGGGCTCTCCAAACGCAACATGGTGTCCGCTAACAATTTGAATGGAAAATCAGGTCAACTTGTTAGCGGACACATGTCACGTTTGGAGAGCCCCTGTGTGCCTACACATTAGAGCTCCCCCACAAGTGACCCCATTTTGGAAACTAGACACCCCAGGGAACATATCCTGATGGGTTGTGAGCATATTGAACCCCCAGGTGCTTCACAAATTAATCCGTAAAAACGAAAAAGTACTTTTTTTCCACTTTTTTTTTTTTTTCCCATTTATTTGTGAAGCACCTGGGGGTTCAATATGCCCACTACCCATCAGGATAAGTTCCCTGGGGTGTCTAGTTTCCAAAATGGGGTCACTTGTGGGGGAGCTCCAATGTTAAGGCACACAGGGGCTCTCCAAACGCGACATGGTGTCCGCTAACAATTCCAATTGTTAGCAAACACCAGGTTGCGTATGGAGAGCCCCTGTGTGCCTACACATTGGAGTTCCCCCACAAGTGACCCCATACACATATAATCATATATAATAACACATCTATTATATAATCGCGAATCGGAAAAGCGCCCCTTCACGCGCACTTTCCGATGTCGTCATGTGGATACGAATTTAACATTGGGCGCGAAGCGCCCAATGCTGCGCGAGCAATGGCCGCGAGGCCATTGCGAGTCGCTGGCCCAGGGCGAGCAATGGCCGCGAAGCGGCCATTGCGAGCCGCTGGCCCAAAATCCATCCACAGCCCCGGCTACAACCTTAGCGATTTACCGCTCAGGTAGCGCGAGCAATGGCCGCGAGGCCATTGCGAGGCGCTGCCTGAGCCGCAATTCGCTCCCCGGGGACCATGGAGCCGAGGCGGCATTGCCGCCTCCGCTCCCCGCTACACACAATTCGCCACCCCCCCCCCCCATGTCCGCACAGCCCGCCCCCATCAATGTCCCCACAGCCGACCCCCATGTCCGCACAGCCCACCCCCAGCAATGTCCGCACAGCTCACCCCCATGTCCGCACAGCCAGCCCACATCAATGTCCGCACAGCCCACCCCCAGCAATGTCCGCACAGCTCACCCCCATGTCCGCACAGCCCGCCCACATCAATGTCCGCACAGCCCACCCCCCTGTCCGCACAGCCGACCCCCCTGTCCGCACAGCCGACCCCCATGCCCGCACAGCCGACCCCCATGCCCGCACAGCCGACCCCCATGCCCGCACAGCCGACCCCCATGCCCGCACAGCCCACCCCCATGTCTGCACAGCCCGCCCCCATCAATGTCCACACAGCCCACCCCCATGTCCGCACAGCCGACCCCCATGCCCGCACAGCCCACCCCCATGTCCGCACAGCCCGCCCACATCAATGTCCGCACAGCCCACCCCCCTGTCCGCACAGCCGACCCCCATGCCCGCACAGCCGACCCCCATGCCCGCACAGCCGACCCCCATGCCCGCACAGCCGACCCCCATGCCCGCACAGCCCACCCCCATGCCCGCACAGCCGACCCCCATGCCCGCACAGCCGACCCCCATGCCCGAAAAACCCCCCATGTCCGCACAGCCGACCCCCACTAATGTCCACACAGCCCCCCCCATGTCCGCACATACTTACATGTCTTCTTAGTCATCTGATCGTCCGTCCGGCCAGGCGTCCTCTTCGTCCGGCCCCGGGGATCTTCTGTCTTCTTCCAGCTCCGACGTCCTCTTCTCTTCTCATTCAGGTACAATGGACGACAAATCCGCCATTGTATCTCAATGAGATATGAGCGGCTCTTCTGATTGGTCGCTGTGTACTGCCCTCAGCCAATCAGAAGAGCCCCTCATTGAGCTCGAATTCTGATTGGTCGGCGGCCAATCCGAAATCGGGCTCACTGCCCATAGACATGTATTAGCGGTGTGTCCGCGATTTTACGGCCGACAAATAGAACCAGGTGGCCGGCCATAAAATCGCCGACACACCGCTAATGTATGTCAATGGGAAAAATAGCGGACCTGAATGAGAACTGTCTCACTTAAAATAAATAATAAATTAAATAATAAATAAAATAATTTAAAAAGAATTAAAAAATAATAAAAAATAATAATAAAAAAATAATAAAAAATTAAATAAAAATAATAATAAAAAAATAAAAATATATGCTAATCAGCTCAGCCATTTTGGCGGACCACAATGAGAACTCTGTCTCACTTAAAATAAATAATAAATTAAATAATAAATAAAATAATTTAAAAAGAATTAAAAAATAATAAAAAATAATAATAAAAAAATAATAAAAAATTAAATAAAAATAATAATAAAAAAATAAAATATATGCTAATCAGCTCAGCCATTTTGGCGGACCACAATGAGAACTCTGTCTCACTTAAAATAAATAATAAATTAAATAATAAATAAAATAATTTAAAAAGAATTAAAAAATAATAAAAAATAATAATAAAAAAATAATAAAAAATTAAATAAAAATAATAATAAAAAAATAAAATATATGCTAATCAGCTCAGCCATTTTGGCGGACCACAATGAGAACTCTGTCTCACTTAAAATAAATAATAAATTAAATAATAAATAAAATAATTTAAAAAGAATTAAAAAATAATAAAAAATAATAATAAAAAAATAATAAAAAATTAAATAAAAATAATAATAAAAAAATAAAATATATGCTAATCAGCTCAGCCATTTTGGCGGACCACAATGAGAACTCTGTCTCACTTAAAATAAATAATAAATTAAATAATAAATAAAATAATTTAAAAAGAATTAAAAAATAATAAAAAATAATAATAAAAAAATAATAAAAAATTAAATTAAAATAATAATAAAAAAAATAAATATATGCTAATCAGCTCAGCCTTTTGGCGGACCACAATGAGAACTGTGTCTCACTTAAAATAAATAATAAATTAAATAATAAATAAAATAATTTAAAAAGAATTAAAAAATAATAAAAAATAATAATAAAAAAATAATAAAAAATTAAATAAAAATAATAATAAAAAAATAAATATATGCTAATCAGCTCAGCCCTTTTGGCGGACCACAATGAGAACTGTGTCTCACTTAAAATAAATAATAAATTAAATAATAAATAAAATAATTTAAAAAGAATTAAAAAATAATAAAAAATAATAATAAAAAAATAATAAAAAATTAAATAAAAATAATAATAAAAAAATAAATATATGCTAATCAGCTCAGCCCTTTTGGCGGACCACAATGAGAACTGTGTCTCACTTAAAATAAATAATAAATTAAATAATAAATAAAAGAATTTAAAAAGAATTAAAAAATAATAAAAAATAATAATAAAAAAATAATAAAAAATTAAATAAAAATAATAATAAAAAAAATAAATATATGCTAATCAGCCCAGCCCTTTTAGCGGACCAGAAGGAGAACTGTGTCTCACTTAAAATAAATAATAAATTTTATAATAAAATTATTTAAAAATAATTAAAAAATTATAAAAAAAATAATAAAAAAAAAAAATTAAAAATTATAAAATATTACAAAAAAAATAATTAAAAAAAAAATCTAATAATAATTATATTACTGCTAATAATAATGATATTAATGCTAATAATTATGCTATTAATGCTAAAATAATGCTAATAATGCTAATAATTATGCTATTAATGCTAATAATAATAAGATTAATGCTAATAATAAGCGGCCATTGCGAGCACTCAGCCCCAATAAGTATTGAACGCGCCCCAAAAAGTATTGGACCCCCCCAAAAGTATTGGGACCCCCCACCCAAAAGTATTAGACCCCCCAAAAAAAGTATTGCACCCCCAAAAAAAGTATGTGACCCCCCCAAAAAAAGTATGTGACCCCCCAAAAAAAGTATGTGACCCCCCCAAAAAAGTATGTGACCCCCCAAAAAAAAGTATGTGACCACCCAAAAAAAGTATGTGACCCCCCCAAAAAAAGTATGTGACCCCCCAAAAAAAGTATGTGACCCCCCCAAAAAAGTATGTGACCCCCCCAAAAAAAGTATGTGACCACCCAAAAAAAGTATGTGACCCCCCCAAAAAAAGTATGTGACCCCCCAAAAAAAGTATGTGACCCCCCAAAAAAGTATGTGACCCCCCCAAAAAAAGTATGTGACCCCCAAAAAAAGTATGTGACCCCCCAAAAAAGTATGTGACCCCCCAAAAAACTATGTGACCTCCAAAAAAAAGTATTGGACCCCCCAAAAAAAGTATTGGACACCCCAAAAAAAGTATGTGACCCCCCAAAAAAGTATGTGACCCCCCCAAAAAAGTATGTGACAAAACAAAAAAGTATGTGACCCCCCCAAAAAAAGTATGTGACCCCCCAAAAAAAGTATGTGACCCCCCAAAAAAGTATGTGACCCCCCCCAAAAAAGTATGTGACCCCCCAAAAAAGTATGTGACCCCCCAAAAAAGTATGTGACCCCCCCAAAAAAAGTATGTGACCCCCCAAAAAAAGTATGTGACCCCCCCAAAAAAGTATGTGACCCCCCCAAAAAAAGTATGTGACCCCCCAAAAAAAGTATGTGACCCCCCCCAAAAAAGTATGTGACCCCCCAAAAAACTATGTGACCTCCAAAAAAAAGTATTGGACCCCCCAAAAAAAGTATTGGACCCCCCAAAAAAAGTATGTGACCCCCCAAAAAAGTATGTGACCCCCCAAAAAAAGTATGTGACAAAACAAAAAAGTATGTGACCCCCCCCAAAAAAGTATGTGACCCTCCAAAAAAGTATGTGACCCCCCCAAAAAAGTATGTGACCCCCCAAAAAAAGTATGTGACCCCCAAAAAAAGTATGTGACCCCCCCAAAAAAAGTATGTGACCCCCCAAAAAAGTATGTGACCCCCCAAAAAAAGTATGTGACCCCCCAAAAAAAGTATGTGACCCCCCAAAAAAAGTATGTGACCCCCCCAAAAAAAGTATCTGACCCCCCAAAAAAAGTATGTGACCCCCCAAAAAAAGTATGTGACCCCCCCCAAAAAAGTATGTGACCCCCCAAAAAAAGTATGTGACCCCCCCAAAAAAGTATGTGACCCCCCCCAAAAAAGTATGGGACCCCCCCCAAAAAAGTATGGGACCCCCAAAAAAAAGTATGGGACTCCCCAAAAACTATTCACACCCCCCCGAAAAGTCCTCACACCAGCTATAACTACTATAATCAAATTAATGCACATTCTAGAATCCCGATGCATTTGCATCGGGCTCACAGCTAGTATTAATATAATTACACATATAATTACACAACTGTACCCAGCCTTTCAGAAGGACAGGTCACCGTGAGGCGAGGCCTGGCCTTTCTGCAGGAAGGGATTTGTTCTAGCACCGGAATAAGACCCCCAAAGCCATGGTAAAGACTAAGGGGGCACTTATCGTAGTGCATGTCAGGTTGGTGTGTTGTAGTGTACATCAGGGTGTGTGTCAGGTTGGTGTGTTGTAGTGTACATCAGGGTGTGTGTCAGGTTGGTGTGTTGTAGTGTACATCAGGGTGTGTGTGTGTTTGTGTATGATGTTGTGGGTGCATGTCAGTCTGGGGTCGTGTGATAGATTTCGAAACATCCAAAAATACACAAACCTGGTTTGTCAGGGCACGTTTTACATTGGGTTGGGACGGTCATTCTCTTCCCCCTTTGATGGCAGACCCGGCACCTTTTTCTTGGCCCCTTCTCTGCAAAATGTTGCCCTGGTACCACGCGGGAATATCGAGTTCCAGGAGTGCTGGGGCCCCCTTCATCTTCTTCTCTTCGTCTTCCTCTTTCTTCTCTTGGTCTTCGTTCTCGTCCTCCTTCTTCTCTTGGTCTTCGTTCTCCTCCATTCAACAGGGCCTTGATCACCTTCACCTGGAACTCAAGAAAGGTGTTAGTGGTGTGACCTGCACATCGTGACAGCAAGTATGCATTATACATTGCCATTTGGACAATGTACACGGCCAGTTTTTTGTACCACTTCCTCGTTTTCCGCGTGGCCCTGTAGGGCTTGAGGACTTGATCAGAACGATCAACTCCTCCCATGTTCTTATTGTACCCCAGGACACATTCCGGTTTGTGGACCTGTCCTGGGGTACCTCTGGTGGTGGTGGCCCTGGTGCCGGGACCATGGATCGTGGTCAAGATAAAGACATCCCTTCGGTCTTTGAACTTGACCAGTACCATGTTGCCGCTACATTGAGCTCGGCTCTCACCTCTTGGGAGAGGCTGCTCAATTAGCGGCATAGGGAGATCCCTCTTGTTTCTGCGCACAGTACCGCAAGCGGCGGTAGTTCTGGCAGAGAGGGATCTGAAGAGCGGGACACTTGTATAAAAGTTATCAACGTATAGATGATAACCTTTATCAAGTAGTGGGTGGATAAAATCTCACACTATTTTCCCGCATACCCCCAGAGCAGGGGGACACTCTGGGGGCTCGATCCTCGAATCCTTCCCCTCATACACTCTAAAGTTGTGAGTGTACCCTGAGGTACTCTCACAAAGCTTGTAGAGCTTTATCCCATACCTGGCCCTCTTGCTGGGAATGTATTGGCGGAAACTAAGCCTACCTTTGTAAAGGACGAGGGATTCGTCCACACAAATTTCCCGTTTGGGAACGTACACTTCAGCAAACTTGCTGCTGAAGTGGTCGATGACCGGTCGAATTTTGAACAATCTGTCAAAATTCGGGTCATTACGGGGAAGGCTGTCAGTGTTGTCCCTGAAGTGGAGAAATTTATGGATGGCGTCGAATCTGTTTCGGGCCATCACCTCGCCGTACACTGGAGTTAGAAAAAACTTATCTGTACTCCAGCATTGGCGCATTTCTGGTCTCGTCACAATCCCCATATGAAGTATCAAACCCCAGTATTTCATAATTTCTCCAGAGTCCACAGGAGTCCAAGAAGAAAAGATGGAATCTGGGTTTTGGACCAGAAACTGTTGGACGTACAGGTTCGTCTGCTCCACCATGAGCCTCACAAAGTCCTCAGAGAAAAAGACTTTGAAAAAGTCAATTTCCCTGAAGTTTGTGGCCTCAAACAGGATTCCTGATTGGGGAATAAAATCAGGAATCTGTGGAGTGTACCGATCAGGGACGGGGATCCACACAGGGGCCCTGGTGTTAGGTTGGGCATGCCTAGCACCAGGTGGAGGGTTACTCACTGACGGCTGTGGGTCTTCCTCCGACTCCTCTTCTCCAGGCTCAGACTCCTCTTCCTCGGACTCCGACTCCTCTTCCTCTGGCTCCGGACGATCTCTTGTCCTCCGCCGTCTTCGTGGTGGTGGCGAGTCGGTGTCACTGCTGCAGATTTCACTGTCGGAGGAAGAATGTGAGGAATAGTGGAACGTGGGGTCCACTTCCTCACTGTCAGCATCGGAGGCAAGTATAGCATATGCCTCCTCAGCCGAGTACACCCTTTGTGACGTTGATGAGCGGGACGGGCGGGACGGGCGTGACATGTTGTATGTGCTGTGTGCGTGTGTAAAAAAAAAAAAAGTAAACTTTTTATTAGTGTGCGTGTACGTGTGTTTAGTGTGCGTGTATGTGAACGTTAACTGGTGTAACTTTCGGGACGACGGTCAGTCAGGGGCGGCGGACGACGACAGTCAGGGGGTCACTCGGGCCAGGCAGCGGTCGGTCAGGGGGTCACTCGGGCCAGGCAGCGGTCGGTCAGGGGGTCACTCGGGCCAGGCAGCGGTCGGTCAGGGGGTCACTCTGGCCAGGCAGCGGTCGGTCAGGGGGTCACTCGGGCCAGGCAGCGGTCGGTCAGGGGGTCACTCGGGCCAGGCAGCGGTCGGTCAGGGGGTCACTCGGGCCAGGCAGCGGTCGGTCAGGGGGTCACTCGGGCCAGGCAGCGGTCGGTCAGGGGGTCACTCGGGCCAGGCAGCGGTCGGTCAGGGGGTCGCTCGGGCCAGGCAGCGGTCGGTCAGGGGGTCGCTCGGGCCAGACAGCGGTCGGTCAGGGGGTCACTCGGGCCAGGCAGCGGTCGGTCAGGGGGTCACTCGGGCCAGGCAGCGGTCGGTCAGGGGGTCACTCGGGCCAGGCAGCGGTCGGTCAGGGGGTCACTCGGGCCAGGCAGCGGTCGGTCAGGGGGTCACTCGGGCCTTGCAGCGGTCAGTCAGGGGTCACTCGGGCCAGGCAGCGGTCGGTCAGGGGGTCACTCGGGCCAGGCAGCGGTCGGTCAGGGGGTCAACACCGAGCAGACCGGACTGGTGAGAACGAGCTCTGGGGAGGGGGGGAGAGAGCAAACTCAGGGGAGGGGGGGAGAGAGCAAACCCAGGGGAGGGAGAGAGAGCAAACTCAGGGAAGGGGGGGGGGGGGGGGAGAAGACAAAAGGGGAGGGGGGGGGAGAGAGGACAATGGGGAAGGGGGAGGGGGAGAGGACACCAGGGGAGGAGGAGAGGGAGCGGATCACAGCAGCGGGGTTACTTACGATCAGCAGCAGCAGCGGCGGTGGCAGCAGCGGCGGCGATCGGCGGCGATCGGCGGCGATCGGCGGCGGCGGCGGCGGGGGGGCTCACACCACGTGGGCACGGTCGGTGGCAGCGGAGGGCTGCAGGGGTGCACGCTCATCAGCGTCCACCGACAGAGTGGAGCTGATGAGCTCGGTGGCCATATTGTGAACATCCCCCTGCACATCTGATTGGAGGGCTTGCATCACATGGATGCTAGCCCCAATCAGATCGGGGGGGGGGGGGGCACACACACCTCACAGTGCCCCAGCCAATGCCTGATGCTTTGAGCATCAGGATATGGCCAGATTGAAAACATTACACCAATTTCTAATGGTGTAATGTTTCAATCATCACTTTTGGCTAGTTGTTAATTAACTAGCCAATCGGAGGGCTCCTAGCCACGGGGGGGGGAAATCCCCTCCCGTGGGGTCATCTAGAGGTTGTCCCCTATCTGCGGCTCTATTAACCCTTTCGTGAACCCGGTTAATAGAGCCGCAGCAAGGGGGAAACCGCGATGACGCAGCGTATGCGCCATCGGGCGGGAACGGTGATGTTTCCATGGCGCATACGCTGCGCGCCCGGGCGGGAAGGGGTTAAAAGGCTTGTTAAAGAGCCGATTATGACTTTAAGGATGGCTACCCTTATTAGGTGGCATTAGAGTTTCTCACTTCCTCACTGAAGTCACAATTTGCGTATTTCCCAGAGGAGCATTGCGGCTATAAGTCTCCTTATCAGCTTATCTGTCTCCTTATGGCAGCAGGCAGTTCCTCTCCATAAGGAGAATAGCTAGTCCCCCAGACCTCGTCTTAGCCTCTTACACAGCCAGATAAGAATTCCCACACACTGCACTGATGAGGGGCAGTCACCCCGAAACAAGCATCTACAGTTTGGGGTTCTGATCTGGCACAAATCATAAGTCATATTAAAAGGCTTGTTAAAGAGTCAATTATGACTTTGAAGATTACTACCTTTATTGGGTGGCATTAGAGTTTCTCACTTCCTCACTGAAGTGACAATTAGCATAACTCTGATGCTGTCTTTTTGGGGTTTCCTATTAACAATGTTCAATATCTACTAAAAATTAACTGGCACCATGATTCTACCGGTCAGTACAATTACAGCAAACATATATGATATTGTAGCAGGTTTAGGTTCAGAATTTTGGAAAAAATGATGCCTTGTTTTGTCATATTCTCGGCACCATCCGATTCTGATTCCGTAAAGGATTCGGACCTGGATATTGACTCTGACCAACTTTCGGGAATCAGAAACACAGTAGACTCCCTAATTCTAGCAGTAAATGACACCCTTAAGGTCGAATCTGATGACAAGCCGCCCACACGGAAAGTGTCGGTTAAATATACTGAACCAGCTCCTCGGGTCTTCTCTTACCTAGAAGACTTTGATGACATCTTTACCAAGGAATGGCTACACCAAGAGAAGCGCTTTCAATCCAGAAAGCGTCTAGAGGCTCTTTATCCCTTCTCTAAGGACCTTCATCAAAAGTGGACCACTTCACCAGCAGTGGATCCCCCAGTGTCACTTCTAGCTACCAACACCATCCTACCCCTGGCAGACGGCGCTTCCCTTAAAGAAGGACCAGACAGACATATTGAGGCCATGGCGAAATCTGCTTTCGAAGCCTCGGGCGATTCTCTTTGCCCTTCATTCGCAGCCACCTGCGTATCCCTGGCTGTGACCTCCTGAGCCAAGAACCTCCATAGGGGTATTCTGTCCCAAGCACCTCCCGCAGAACTAGCGGGCCTGGCTATCAGATCGCTCAGGCAGGAAAATACATCGCTACAGCTTGCTCGATGCCGCATACTGCGGCGCCCAGGCCTCCAGCAACATGATATCCATTCGCAGGGCCACCGGCGGGAAAAGTACCTCACTTCCGCAGGCAAAACGCAAACAAACAATCCCTAAGAAGGGCAATTTCCAATTTCGTTCCTTTCGTCCCTCAGCGTCCAAATCCTCCAATCGGCGAGACCGCTCCCCCACCCGCCAGGACAGAAAAAGGCCCTCCTACAAGCCCGCATCTTCCTGGTGCCCTTGTAACACACACACTCGACCCTCTGGTTCCAGGGCCAATCGCTCATGACACCAACCCCAACCTCGGGGGCCGCCTCAGGGCCTTCCAGTCAGTTTGGTTACCAGTAATCGATGAGGCCTGGGTCCGAGACATTGTCTCGTTGGGGTGCAAGATAGAATTTTCTTGTTTTGCCCAAGACCGTTTTTTTCTATCCCGGCCACCGAAAGACCCCAAACTCATCTCCAGCTTTCACCAAGCCATTTCTTCCCTCAAGGAAGTAGGCGTTATCATCCCCATTCCAAAGCATCAACACTTTTTGGGATTTTACTCCAATCTTTTTGTGGTCCCAAAAAAGGGAGGCTGCATTCGCCCCATTTTGGACTAGAAGCATCTCAACATCAAGCTCCGGTTGAGACACTTCAGGATGGAGTCCCTTCGTTCAGTAATAGCATCTATGGAGCCAGGAGAATTCATGTCCTCTGTAGACATCCAGGTTGCCTACCTCCATGTTCCTACCCTTGCGTCTCACCAACAATTCCTGCGCTTCACAGTAGGGTCCCAACATTACCAGTTCACCGCTCTACCATTCGGCCTTGCCACGGCTCCCCGAGTCTTTACAAAAATCAAGGCAACAGTAGTGGCCATCTTTCGGTCCAAGGGAATTCTAGCAATACCCTACTTGGACGACATTCTGATAAAAGCTCCCTCTCGCTCAGGGTGTCTCGAAAGCCTGCAAATATCTCTGGATTCTCTCTGTCGCCTGGGCTGGATCATCAATGTCAAAAAGTCTTGCCTTTTTCCGAATCAGAGGATCACCTTTCTGGGCATGATTTTTGACACAGCCCAGTCCCGCATTTTCCTTCCCCCAGAGGAGTGGGCCGCCCTGCTGTCCGGGATTCACAGTCTCAGGCAGCCCTCTCCTCGGACACTCTGATTCTCTATGAGGATTCTGGGCAGAATTGTGGCCTCCATTGAAGCGGTTCCATTCGCCCAATTTCACACCAGGCCCCTCCAGCGCTTTCTGCTGGTGACTTGGGACTGCTCCCAGATCAGCGAGACAGTCACTCCTCTGGTGGATCGATTTCCCCTTCTCTATCGCGCCAGATTGTTTCTCCAGATCACATGGACAATCATTTCCACCGACGCCAGTCTCTCCGGTTGGGGCACGACCTTTCTCGGCCACACAGCACAGGGCACGTGAAACTTCCAGGAAGCCTCCCTGCCCATAAGCATCCTAGAACTCAGGGCGATCCTTTGAGCCCTCCTGTACTGGCAATCCTACTTGACGGGCCGACATGTCCGAATCCAGACGGACAACGCGACGGCAGTGGCGTACATAAATTGCCAGGGAGGGACTCGGAGCCGCTCAGCCAAGGCGGAAGTGACTCAAATCCTCCAATGGGCCAAGCTACACATTTCCGCAATTTCAGCAATCCACATTCCAGGCGTGGATAACTGGGCGGCCGACTATCTCAGTCGCGGGTGGTTTTGACCAAGGAGAGTGGTCCCTGAACCCAGAGATATTCCACCAAATTTGCCTCAGATGGGGCTTCCCAGAAGTAGTGCTGATGGCCTCCAGGGGCAATTACAAGCTCCGTCCCTTCGTCACCAGGTCCAGGGATCCCCAGGCCCTCAACGCGGATGCTCTTGCGATTCCATGGGCCTAATTCTTCCTCCCTTATTTCTTTCCCCCCATCCCTCTCATTCCCAGGATTCTCAAGAAAATCCGAGCAGAAGGAGTAACTGTAATCCTCATAGCTCCAGATTGGCCCAGACGGTTCTGGTACGCAGAGGTAGTCAACCTCCTCGCGGACTCTCCATGGTCACACCCCTATCTCCTGGACCTCTTGACTCAGGGTCCTTTTCAACACCCGATTTCTCAGTCGCTCAATTTAACGGCGTGGCTGTTGAAGCCGCGGTACTGAGATTATCAGGTCTTTCTGAACAAGTCATCCAGACTATGTTAGAACTCAAGAAACCATCCTCATCACGCGCATATCACCGCACGTGGAAGGCTTTCTTCTGATGGTGTGAGGACCGCAATCATTCCCCAATGGTTTTTTCTCTTCCATCTCTCCTGGCTTTTCTCCAGTCTGGCCTTGATGCACACTTATCCCTTAGCTCTCTGAAAGGCCAAGTATCCGCCCTTTCTGTACTTTTACAGAGGCAGCTCACCTCACTTCCACAAGTCAAGACGTTACTTCAAGGAGTGGCTCACGTATCCCCTCCTTTTCATCCCCCCCTTGATCCCTGGGATCTGAATTTGGTACTGGACATACTCCAGGATCTTCCATTCGAACCCCTACAAGAGATTAGTCTACCTCTCCTAACGTGGAAGGTCACCTTCCTTGTGGCGATCACCTCCTTTCGGAGGGTGTCGGAACTTGCGGGTCTCTCATGTTGTTCCCCTTACTTATTCTTCCATCAGGACAAAGTGGTACTTCGTCCCATGGAAAAGTTCCTACCAAAGGTTGTCTCCTCTTTCCACATCAATGAGGAGATCGTCCTACCCTCCCTTTGCCCAGCCCCATCTCATTCTTGAGAGAAGAGATTACACAATCTGGATTTAGTTAGGGCTCTCCGTATCTACCTTTCTACCTTTCAAGAACTGCTTCCTTTCGAAGAGTGGACTCCCTCTTCGTGGTCCCTCATGGTCTGCAGATGCTGTTCTGGGGTGCAAGATTCTACAGGTCGCTGTGGTCTGAGTTCGCCCGAATACTTCTGTTATTACACCCACCCAATGGGACTGCTTTTGTACGTCTCAAGGTCTTCCTATGTCCCCCAATGAAGCGATTAAGAAAAGGGGATTTTTGGTACTCACCGTAAAATCCTTTTCTTGGATCTTCAATTGGTGAAAAATTATTTTACGGTGAGAACCAAAAATTCCCTTATTGTGTCATATGTAAATTTAGAAAAAAACATATAACATCAAAACAAACAGACAGAAAAAACTTAAAGGTTTAAGTCACCCATTTTTTTACAAAATGAAAATAATAAATTCAGAACGGAAAAATGTTAAGAAAAATCAGCGCATTTTTACTCACATAGTTAGACCTTGTACCCATGCTATGGCTTATGCAGCATTTTTGCCACAAATGTTGCTGTGGAAAAGGTGCAAATTTGTGTAAAATCCATAAAATCCATAAAATCCATAAAATCCATCAATGGCTCTTCAAGCCATTGACTTAATGATGAAGAATCCAGGACACAAATCAACACCCTTTCCACACCAGAAACACCAAATGCACACCGCAGATTTGGTGAATTTTTTATGCCACAAGGTGCAGATTTCGTGCTGAAATCTCTGCAGCAAAATACTCAACGTCAGCACATAGCCTATAGATCATAGAGATAAAAAATCAACACACCAGAATTGCTAATTTTTCCCACTTTACCTACCCAAAAAACACTTCAAATATAAATGAAAATGTTGTATGTAACAGCAGAATGGTATCAACAAAATGTAAGGCTTGACAAAATAAAGGGAAAACAGCTCCAAAATAACTCAAAATCAATTCAAATTATAGAATCAGAATATGACAAAACAAGGCATAATTTTTTCTAAAATTCTGAACCTAAACCTGCTACAATATCATATATGTTTGCTGTAATTGTACTGACCAGTAGAATCATGGTGCCAGTTCATTTTTAGTAGATATTGAACATTGTTAATAGGAAACCCCAAAAAGACAGCATCAGAGTTATGCTAATTGTGACTTCAGTGAAGAAGTGAGAAACTCTAATGCCACCCAATAAAGGTAGCAATCTTCAAAGTCATAATTGAATCTTTAACAAGCCTTTTAATATGACTTATTGCACCCTGAGCAGGCGTAGTACACTGTGGTGGCTATGGTGGCTGTACGGGTGCTCCTTGTGTGAGGCATCTACTATAGCCAGCAGTGAGAGTGCCAGCAGTGTGGGGGGCTGGGGAGGCTCTGCTTACCCATGCCCAGGCTTCTGGTGTTCCCTCTGATGGGTCCAAGCAGTGGAGGAGCACAGCTGCAGCATTCTGTGCCTTCCTCTCTGTGATGACTCCTGTAAAGCGCGGGCTTCTGCGGGAAGATGAAGGGCGGAGCTAACAACGGCAGACAGTGAGCCCGCGCTCGATCCCCATTGACCAGGGGGAGGAGAGGGACTTCCAGGCTGCGAAGACGCCACCCAAGTATGACGGGGGCATGGTCAGCACGGCCAAAAAGATCCGGCCTTTTCTACAATGAGTCCTGACTGTCGGCAGGGCCTAGGCGGAGCTATGCAGAGCCTGGGACGGTGCCTTTCAAAGGAGCCTCCCGTAGACGTCCACGATTGGTCCGGAGGTGGTCTGTAGGTGGGCGGGAGAGCTCTGGAGGCCGAAACAGAGGCCTGTACCTAAATTTTTAGCGGCGGCCCGGATCGGGAGGCCCACGGCTGTGCTGGCCTGTCCGGGGCTGTGCTGGCCTGTCCGGGGCTGTGCTGGTCTGGGGAGTGGATGGGCTGGCCTGCAATGGCTCTGCTACCCTCTCAGCTGGGAGCTATGGGTCTAATGCAGCCACTGCACGCTGTGCTGGTTGCAAACAAGTAGAAAGGGGCTTGCTGGCCCTAAAACAGAGCCAGGAGCCTCTGAGAATCAATAAGGCACCCTCCCTTTTTTTGGCCCCTATCCTCTATGCCTGATCCACATCAGGCAACTCCTGCTACAGTTATAGGTGTAATGGGCCATGGCTACTCTGACTGCTGAGGTAGCCAATGACCGGCCCATGCACGCAGGGGCAGAATTTATCGCTGGTTGATGCGCTCTGTCACACACGTCAATATTGCTGCAACGTCACGTGCAGTAGTGATATTGACAGTGATATTGACGCATGTGACGGCCCCTTTACTGTTCCCACCACATAATCCATGTGATATCATCAGTAACAAAACATTAGATCTGTGAGATACATGAGTTCCTCGCAATGTTCATTCTGAACTAGAATCCAATAAGCTTCTCTGATGGTTAGGCACCTCTTTCATTTACATCCCTGTGAGGTTTGCACACTCTTTCCATCCCTTTCACTTTAAACATGTACCTCTAAAATCTTCTTGATAATTCGGAGATAGAGTAATTGGAAGAAGGACTGGAGTCAGCAATATGTTCAGCAAGTTTTTTTTTATTGCATTATGCAATCTATATAATATTTGTTGCACACCAGCACTTTTCAGGATAATATTACTCGCAAGTATTTTCAGATAAAATCATAACTTACTTGCAACACCATGCATGTTGTCTACATGGCAACATGCGTGGTGTGCAACAAATATTTTATAGGTTGCACAATGCACACACTTAATAACAGACTTTCTGAACATATTGCTGGCTCCAGTCCTTCCAATTACTCTATCTCTGGATTAGCGAGGCATTTAGTGAGGAATAGAAAGAGTGTGTAAATGTCACAGGGGTGGTGATTGAGAGGGGTCCCTAACCAGCAGGAAAGATTATTGGCTTCTAGCTCTCTCTCTCTCTCTCTCTCTCTCTTATATATATATATATATGCATTATGTGCGTTAGCCTAAGGAATTATCGCATAGATCTTATTTTTTTTACTGATTATGTCACATGGATTATGTGATATCAAATTTCTTTGATCGTTTGTATATTGCATTTGTAAATAGTTTTTCTATTACATGTGTGTAGTCATTTTTGATGCCCATTTTTCATTTTTTATCTTTATCTGTCTTGTCTCATATACCTAGAAATCAAGATTTATCCACAAAATTTGAGGGGCCATATCTCCGCAAAACTGGCGGATGCAATAAAGGAATTGAAAACGAAGACACAGGTGCCAGATTTCATGTCTTTTTTTTATTGGAACCCTTATGTGTCTTCTTTTAAGCACGTACATCTAGGCAGTCCTTGTGCTGTGCTCCTTAGTAGAGAGATGTTTTTCTCTGTCTACATCTCTTTTATGCATTTAGCATTTTAGCAGGGGCCGCATCCTCTATCTGTTCTGTATACATGTGCCACAGTGCTCTCATCTTGGTTGTCGCCCAGTTATTACGCACACGCCTGTTTACCCTCCGCCGCATCACTTGTAGGTATCACTCATGTGAGCCTAATTATCTCAATTAGTGACTTATTTAATGTAGACACAAGCTTGCACACTGCGCTCTTCCTGATGAAGCTGTAGGCATACAGCGATAGAGTGAAATGAGTGGCACATCTAACTTTGATACCCTAATTGCAGGCAGGTGACATTTACATCTTGTAAGCATTAGCCTTTATTTTTGAGTGAATTTTGGCCATCTTTCTACATCCCTATTCATGGATCTTTTTTTCACAAACCCCTACTGGGCATTTCTTCCATTCTTAGTATTTATATTGAACATTCTAGTTTCCCCAGCATTTTCTTCTAGTGGGGATCTTTGTAATTTGTGTGAAATATTGTTCTATATCCAGATATTATTCAGTTGCTGCTTTCACTTACATGGGCCTTGTTTTATCTGCTCAATTACTATTTTGGTGCATACACAGTCTGCATTTTTGGTTGCTACAATTTTCATACTTTTATTATTATTATTATTATTATTATTGTTAATAGATGCGGGTCCGATGCTATCGCTTGGGGAGGGTGGTGACATCAGGATGTGGGTGGGCTGTGTGGCACTGGGGGCAGCAGCCGGCTGCCCTCCCGTGTGGTCTCTATCCAAGTGTCCAAAGATAATGACCGCATGTGTATGTGTTCGTGTGTACATGTCTGTGTGTGTCTGCATGTATGCACGTGTGTGGATGTATGGGCATGTGCATGTGTATGTACAGTATGTATATGCATGTGTGCGCATGTGTGCATGTATGTGTATGTATGGGGATGTGTGCATACGTATGTACATGTATGTGAGTGTGCATACATGTGTGTATTGTGTGTGCATGTATGTGTGTAGGTATGTGAGCATGTATGTGCATGTATGTGTGTATGTATGTTTGTGTGCATGTATGTGTGTGTGCATATGTATGTGCATGTCTCTCTGCCCTCTCTGGAGCCATCTCTGTACCCTCCTACTGTGCAGTTTCTCTGCCCTCCCACTGTGTCATGTCTCTACCCTCCTACTGTGTCATCTCTCTGCCCCCCATGCTGTTTCTCTGCCCCCTCCCGTACCATCTCTCTGGCCCTCACTGTGCCGATTCTCTGACCCCCACTATGCTGTGTCTCTGCTCCATCTTGTATCGTCTCTCTGGCCCCCAACTGTGCTGTCTCTGCCCCCTCTCCTGTGCTATCTCTGCCTCCTCTCCTGTGCTGTCTTTGCCCCCTCTCCTGTGTTGTCTCTTCCCCCTCTCCTGTGCTGTCTCTGCCCTCTCTCCTGTGCTGTCTCTGCCCTCTCTCCTGTGCTGTCTCGACCCCCTCTCCTATGCTGTCTCTGCCGTCTCTCCTGTGCTGCCTCTGCCCCTTCTTCTGTGCTGTCTCTTCCACATCTCCTGTGCCTTGTATGGGCGAGCGCAGGAGAATGGAACCAGGAAGCACAAGTGTGACAGGGCCTGTGTCACAGCGCATGGGCTAGTCCAGACGCACCGGAAACGCATAATGTGATGTTTCCAGTGCATCCGGACTAGCGCATGCGCTGTGACACAGCCACATTCAGACTTGTGCTTCCGGGATGCGATGCGGTGTGCTCGCTCTTACAAGGTAAAGGTGGCACTAGCGCAATACGCTTCTTTTGCGCTCCGATGCGCTTGGCAGCGCATGTACTGCACTACCACCTGCACTAGTGCAATGCTGCCAAACGCACCAGAGCTCAGATGTAAACTGGGCCTATGTGTTTGGTATGAGTCCCGAACTTTACAGTTCGGGTTCGCCCATCCCTGCTAATGATCTCTTCAGATTAATTCCCATGTTGTACAACCCTGTAGCATATCATGTATTAAGTACTCGCTAAAATAAACCTTTCCTGTTAAATAATCCCTTGTACATTATAATATTGTTCTTACTTAAGTTTAATGTTCACAGTTATCCCTCCTTTTTGCTCCCACCCTATCCCCATTTATACTTCCTCTTCTCTTCCCTCCCCAGTCCAACGCCTAAACAGGCTAAACATTTGTAATGTGAATATTATATTAAACCTTGGATGCAATTATTCAGCTGTACATTCTTCTGTATCTACAATTTCTCCCTATGTAATGCTTAAACTTTAATAAAATGATTTAAACTAGAAAGCAAAAAAATCTGCCAAGGTACATTTTTTGAGCACAACTGTTTATATTTAGTGGTTTCATGTGCATAATCAAATATATATCCTATATATTTATAAGTAAATGTTATGTGGTTTCATGTCCATAATCATGCGGCTCCTGCATCTAAACTAAGATTCAGATTTTTTGTAATATATGTGTAATAAGGAAAAAAATCTTTCTGCATTTCTACAGAGTTCTTTCAGCATAAGAACCGAGCATAAGAAAATTGATGTGTCTCTGAATATATGTGTTCCCCAGACATACTTCCTTCAACAACATTGCAAACTTAGAAAACTTTTAAGGTTATTTTTACTCAAACTAGGAAAGGATAGTTGTAAAAGAGGATTATCAGAAAACAAAATAAATCCTAGCTATTGATAGCAGTCAGATTCAAATAATCTGTTTTGTTGACACAAAATAAAGCTGCCATGAACTGGATTATTTTGCAGCAATTTGTGGAAGAGATGTAGAAAGGTTTCCTTAGGCTAGGGTCACACTTGTGACATGCATCTGCTAAAAGCATGCGTTTTTTACATGTGCAAATGTAGACTCCAATGCAAAAAACACATTGCCAACGTTTGACGCTATGCATTTTTGCTAGTTGCGCTAAAAGTGTAGTCTGCAACTTTTTTGGTGCTTTTTCAAAAATGCATGCATTTTTATAACATGGGAGTCTATGGCCAATGCATGCTTTAACGCATGGTACATGTATGTACCATGCTTTAACGCATAAATTAACGGAAGCGTTAATGCATAGTACATACATGTACCATGCATTAACGCTTCCATTAATTTAGGCAACAAGTAGGATACATGTCATGAAAAAGGCAAGGGAATAAAATGGAGTCTTTACTGCATCCTGCAAATGGATGCAAGCTCCTAAGTGTGAACCTAGCTTTAGGTTATGGTCATACTTGGAGGCTGACCCACGTTTCCTGGATCCGCTAAAAGCTTAGCCCAGTCTGCTGTAATGGCTAGCGTTAACGTCGCTCACTGCCCGGCAATGCTGCTCCATAGTAACCTGTAGTTTACCTTGAATGTGGCCACACACAGAGCCCCAGGCTGCTGCTTCCCACCTCCTGCTTGTTAATTATGCATGTCCCAATGGGCGTGCTACAGATCCGAAAGCCTGTACTCTATTTGCATATTCATTATACATATTTAGAAGTTTGCCTTCTGATTTTGGCTGATTTTAATTAATTTAATTCTTCTCCATCATTTATTTGTTTCTTTGTTTAATATTGAGTATGCATTCTCTCTTGTCTAGCTATCTATCCTACCACCTGCTATGCTTACATGTATTTAAGGAGAAAGGTTTCATAAGCATTTTCATTTTAGGCATCTACTAAAAGATCTGTAAGAAATGAAAAGCACTTGGTTTCTAAACATTATAAAACCAAATTTCAGTTATTTATATTTTACTGCACACTTAATACAGAATAGCCTAAATTTACCATTTGACCCACCGGGCAGATTACTAGTGGACTGCAGCCATTAGCTACATAGTGGGCTGCAGTCATCCCTAGTTTTTGGGCTGTTGGCACTTTCATTATTTTCATAGTCACAGAGTATGCAGGTGATCGTGCACATGCTTGTAATGTTTCCTACACCACAATTTTAAGTATGCTCCTGCAGCATACACACAGCGTGACTAAGTGCCAGCATTAGGATGTTCTCTCTGCGTGGAGTTAGCACCCTCTGCTCTCCCACTGCTTGTCATTTGAAATCCCTCCTGCGAATGCTGTGTGGGTTGCATCCTACAATGTTCTCTTTCTCGGCTGTGGGGGAGTTACCAAATAGGGCCATGTGATGTATATACATCAGTCATAATGTCTCCTTTGTGATCTATATACAGCAATCTCAGCGTTTATTGTGTGATGCATAAACATCAGCTTCAATCTTTCCTTCATGATTTATATACTACTATCTCAATGGGTCTTTTGTGATGTAAACAGCAAAAATGATTGTACATTGTATACATTTATTTGGAGTCATTACAAACAGAGTGATCTATATCAAGTGTTTATTGCTGATGATTATGTCTTACAGCGAATGAAAAACCCAAGGTCATTATCTCAGGAAATTAAAGTAATGAGGATGAAAGGATAAAAACTGCGTTGCCGTATTCCACGAGACATCAAAGGGTGAATATAATATTGATTTATTGGTCAATTAGTGTTTCAAGGCTCCCTGGCCCCTTCCTCAGGACAATTAATATCATATTGTCATGTTTCATGGAGCCCTGAAATGTGTTGACTAATCAATCAATATCATATTCACTCTTTAATGTCTTGTGGAATACGACAGTGCGGTTTTTAACCCTTCATCCTCCCTACTTTAATTTTCTTCATGATATTTTCCCCCTTGGAGGCCCAAGTGGAAGATAATTATACCATATTTCCTATTATTTTACCATTCCTTACATAATAATTATAGCATGTATATTGCATGTATATTGTCATCCATCTGCCTGATGACAATAGCTCTTTTGAGAGCTGAAGACACACAACAGAGTTAGAGTGCAGGGAGGGAGAGACACTTGAGCGGGGACAGTTTAAAGGAGCAGCTCACTAGCTCCATAATACCACCAAAAATAGCTCTTTTTAGAGCTGAAGACACACAACAAATTCAGAGTTTTCCCCACTGTTTTGTAGCTCATAGGCAGGCTTCACAGTGATGTGACTAGATATGTTACATTTGTCATCATGATGTAGAAAAATATTTCTGCCATAACTATGCCTGTCCCAAGAACCTCAATATTCATAACTGGACTTTGACTCCAATCTGCCTGCAGCCAGTCCTTCATAGACAGGAAGAGTTAACTATTGAAATGAAAGAAGTGTCTCTTTTTAGCTTCTTGTATGTACAGAGATCAGTTTTGTATCTGCTTTTCAACAGATGTACCAGTTCAATTACCTGTTCACACCAGGGGCTCATAGCTAAATAGAGAACAGCATCATAGAGTCTATTTAAGCCCTGCTGCTGCCATTTTGTGCACAATACATCTGGAGCCAGTGTTGGAGAAGCATAGGGAGAGATCGCTGAACTGCTAGGAAGAGTGTATAAACCTGTTCATAACACAAAAGCCCTTTTGAGGGCTACCTGCAGGGTATACTACATAAGTGTAGAGTAGGGAGGGAGAGATACTCGAGTACGGAGTTTAAAGGAGCCGCTAACTAGCTTCATAATACCACCAAAACAACAGCTCTTTAGAGAGCTGAAGACACACAACTGAGTCAGAGTGCAGGGACGGAGAGATACTTGAGCAGGGACAGTTTAAAAGAGCTGCTCACTAGCTCCATAAAAACAGCAAAAAATAGCTCTTTTCAGAGCTGAAGACACACAACAAATTCAGAATTTTTCCCGCTGTTTTGGGGGTAACAGCCTGCCTTCTGCTTTCCACATTATTCCACTTAAAAAGGCGATTATTGCCCAACACAAAGCAGTAGTCAAAACGTTTCCTACTGCCTGCTACAAAGCACACACTAGCATAGTTTCCCCCTTGCTTTTGTGGTAACAGCCTGCCTTCTGCTGTCCACATTACTACATTTAAAAAGGCAGCTACTGTCTTCCACAAAGCAGTAGTCCAAACATTTTCTACTTGCTGCTACTAAGCACACAGCGGTCCATTTTCCCCATTGTTTTTATGGTAACAGCTTGCCTTCTGCTTTCCGCATTACTACACTTAAAAAGGCCATTAGTGCTCTCCGCAAAGCAGTAGTCCAAAAATTTTCTACTGCCTGCTACAAAGCACAAACCAGGTCATTTTTCCCAATGTTTTTGGTGTCATTGCCTGGCTTCTGCTGTCCACATTACACCACTTAAAAAGGTGTTTAGTGCTCTCTACAAAACAGTAGTCCAAACATTTCCTTCTGCCTGCTACCAAGCACACATCAGACCATTTTCCCCATTGTTTTTGTGGTAACAGCCTGCTACCTTCTGGTGTCCACATTACTCCACTTAAAAAGGCGGTTATTGCCCAACTCAAAGTAGTAGTCCAAACATTTCTTACCACCTGCTACAAAGCAAGTGCCAGGCTAATTTCGCCGCTGTTTTGGTGGTCACAGCCTCCCTTCTGCTGTCCACATTACTACATTTAAAAAGGCGGTTAAAGCCCTCCGCAAAGTAGTAATCCAAATATTTCCTACTGTCTGCTAGCAAGCACACATCAGCTCATTTTCACCATTGTTTTTGTGGTAACAGCCTGCCTTCTGCTGTCCACATTACTACACTTAAAAAGGTGGTTATTGCCCAATGCAAAGCAGTAGTCCAAACATTTCCTACAGCCTGCAACGAAGCATGCACCAGGCTATTTTCCCCTATGTTTTTGGGGTCATAGCTTGGCTTCTGCTGTCCAAATTACTCCACTTAAAAAGGTGTTTTGTGCCCCCTGCAAAGCAGTAGTCCAAACACTTCCTACTGCCTGCTACAAAGCATGCACCAGGTTATATTCCATGCTGTTTTTGTGCTGACATTTAGGTAGGATTGTGCCACCAAAAGCTCACTAATTAATACAGCCCTATAGTACTTGTAAAATCTTAAGCAGTACTACTACCATGTAATGGTGTTTGGCAGAAAGCACACTATTCAATCTTCCCCTGTCAGTTTTGGGGGTCACACTTTGCTTGACACCAGAAGTATATACTGTATGATATATGTCCACTGTCCAACGCTAAATGTTTGTTGTGCATGTGCAACTGCAGGTTGGGTGCAGGTGGCATCAGGGTCTGCTTCCTGGACAACATATTGGGAAGCAGGTAACACAGGGAAAGTGCCAGTGGTTTCACAATCATACACAGTTTTGTTTGTACGCAATCCAGCAACTGAGTGGAGTGTTGCATATGTCAGTAGTAATTTCAGAATGCTAACAGAGGTATTTTGTGTAATTACACCTTTTATTCTAGGTGAATTGATGCCACTTTTGTGCAATCTGGGCATACTTTTTTCAAATAGCGAGACATTTCTTGTGGTGTGTTTGTTGTGTGTTTAGCGAATTTACCTAGGCTCTATGAGCACCATGCTACACCTATTACTCATCTCCCTATTCCTGGTCAATGTTGAATCTCTGCTTCAGCGATACCAATATCGTGACAGCATTGATTTGAATGTATTTCAGTGACCTTTTGCCGATATAATGGGCGAACATACGCCCGTACAGCAAACCAAACACAAACTTTACAAGGTTTGGTCATCTGTAGTTCACATAATTTTTAAAAGTTAACTTTTTGTGGAATTTAAGTTGTGTTGCTGTCATTTGGAGCGATTCAATTGCAAACTGGGTACATATCCAGTCCTTCTTCAATTTAATCAGAGTAAGTCTGCCAGTATTTCCATAGAGAGTCATGTGCACCTATCAGTGATGATTGATTGCCCCACCTAACTAAAAACATGCTCTGACATGACACTAGCAGCAGGGCAGGCCAGCACTTCCAAGGCCTATAAGGAGAGGTCAGGCCAAGTGTTCAGCTTGGACACACAATAATTAAAGGGAATTGAATCATCATAAATGATGCAGGTATGGTCACTTAAGTATCCCTTGAGCATCTTTTTCAACTTCTATCTCCTTGGCGTTGTTACAGGCACAGAAAGACCTTGCTGATTGATGTGCTGGTTTATTGAAAATGGCCCAGTTTGTGCACATTTCCCCCCACCTCTATTGTAGCAAGTGTGCATGTCTCTCCCCATTAATCCTTGGTGTTGAAATGAGGCGGTACCTCTGCCGCCAGTATTGTCAGAGGGTGATGTTTTCAGCAACTGATGTACAATGGCACCTCTTGAAGGATTCCATTATGAAACCCTTTTGTGACTCAAAAAGGAGAGAAAAAATTTTCTTCTTGTAGCGTCGGTTGAGAAAGGTGGCTAACCAATATAGGTTGTTGGCGATAATGTGTATCACACGAGGTCCTTAAAACAGACACTTACATGAACTGTCATGTGGGCCAAGCTTCAAACAGGCAAAGGTTCTATGTCACCAACAGGAGGAATAATACCCATCATCTCCTCACGCGGCCTCGTCTCCTCCATCTCCTCCTTTTCAGCCCATCCAAGCTGGGGTTGGGAGTCCCCTTGGTAGCACAGAAAAACATGTGCTCTCCCTCCTCATCCTCCTCGTCTTCCTCATCATCACCCAACGTTGGCTTAGAATATTAGGTGGGCTGGGTAGCATCACCCATTGGGAAATCTTGATCCATAGCCACATGTGAGTCATTGAAAGATTTCTCTTTGAGATTATGGACTGCTTTTTTTCAACTGACAAAGCAGCGGAATGGGTATGCTTATAATAGCCTGACAGGTCATCACTCATGAGCTTGGTACAGTACTCAAAGTTCTCAAGAACTTCACAATTGTCATCAATCCGCACCACTTGGCAGTTGTTATGTGTGGTGTGTGAGTTTCAATGTAATGGGCATGTTGAAGCTAGCATTCAGCTACAGTCCTCTGCTGCTCATTAATCCTCAACAACATATGATATGTTCAGTTCAACTTGGTGTGCTGGTCGCAAATGAGTTGTTGACTTATCAAATTAAAGCGGTTTTGCAGCACTACTATTAAAAGCGGTAGAGGAATGGTGTAAATGGTCAATAATATTGCATACCTTCTAATCTATGTACGGCAAGTCAGGGTAACAACTAGGTTCCATTTGTGAGCAATGCATGGCATGTGTAGCAGCTTGCTTCACTTTAAGCCGTCACCATATAACTCCCATTATCGCACACGACGATCATGCCTATAGAGGAGGGCCCTCCAAAATGAATAAAGGAGGGTCATCACAAATGTATACAGGAGGGTCCTCCAAGATGTATAGAGGACCCTCCCAAATGATTAGAGGAGTGCCCTCATAAATGTATAAAGGAGGGCCCTCCCTAATGTACAGATGAGATGACCTTCAGTGCCAGCAACCAGGGCTTTGCTTATGCTGTGTTTTTCTTGAGGCAGTGGTTTCAGCACCAAATGAATAGAGGAGGGACCTCCAAAACTTATGTTACAGGGCCACCTCTGGGCCTTCACCAAAGTCAGGTTTGCAGGCCCTCCGAATGGTTGATTTGAGAGTGCACAATGTCTTGCAAGATGAGGGGGAGGAGGAGGAGGAGATGCAACAGAAACTGACATACGAGTAGATGGAAACCATAATGAAGTTGGGCCGGTTATTCTTGGTGTGAGTAGGATGTGTGATGTTCCAGGCTCTCACTTTGCCCCA
Source organism: Allobates femoralis (assembly GCA_033576535.1). Lineage (NCBI taxonomy): Eukaryota > Metazoa > Chordata > Amphibia > Anura > Aromobatidae > Allobates > Allobates femoralis. Next base: position 545,209,681 of record JARQOC010000002.1, read on the forward strand.
TCCTCCAGCAGGTACACCTAGTGTGCCATCAGAGAAATTTATTGTCTACAACAACATCTCTACGTTGTCTCGTCTGTCTCTAGGTGGACCATCCTGGTTATGGCATTGCTGACAAATCCGGGTCAGAAAACTGGGTACAATAGTGGTGCCACCGGCTAGGAAACCAGTATCCTGAGACAGCCATAGCCAAGAGATCACGGAAAGACTCCATTCCAACAAGCCTAAAGTGAAGCATTTGCATGGATAGCAATTTCGCAATGTGAGCGTTTAATGTTTTTGCCTGTGGGGGAGCGTTTGTGTATTTACCCTTCCTTTCCAAGATCTGGGACAACAGTATGCTTTGCTGGGACAAAAAGGAGGACATGGTTCATGTTGGTTTCTGCGTCTGTGCAACCGCAGCTTTTGGGCAGGAGGAGGGAGCAGCTGCTTCATGGACAGCAGTTTCTGAAGGGCCCTTCCAAAAGTATAGAGGAGGGTCCTCACTAATGTATAAATGAGGACCCTCCAAAATTTCTAAAGGAGGGCACTCCAAAATGTATAGAGGGTAGGGATGGGCGAATCTACTCGCTAGGACTCGTTACTTCTGCGAGTAATAGTGGAATCGCAGGACTCGGTACTCTGCGAGTCTCCAAGCTATTACTCGCACAGTAACAAGTCCATCATCCCTCCGCCCCCCGCCACCCGCAGCCCCCCCACCCGATCCTAAGTTAGGACTGGGCGGGGGGAGCAGGAGCAGGCCTCAGGACTCAGGTGGGGAAGCCGGCTGTGAAATTTGCTCACTGCCGCTTCCCCCACTGAGTCCTGAACAACAATGAATACAATCTCCGCTTCACACATGAAGTGCATGGGGTGAGTGCAGCATATCTAGATATCACATTAACAGGATGCACAGCCACAGGCACTGTTAGCACATCTCTGTATCGCTAACCGAATAGTGGCAATACACTGTTACATGCAACGAGCTGCCACCCGCCTCATGTGATCAACAACTTACCTATGGGCGAATTAATTAGGGCCAAAAGAGCGTGTACTACAGAGCAGAGCTTCGAGGCAGAAACATCTAATATAAAAAAACAGCTGCTTGACTGAGGCTATTCTGTGCATCGTGTGAACGATGCTGTAAACAAACTTAAGTTGAGATCCCGGGATTCCCTTTTGGAGGAACATCCCTCACAGGCCTCTTCAGATGGAATAATAAATGATTATCATGCCAGGCGTAGGATAAAATATAATAACAGAGAGTTTATACCTACCTTTTCCACAAGTTACAGCCAGGACTATAATGAAATAGTCAAAGCTGTGCATCGGTATATTCCCATACTCCATGAGGATCCCATTCTTCACGAAATCCTTTCCAAAGGTTACAGATGTGTGCCCAGGAAAATGACAACCTTGGGTAATATTCTTTCCCCCTCAGAATTTACATCAGTCACCCATTTGCCGACATGGCTGACAACGAGGGGCAATTATCCATGTGGCGGCAACAGATGTGGACTTTGCCGTTACATGGTTAAAACGAAATCCTTCACAAATAAAGTAACAGGCAAAAATTATGATATCAGGGGGTACATTAATTGCAACACCACCCACTTGGTATATATGGCCTCCTGTGTAGCCTGTCGCAAGGATTACATTGAGTGCACAACTAGAACTTTAAAAAAGCACCTGGGGGAACATATTTCCGGAGCGGATCCGCACTCAAGTTCAATTAGTAGAAACCTGTCTGGTCTCTCACGACATTTTAAAGAGATTCATGGTGAGGGCCTGTCTAATCTGAGAGTGCAGGGCACTGATAGGATCTGTAGGAGAAAAAGAGGAGGAGATTGAGGTCGTGAGGTACACAGTAAAGAATTTTTTTGGATCATGACCCTGAATTCTAGGTCTCCCGAAGGTCTCAACTATAGATCTGATTGCACATATTTTTATTAATAACTATATAGGCACACAGGGATTTATGCCAACATCAAGTAAAAGTCAATGATCAGCATATTTCCTAAAGGAAGGCACACAATGAAACATTGCTTCTTTCTATGGGATATAAGATGACTCTGCTATCTGCTTAGGCTTTATAGTATTTTGTTTTTAAATCTCATCTCTTATTATATCAATCATAGGGTTAACTGCCAGGCCAATGGAGCCTCTGGTATCCTCCTACCTATGTGACATTGGTAACAAAGCAGCCTCTGTGTTTAATTAATTACCACATGTGTTAGGTGGGTGGTGTTTTTAACATGTATTTAATGAATGTGGTCACTATTGTGTTTTATGCTGTGGAAGAAGGACGTTGTCCGAAACGCGTCCTGCGGGGACTGTGTTCCCATTTCATATGTTTGGTTTTATACTCACCTAAAACTTGGAATAAAGGCTTGAAAATAAGGAGATATGTCTGGTGCCGAATTTCTAACATCAATCAATGTGGACTTGCAGTACGTCCTTTCCAGGCACCAACGGCCATAAAGAGAACTTGGTGAGCACCTTCCCTTACCCTTTCCTACATTAACTGACCTACAAAATGCATAGGTCAGGGCCCTCCCAATTGTAAAAGGCAAAAAAAGGCCACAATAATACATGTGAACAAACGCTAAATGCAATGTTTTTTTTTTCTCTGGTTTATTTAGCCTAGTATAAAAGTGATTATGCAGGAAAAGCTGTTTCTGAACCTTTTTTGCCGGTAAAATGTCATTTAGGTTAGGTTTGGTAGTTGTTTTTGTGTATCTGAAACAGTGGCGTAATCCTGCGACAAAATTATTCCCACAAACCATATGTGAGTCAAAAATGCATGCAGGCATATTTTCCAGGCTCTTCCTGTTCTGTTTCATCATTTTTTCATCCATTTCAGCCTTTTCCTTAGGCCACCAGACCCCTTTGCAGGATCCAGCAGAAAATTACTCGCATTTCCCATTGACTTACATTGCACTTGCTATCGTGAATATTACAAAGTACTCGTAACGAGTATAGCGATTACGAATGTTACGGTACTCGCTCATCACTAATGATAGAGTGATAGGTCTGTTTTACTTTCCAATTGATGAGCCATGTTTCTAATAAATTGTTCCTAATTTAGCTTTACATTATGACAAAAACACTATTTAGGCTTGTGGGTGTAACATGAAAAAATGTAGAAAAGTTAATGCGGTTGGAATACTTTTTAGAGGTACTGTATATGATTATTACCTTTGGACTTCTACAAGTGTTTAGCATTTCTTGGATGACTTTTGCTGATTCTAGTGGCAACACAAGGTCTCTGGTGACTGATGGCAAACACAATGCATTTTTATAATGAATATGAATAAAAAAAATGTAACATTTTATGCTTTGTTGAATGGACAAAAGTTATCCAAACTGAAGCAGCACTTTGATGATTTCCTTTTCTGTATGTAAATGTAAATGCTCTCAAACCAGTAAGCATCCCGAAGGTTCCTTGTTCTATATGAGTAGTAGAGCAGATCAAAATCATTGACACAGATAAGGCTTGACACGACAGGAATTCCCATTGCCTAACTCATACAATTCAGTACATCTCACTCTTTTTTTATTTCACTCCCCGAGGCACTCCAAAAACTCTTAAAATCCTTTTACTTGGAAATCAGGTCTCCCAAAGGTAGATGAATGACTTCTGCACGTCCTTAATATGTAGTTCAACTTATCTTCTTACATCTCATTGACAATGTAACTAGAAATGAATGTCATATTGCAAAGAGGACAAAGTAATTAACACTAAAACTGTACTTCAATCGATGTGCTACTTAATAAATTTCAAAGAAATTTTAATTGAGTGTATGTATGGGAACTGTTAACAAAGATGTTGATTGTGAAGCTCTGAAAGCAATAGTTTTGTTCCTATACCTGAAATTATATTTCCCCAATACGCAAAGTACTAATGGTAGAACACAATGTAATCTTTCACAAAAAACAAAGTAACTGTCTGATGAATGATCTTATTCTTAACCACCTCTCCAATAGACATAAAGGAGGTAAGCAAATCAGAGGCACATCTTAACCTCAAGTCTTATGGGGAAAAACAAGTCTGGAAGCGTGGTCGTAATTATTAGTAGATCCTCGCTATCAGGATGCTGAGTGGCTTACAGTATAATTTTATGTTAGCTACATTTATTGGTCATAGATTTTCTTGTATACATGTGAAGAAAAATATTAAGATGGGAAGAAAAATAATTATCAGTGTTCCCTCTCATTTCTCATGATGAAGTTGTATAAAGACAACCTGCTAAGGTGGAGTCACAGAAGCGTATTGGCATTTGACACATTAAGATCTGCTGCAAGTGTGAGCTGTGTATCATTCTGCTGTGCTCCGATCCTGCAATTGGATCACCGGTGTGGAGAGGAGGGGGAAAGTAATCTCTCTTTCTCCTCCATAGTATTAAAAGCTGTGGATGACAAGTGGAGCACACAGAGGGTCTTATCTATGTGAGTGGAAAAGGTCAGTATATAGTGGGGGCTTGCCTGGGTAGGTTGTGCCAGTCACAGCCACTATAAACGCATATGATCCCTGCTGCAGCAGCCACCCCAAGAATTAACACAAAATCCAAGGAACAGGTGTAATGCTGCACTTTGATGTGTCTCTACCTCTTCCTTGGCTTTTGTGTTACTTCTCCATTGCCAGTCTCTATATATATCGTACTGTATTTGGATGATGTCCGAGTGCAGTGCAATGTTTCACTGGCACCCATAGACTTGTATGGGTGCAAGTAATCCAAGACTTGCTGACAATGACATCATGTGGCGATTTTTTTCCTCAGCCTAATTAATGCTGAGGAAAAATTTGCAGGTCTGAGCTGCATGATTAACATTAACCCCTTCACCCCCCGGCCTATTTTGACCTTAATGACCAGGCCATTTTTGTCAATTCTGACCAGTGTCCCTTTATGAGGTAATATCTCTGGAACGCTTCAACGGATCCTAGCGATTCTGAGATTGTTTTTTCGTGACATATTGGGCTTCATGTTAGTATTAAATTTAGGTTGATAATTTTTGCGATTATTTGTGAAAAAATTAAAAATTTGGCAAAATGTTTGAAAATTTAGCAATTTTCAAATTATGAATGTTTATTCTGCTAAAGCAGAGAGGTATGTGACACAAAATTGTTAATAAATAACATTTCCCACATGTCTACTTTACATCAGCACAATTTTGGAAAAAAAATTTTTTTCGTTCGGACGTTATAAGGGTTCAAAGTTCATCAGCAATTTTTCATTTTTCCAGCAAAATTTACAAAGCCATTTTTTTTAGTGACCACATCACATTTGAAGTCCCTTTGAGGGGTGTACATGACGGAAAACACCCAAAAGTGACCCCATTCCAAAAACTGCACCCCTCAAGCTACTCAAAACTACATTCAAGAAGATTATTAACCCTTCAGGTGCTTCACGGGAACTAAAGCAAAGCGGAAGGAAAAAATGGTCATTTTAATTTTTCCAACAAAAATGTTCTTTTAGCCTCAATTCTTTCATTTTCACATGGGGAACAGGATAAAACGGATCCTAAAAATTGTTGGGCAATTTCTCCTGAGTACATTGATATCTCATATGTGGTCATAAACCACTCTTTGAGCGCACGGCAGGGCTCAGAAGGGACGGAGCGCAATTTGACTTTTGGAGCTAATTTTCCATTCAAAAAGTGAAATGGCGCTCCTTCCCTTCTGAGCCCTGCCGTGCGCCCAAAGAGTGGTTTATGACCACATATGAGATATCGATGTACTCAGGAGAAATTGCCCAACAATTTTTAGGATTCATTTTATCCTGTTCCCCATGTAAAAATGAAAAAATTTAGGCTAAAAGAAAATTTTTGTAGAAAAAAAAGTACTTTTTCATTTTTACGGATGAATTTGTGAATCACCTGGGGGTTCAAAATGCTCACCACCCATCTAGATAAATTCCCTGGGGGGGTCTAGTTTCCAAAATGGGGTCACTTATGGGGGAGCTCCAATGTGTAGGCACACAGGGGCTCTCCAAACGCGACATGGTGTCCGCTAACAATTTGAGCTGATTTTTCAGTCAAATTGTTAGCGGACACCATGTTGCATTTGGAGAGCCCCTGTGTGCCTAAACATTGGAGCTCCCCCACAAGTGACCCCATTTTGGAAACTAGACCCCCAGGGAACTTATCTAGATGGATGGTGAGCATTTTGAACACCCCAGTGCTTCACAAATTAATCTGTAAAAATGAAAAAAGAAATTTTTTATGGAAAAAAAAGTGTTTTTTCATTTTTACGGATGAATTTGTGAAGCACCTGGGGGTTCAAAATGTTCACAACCAATCTAGATACGTTCCCTGGGATGTCTCGTTTCCAAAATGGGGTCACTTGTGGGGGAGCTCCAATGTTTAGCCACACAGGGGCTCTCCATACGCGACATGGTGTCCGCTAACTATTGGAATCATTAGCGGACACCATGTCGTGTATGGAGAGCCCCTGTGTGCCTAAACATTGGAGCTCCCCCACAAGTGACCCCATTTTGGAAACTAGACCCCCCAAGGAATGCATCTAGATGCATAGTGAGAACTTTGAACCCCAAGGTGCTTCACAAATTGATTCGTAATAAGGAAAAAAGTACATTTGTTTTCACAAAAATTTTCTTTTTTCATTTTTACGGATCAATTTGTGAAGCACCTGGGGGTTCAAAGTGTTCACTATGCATCTAAATACAGCGAAGCCCATTTTAATTTTTTTTCTAGGACTAATTCTAGAAAAAAAATGGAGTAGGGCTCCGCCATATTTTTGGTCCAGCCAGGTACAACGTGGCAGCTACGGACTGCCAGCAACCCCCAGCTGCCCCATTGTACCTGGCTGGCAACCAAAAATACAGCAAAGCCCATTTTTATTTTTTTTTTCTAGGACTAATTCTAGAAAAAAAATGGCGTGGGGCTCCGCCATATTTTTGGTCCAGCCAGGTACAACTTGGCAGCTACAGACTGCCACCAACCCCCAGCTGCCTCGTTGTACCTGGCTAGCCACCAAAAATACAGCAAAGCCCTTTTTTTTTCTTCTAGAACTAATTCTAGAAAAAAAAAATGACATGGGGCTCCGCCATATTTTTGGTCCAGCCAGGTACAACTAGGCAGCTGGGGGCTGGAATCCGCAGCATGGAGAGGCCCAAGCGTTTTGGGCCCCCCATGCTGCGAATTGCAGCCCGCAGCCGCCCCAGAAAATGGCGCATTCATTGAAGCGCCATTTTCTGGCGCTGTACCCATGCTCTTCCAGTTGCCCTGGTGCCGGTGGCAAACTGGGTAATAAAGGGGTTAATGCCAGCTTTTTATTGGCAGCTGGCACTAAGCCCGAGATTCATAATATAGGGCCAATGTTAGACCCGCCATTAGGAATCTCGGGTAAATAGTCAGAAAATACACACAGAGAAAAATCTTTTTATTTGAAAAAAATAACACAAACAAAATTCGGACTCCATCTTTATTATAAAGATCCGACGTAGTCCACAACGAAGGTCCCACGACGCTCGATCGCCTCCGACGTAGTCCACAACGAAGGTCCCACGACGCTCGATCACCTCTGGTCAATCCAGAGACTGCAGCAAGGGATGAAGTGTCCTCTTCCTACAGTCTCTGGGGTCAGAGTTATGGTGCACTGTATGATAATGACCTGTCATACAGTGCACCATGACTATGATCCCAGAGACTACAACAAGAGGACACTTGATCCCTTGTTGCACCCATCCATCCACCTATGCACCCATCATCCACGCACGCACACAACCACGCACCCACATCCACGCACTCACATCCACGCACACATCCACGCACGCACATCCACATCCACGCACATCCACACACACATCCACGCACGCATGCTGACATTCAAGCACGCTGACATCCACGCACGCACACATCCACGCACGCTGACATCCATGCATGTGCACATCCACGCACGCACATCCACGCACGCTGACATCCTTGCATGCTGACATCCACGCGCGCTGGCATCCACGCACGCACGCTGACATTCAAGCACGCACACTGACATCCACACATGCACACATCCACGCACGCACGCTGACATCCACGCACGCACGCTGACATCCACGCATGCACACATCCACACACGCACGCTGACATCCACACACATCCACACACGTACGCTGACATCCACGCACATCCACATCCATGCACACGTCCACGCACGCACACGTCTATGCACACACACATCTATGCACGCACACGTCCACACACGTGTCCACACACGCACACGTCCACACACGTGTCCACACACGCACACGTCTACGCACGCACACGTCTACGCACACTCACGTCCACGCACACTCATGTACGCTCACGTCCACGCACACACACGTCCACGCATGCACCCCCCATCCATCTATCCATTCACCCATCCATCCATCACCCATCCATCAATTCATTCATTCATACATACATAGATACATACATACATAGATACATACATACATACATACATACATACTTACCTCCCTCGTTCCACCGATGAGCAGGAGGAGGCCGGGAGAGGAGGCGGGGCCACAGACCGGCCGGCAGAGGAGGCCAGCAGCAGCGGCGGCGGCAGGGCGTCCGCAGCGGCGGGTGCACCGAAGTGTGCAGCCCGCCGCAGGAGGTGAGGGGAGGGCCAGGCACAGGGCCCGGAGGTGGGGGCAGCCTGGAGGGGACCACAACTGCAGGGGACCGGACAGTGTTGCCGGCGGGCGCACGCGGGTGCAGCCCGCCGGCATATTCCTAATTATAGAGGGGGGCAGGCGGTTTAGGAGGACGGGGGAGGGGCCCTGTGAGTTATGGAGCTGAAGGGGGCTGGGGAGGGGTGGACACTTGCCGATCCGCCCCTCCAGATCTGATTGGAGAGCTCCAATCAGATCTGGAGGGGTGAATCCCTATGCTTTCCTCCGATCGGCAGTTTCACTTTTAAACTGCCGATCGGAGGGGTCCTGGGCATGGGGGGGTTAATCCACCCCCTTTGGGGTCATCTACAGGTTGTCATAGAGCAGCAGCATCTGTGACACCTGAGTGACCCCACTCACAGGAGCTGCAGCAGCTCAAATCTGCCAGGACGTTGTGCAACGTCCTTGGTCGTGAACAGGCAGAAACACAGGACGTTGCACAACGTCCTAAGTCGTGAAGGGGTTAAATCAGGTGTAATATAAGATTTTCTTGCGTTGCATGATTGTGAGTGACTCTGGCCTTAGAATGAAATTACTCATCATTTAAGTAGTAGGTATTGTAGTTAAAATCTAATGTAAAGAAGTTGAGCTTTAAAGACATTTGCTTAAAATTGCATTGCTGGTGTAGCAATACACATCCTGGAAATGCATTTCCAGGATGTGTGTAGCCATATCACTGTGACAACATGTACTTTTTCAAAGTATGCAGGGGTTAAGTTTGTTAAATTGGCCAGATATATTGACCTTTTGATTGCCATCTCATGTCTGTTAATCCATTGTTTCTTTCCAGTCAGCTTGGAGCCCTATTCTCCAAGGTTGTGTATTGCTGATTACCTGACCCCCTCATCCCTTCTGTCAGACTCATAGGGATATTATGTATGCAGCTTGAAATCAAGCCAATGAGAGCACAATCTTATTCCACCAATCCTGAAGTCCCCAATGTCAAATCAGTGCTCGGGGGTATGTAACCTCAGTCTAGGCTCTTTGACACCAGTTACAGGGACTAGAACCTGGATTATATTATTATATGGACTTCAGCATCGAATGTTAGGATTTGACTGAGGTATCAGAGACTATGTAAGGAAGTCACCCAGGTTGGGACAATTCAGTACCCTGGCTACAGACTTTGCTGTGCTCGGTTAGCTTCCTATGCTTGTCTAAGTTTCTCTCTCGGTGGCTGCTTGCCAAAAGCGAGGTACTGCTGGATTGGAGTAAGTGGCCCTGGAAGCCTCGAAGGCATGGACATTCTAATCCCTGGTGAGTCAGCGGAAGGGTGAGACTCTGTTGACTGTTACATTGTGTGTTTTGCTTAGTTATGTGTTATATGTCTTTAACTGTTGGGGACCCAATAATGCCTTATTATTGTGGTTCCTTCAACCTGTGTTGTCTGATTAGTGTTCTGCCCATGGTTAAGGAGCTTGCGCGTTCAGTTGGGATGAGCCCTGGTCCATGCGGCCTTTCTAAAGGCGGCCAGGCCAGCGGACGAGAGCACCCACTGGCCCCCATGTCTCCACAATCACCATTTTAATTAGCACAATTATGTTGATATTTCACCGAATTTTCGGCTATATTTTGTTTGCTAAGCAGGTTATATCAATAATCTGTAGACCATGACTTGACCGATCACCACTGATGTGGACCTGGAACTGAGGGTTGGGCTTTGGACCTGTAACAGGGTGACGACTAAAATACACACGACCATCTACCAATTGTTGTTATCGGTTGTGGACCACCAATGATGCACAGTGTATCCGGTGGTCCCTCCCTTTAGCATCAATCTATCTTGGGTTTGACCTCACAGACCGTCAACCGAACCCCACCAAACCCTCCGCTCTAGCACCATTAGTGGGCTGTGTTGTGTGTTTGTTGTCTAGGTGGGTGGGAAGTCTGCACATTTGCACAAATTCACTTATTTTACACCATGTTTTTATAAAAACCCTTAAAATAAAAACAGTTAATGAGAACAAAAAGGTTATCCCTTATTATTCCACAATTATGTTGACTGGTTCCCTTTAATATAACTATTTTTTATTTATGTAGTGGGATTTACATGGCTTGGATAAAAAAAAAATACTAATTTTCCACAAATAAAGAAATCACCAACCTAATCATCTACATTTTGCTATTGAAAAAATGACCTACAACAAAATAGCACTGAAATGTCCATGCTGTGACATGTTGTACTGTATAAGTGTATTAGTGACTCTACACCATTACTGTACATGAACCACCATATTGCTGCAGCATGATGCAGAACGTAGCTTTGTGGGTACTACATATGCACACATTGTACTTTGGCAGCCACAACCACAAATGTACATGTAATGCTGAGTTATAATAAATACCATAAAAATATATCTTAAAAAGTATGACATACTCATTTGTTTATAAGTAGGCACCTTACAAGAAGAATTACCCTTCTTTCTTCAGACACACTTTTAGTTTTGGTACACGCCCTGGCGGCAGCGAGACTTGATTTTAACAAAAACCTACGTTCTTAAGAAAAATGAATTGCTGAAGTTAGGTGATGATTCAAGAATTTCTGCTAAATTGAGGCCATAGAATATAGATTAGAAAAGTATTTAATAATTAATCAAGACTGTCAAAGAGACTAGATTCATTTCCCAGGACACAAAATGTGCCTGAAAAACATTTATCTTCCACAACACAACAAGCTTAACAGCTTTAAGATACTGCAATAACTGTGATTCAGGTGAAGCAACATAAACTTGCTCTGCATATTAAATCAAGTCGTAGAGCAATATCATCCGTACTTTAGAAACCTGGGGAGATTATGTCACTTTCTACATCAAGAGAGATATTTCCAACCTTTTAAGATGTGGCAGTTCACATTTGCTCTTGCCATCAATTACATTAGTTACTGATCTGGATTTCCTAGTATATGTAGACAAATACTGTAAGTTAGTGCAGTATTGCAAAATTATTACTGTAGATAGTGTAGTTTACCGTAGTAAAAATTACTGACCAGACTGTTTATTAATGTCGAAAATAATTTATTCATTTCAAAAAGTAAAACTTTCTTATATTCTTATTCCTAGTGAGAATATAGAGGTTGGGGGGATCCTCTCTGGACTATTGAAACATTTAGGAAGAGGTAGAGGCCGGTAAAACTGGAGGCCCTGGAGGATGTACAGGAGGTAGAAGTAGTGGGTGAAAAGTTGCATACAGAGGTTTGTCTTGGGAATTTCAAACTTGGGGGGAGTAGCCCCTTTCCCTATTGGCCCCACAGCCACCAGAGTCACCCAGTGCCCAGTCAGTGAGATGTAATGTCCCTGGCTATGACTGCTCGTCCAGGTGTCAGTGGTGATATTGTCATGGTGTAGTGAGAATGCAGATGAGGGAATGTCAGTTATGGCAGGGTGACCATGGAAGATTAGTCTGACCCTAGACTAGGAACCCTGAATAGCAATGACCCCTAAGGTATTTTTGATGGTGAGAAGGTTCAGGTCTCCAGCCTCTCCCTAAACTCCTCCACCAGTCCTGCACTATTTCCCCCTCACCTCCCTCCACAGAATTGGGATATAGCAACTTCAAAGGAAAGGTCTTCAACAACACAGGTCTGCACAGCACAGCTTCCAGGTATTTAGTGAAACTCTATCAGCAGCAACATGAGATTGAAGATGAGGCTACTTAAAGGCTAGGGGGAGGGGATCTCAGGTGAGTCACACCCAACCCTCACATCAACCAGCAACTGAGCACAAGATCTTCACATCCATACCTTATGCAGCTCCTAAAGAAATGCAAACATAAACACACAGCAGCATCCAGCAAAGTCAGTACAATCTAAGCATGACAGATATGCACCCTGTCACACACAGAGTTTCTCAAGGAAGAGGTAATGTTGTCTGCGACATGCTGGTGTATCACAGGCACAGCTTACTTAGAGAAGTAATTGCAACAGGGCAACTGATACTGGGGAGCTGCAATGGCCATCAGCTTTCAGAAACCGTCTGTATCCACCAGGCGCAAAGGCTGCATTTCTGTGGCCCAAAAAATTGGAGATGGTGAAGTTCAAGCCCTTTTCTTTGGAATGTGTAGGAGGAAATAATCTTTACCGTGACCACAGCTGCGGGATTTAGGGTTTGCTGCTGTGCTGAGAGAGGATGGAGTAGGGTGTACCCGACAAACTGCTACTCTGTGATAAAGGTGTAAGCAGAGGTGTTATGGTGGGTTGACAAACAAGTGATGTGCTCGGTGTATGAGATCATTCAAAACCAGCAAGCGTGACCACTTCCATATCAGCTTACAGGCTCTCACTCACCTCGACTGTAACGAGTAAACAAGTAGAGGTTCTGTGGCCGGAGAACTGTCGGACAATACTTAGATTGGTCCTGATGAGGAAAAAGCAGCAGTTGTAGTTGATATGGAGGACAGGGTTTTGGTGAAGCCCGCTAGACCCAGTTTTAGCGCAGTGACTTTTCCAGAGTAATGCATGGTGCTGGGCCAAATACTGGCCCATGCATGTAGGAATCAAATTGTTGGGTTTTTTTTGCCTCTACTGATTTAAAAAAAAAAAAAAAAAAAAAAAAACTTTACAAATAACATTAGTTGGGTCATCCTTTTCAGTGTCAAAAAAGGCCCAGGCTTGGCAACACTTGCCTTGGCTGACAAATGTAGACACATGACCACTGCTGTCCTGAGCCACAGTTTTGACCGAGGATGGAGTGCTTGTCATGGTTGCAGCACTCAGTCTCTGAGTGGGAAGCCAAAACCAAACCTCCTTGTCTTCCTCTTCCTCCACCTTCTCTGCTAAGCTACTCAGCTGCGTAACTCTGGGTTGATTCCAAGTGGGATCTTGGGCCTCATCATTCCACTACTCATTATGAGAGTCACTTTCCTAGTCCTCCAGCCCTGAATGCAAAGTACAGTGAGGGTGCTACTCCGGGATCTGAGTCTCATCATCTTCATCACATTAACGTCTGGTGATGAGGGTCTGGATTCTGCTGGGACCCTACTTCATCCATCCCTGGATCCAACTCGAAAAGATTTTGGCCATCGAAGCAGATGCTTTCTTCCTCTGAAAAATGTGAATATTTGTAGCAGACCTCTGATGCTCATGGAATAGAATATGTGAACTTATCTGCAGAATCGCTCATCTATGTGTCCTTAGAATCAGTTGTGCATTTGGAGAGTTGTGACATGGGGTGAAACATGGGTAATTGGAGCGCCACCTCTGATGACTGTACTGTGTGTGATGAAGGAATAAGAGGAGCGGTCTCTTAAGGCAGTGCTTGCCATGAATGGTAGCAAAAGCTCTTTCTGGGAGTCACCTACAACTCATTTTGCTCTACTACTGGCAAACAAAGAGACTGGAGTAGGCTGACCAATAACAGAAGTTGTCACTTGGCTTGTGTATGGTGAGCCGGTGTTTGGGCAGTACAGATTTCAGTAACATTAGAAGTAGCACCTATCCCATGTACACCAAGCCTACTCTCACTTCCACCATGTCTATTCCCATTCCCCTCGACCTTGAGATTTCCCACTCATGTTTATTGCACACAGATATGGAAACCACTTGTTTGAGACCCTATAAAAGTCTTTTAGGGGGAACAGAAAGATTTAGCAATAATTTACTTGAGGCCAAACACAGCATTTTTAGTGGAAAATTAAGGATTTGGCAATCACATGTTTGAGGCCAAACTCATCATTTTAAGAAGAAACTAAAGGATTTGGCAATCACTAGTTTGAGGCCAAAAGAGCCTTTTTAGTGGAAACTGAAGGATTTGGCAATCAGTTGTTTGATGCCTAACACAGTCTTTTTAGTGGAAAAAGCAGGATTTGGCAATCACTAGTTTGAGGTCAAGCACAACCTTTTTAGAGGAAAGTGAAGGACTTGCCAATCACTGGTTTGAGGCTACAAGTACACAGTACGCAACATACTGAAGATGTTTACTATCCATGGTACTGTAACTAACCTCCATGGACGTGGACAGCATAGAAAAATTGATAAAAGATTGCAATGCATAATAGTCTGGATCAGGGCTGGCTCCAGGTTTTTGTGAGCCCCAGGCAAAACAGTCTCAGTGTGCCCCTTTAACACAGGCCATGAATATAATAAAGAAGCTAAAGGCTGTGTATATATAATATAGAGGCTGTTCAGGGCTGTATATATAATATAAAGACTGCCATGTTGAATATATAATATAGATGCTGTGGGCTGTAAATATTATTTGAAGGCTGTGCTGGACTGTATATATTTTTTGGAGGCTGTACTGGGCTGAATACAGTATTTGGAGGTTGTGCTGGACTATACATATTATTTGGAGGCTGTGCCAGGCTGTATAAATTATTTGGAAGCTGTGGCAGCCCAGCAGCAGCCTCCAAATACTATATACAGCACAGCCTCCAAATATTATACATAGTCCAGCACAGCCTTCAAATACTATATACAGCACAGCCTCCAAATAATATATTTACCGTATATACTCGCGTATAAGCCGAGTTTTTCAGCCCAAAAATTGGGCTGAAAAGTACCCCCCTCGGCTTATACGCGAGTCAGTGCGGGGGGCTGCTGTATACAGCGGTATACAGCGGTACACAGCAGCCCCCGCATCCCCAGTAATGCAGGGCCCCCCCAGCCTTGCTCCGGTCACCTGTAAAGCAAAATATACTTATCACTACTGTCCCGCTGTCCGCGCCCGCTCGCCGCTGCCGTCCGCGATCCTCCATCTTTATGCGTCTTCTTCCTGTTTCCTGTGTTCATCGCTGGCAGTGACGTCATTGCTAGCGACGAACACAGGAAACAGGAAGAAGACGCATGAAGATGGAGGATCGCGGACGGCAGCGGCGAGCGAGCGCGGACAGCGGGACAGTGATAAGTATATTTTGCTTTACAGGTGACCGGAGCAAGGCTGGGGGGCCCTGCATTACTGGGGATGCTGTATACTACCGCTGGGGCTGCTATACACTACCACTGGGGCTGCTATATACTACCACTGGGGCTGTATATACCACTGGGGCTGTATATACTACCACTGGGGCTGTATATACCACTGAGGCTGTATATACTGCTGGGGCCCTGTATACTACCACTGGGGCTGTATATACCACTGGGGCTGTATATACTACTAGGGCTGCGTCTATACTACCACTGGGGCTGTATATACCACTGGGGCTGTATATACTACTGGGGCTGCCTGTATACTACCACTGGGGCTGTATATACCACTGGGGCTGTATATACTACTGGGGCTGCCTGTATACTACCACTGGGGCTGTATATACTGCTGGGGCCCTGTATACTACCACTGGGGCTGTATATACCACTGGGGCTGTATATACTACTAGGGCTGCGTCTATACTACCACTGGGGCTGTATATACCACTGGGGCTGTATATACTACTGGGGCTGTGTGTATACTACCACTGGGGCTGTATATACCACTGGGGCTGCGTGTATACTACCACTGGGGCTGCTGTATATACCTCTGGGACTGCTGTATACCACACTGCTGGGGGCTGTATACTTGTGCTAGGGTCCACCCTCGGCTTATACACGAGTCAATAGATTTTCCCAGGTTTTGGGGGCAAAAGTAGGGGGGTCGGCTTATACACGGGTCGGCTTATACACGAGTATATACGGTAGTCCAGCACAGCCTCCAAATAATATATATAGTCCAGCACAGCCTCCAAATAATTTATATAGTCCAGCACAGCCTCCATATTATATATGCAGCCCAGAACAGTCTCCATATTATATATACTGCACAGCCTCCAAATAATATAGCCCAGCACAGCCTCCATATTATATATAAAGCACAGCCTCCATATTATATATACAGCACAGCAGCAGCCTCCATACCCCAGAACAGTCTTAATATACATCAGCAAAGCCTCCACATACCCCAGCAGTAGCCTCCATGTACCCAAGCAGCAGCCTCCATGTACCCCAACAGCAGTTTCCATATACCCCAGCACAGCCTCCATATACCACCAGCACAGCTGCCATATACAGTCAGCACAGCCTCCATATACCCCAGCACAGCTTCTATTTACAGCCAGCACAGCCTCCATATATACCCAGCACAGCCTCTATATACCCCAGCACAGCCTCCATTTACAGCCAGCACAGCCTCTATATGCCCCAGCACAGCCTCCATGGTACATATAATCACCCATCCTGCTGCACACAGTAAAAAACAAGACAAAAGACTAATCAAACTCACCTTCCATCCGCTACCCTGGGGCTGTGTCCTCCTCAGATGCTTACCCACCACATCCTTATAGCAGCAACAGGCTCCCAGGACTGTAGAGATACCTCCTCCTTCCTGCACGGCTGCGGCATTGTGATGAGGTTGCAGGGTGATGACATCACTGCTGCAGTCAGCCAAGGAGGAGGAAACTCCACTGCTCCTGGAGCCAGCACATGGCTAATCTGCATCGCATGCAAATTAGCCATGTGCACTGGCAGCGCAGCAGAGCACTCAACTGCTTGTGGAGTCTATCTGATGTGGCCCTTGTTCACAGGGCTGTCTGTTTCTAATGGACCCCTGGGTGTCAGGGCTGCCTGGCCCTGATGGCCAGTGGCCCCCCCAGCTGTTCAGGGGCCGGGCACTTGACCGGGTATGCCGGGTGCAGACGCCGGCCCTGGTCTGGATGGTGGATAAATAGCCCAATCAAGTATCAAAGCAATTCAAGCTGTTCTTCCAGCTTGTGCTGCATTAGTGCCAGTCAACATTTGAATGAAATTAAACACTATGGTAGCAGACTCAGGAGGATCTCTCTACTGACACAGAGACCTGGAAAAGGTAGACTGAAGTTACCTAAAATGTACATGAGTAAGCCAAAATCCTTTTGGTAAAGCATACTGTGGACAGATGAGACCAAGGTACAGCTTTTAGGTAAAGCGCATCATTCTATTGCTTACTAAAAATGAAATGAGACCTACAAAGAAAAGAACAAAGCGATTACAGTCAAATATGGTGGAGGTTCAAAGATGTTTAGGGGTTGTATTGCAGCCCCTGACACTGGGTGTGTTAACTATGAGCAAGGCATTATGAAATCAGAAGATTAACAAAGGATTTTTGGTTGCAATGTAGTGCCCAGTGTCAGAATACTGGGTTTGTGTCCTAGGTCATAAGTCTTCAAGCAGGACAATGTCCCCAAACATACTTAAAAAATCATCTCTAGGATTATATGGAAGCAAGGCATTGCAGAGTTCTGAAGCGGCCAACAATAACTCTGGATCTAATTCCCATTGAACACCTGTGGCCAGATTTTAAAATTACTGTTGGAAGAAAGCACCCTTCATATATGAAAGACCTTGAGCAGTTTATAAAAGAAAATTAGTACAAAATTCCAGCTGAGAAGTGTAAGAAATGCGTTGATGATTATAGTATGCGATTGATTGCAGATATTTATTGCAAAGGGTGTGCAACCAAATACTATGCTGAAGGTGCAAACAACTTTTCCGGTGAATTTTTTGAGGTTTGTGTGAAATTATATACTAATTACCTATTTGTCTTTGTTTTTTCTTTGTGATGTTCCAATACACACAAAGAAAAAAAAACATGCGTACAACAAAACATGTATAATTGCAATAATTTTCTGTGAGAAACATTTTATTTACTGGATCAGTTTCAAGGGTGCAAACACTTTCAGCCATTGTTGTATTCATGTGCAGTTTATTTACTGCTGATTTAAAAAAGTAGACCCCTTTCTCTTATTAGTGCAGGTTTCCTCACAAACTAACCAGCACATCTGTCAAAAAATTCCTGCTGATAGAGACGTATGGGACAAGACCAGTCAATTTGTAGCCTTCAACTCTAAAATTCCCACATGGGAAAGATGCTTTTGTTATTGGAGAAGGCTGATGGACAGGTCTGGTCACATTTTACTCAATCAGTAAGGCAGGCTTCACACCATGGTTCTATCAGGTCTGGGGCTGTCCGGGTTTAACCTGACAGCCCTGGACCCGATTTGCAAACAGAATCAGAGGGCAAATATGCCCTATAGTCCTGTTTGTAGCCAGATGCAGCTGACCTCAGCTGTCCCCTGTGAAATGTTGCTGAACCGCTTCACAGGGGACAGCTCCCTGGTGCTGAAGTTCAGCGCAGCTCACGCAGTACTTCTGCAGCTGACGTCCAGTTTCCGGATCCTTCCGGATCCTCCCAGCTCCATAGACTCCCATGTTCGGGAACGCTGATTGCCCCGGATCCGGGAGAATCCGGGATGATCCAATTTGGGGAGGTTTTTCTCCCCAGACACAAAAATGCTGCAAGCAGCATTTTTTTGTCAAGGAGAAAAATCCGAATACACCCGGATCCTACCGGACAGATGGAAACCGGATGTCAGATTGCTTCCATCCGGCTTCATCTAGCCCCATAGGGCTGCACTACAGTAAAATCGGGTCTGGGGCTGTCAGGTTCACCCCGGACAGGCCCGGACCTGATAAAACCGTGGTGTGAAGCCAGCCAAACTATTTAATGGATCAATATACCAGTCAGTTTGTCGAAAAAGTGTACTAAAAAAAAAGTCTCTGAGCCCTTTAACTCCTTAGTGATTGAGCCAATTTGATCCTAATGACAAGGCCAAATTTTAGAAATCAGTGTCACTTTATGATATAATAACTCTGGAGCACAGCAATGGATCCCATTAATTCCGAATCCGTTTTTATGTGACATATTGTACTTCAGGATATTGGTGAATTTAGGATGATATCTTTTGTGTTTATATGTGATATCGGAAGTTTGATGAAAAATTTGGAAAATTTTGCAATTTTCAGGCTTTGAATTTTTATTACCATAACTAAAAAGTTATATGACACAAAAAGTTAATAATAACATTAACCATATCTCTGTTGTACATCAGCACCTCTTTTGAAATACCGTATATACTCGTGTATAAGCCGACCCGTGTATAAGCCGACACCCCTACTTTTGCCCCCAAAACCTGGGAAAACCTATTGACTCGTGTATAAGCGGAGGGTGGACCCCAGCACAGGTATACAGCCCTCAGCAGTGTGGTATACAGCAGCCCCAGAGGTATATACAGCAGCCCCAGTGGTAGTATACAGCAGCAGTGCCAGTGGTATATACAGCAGCAGCCCCAGTAGTTGGTATACAGCAGCCCCACAGGTATATACAGCAGCCCCAGTGGTAGTATACAGCAGCCCCAGAGGTAGTATACAGCAGCCCCAGAAGTATATACAGCCCCAGTGGTAGTATACAGCAGTCCCAGAGGTATATACAGCCCCAGTGGTAGTATACAGCAGCCCCACAGGTATATACAGCCCCAGTGGTAGTATCTAGCAGCCCCACAGGTATATACAGCCCCAGTGGTAGTATCTAGCAGCCCCACAGGTATATACAGCCTCAGTGGTAGTATCTAGCAGCCCCACAGGTATATACAGCCCCAGTGGTAGTATACAGCAGCCCCACAGTTATATACAGCCCCAGTGGTAGTATACAGCAGCCCCACAGGTATATACAGGCCTCCCCATCAGTATACAGTAGCCCAAGTGGTAGTATACAGATGCCCCAGAGGTCCCCCATCTATATACAGGCCCCCCACCGCAATCCTGTAAGGGAAGAGATTAGTATACTTATCCCTCCGCTGCCGCTGTCCCGCCGCCATCACGATCCTCCGTCTTCTTCCAGCGTCTTCCGTCTTCTTCCGGCTTCCTCCTAGGTCGCGCAGGCAATGACGTCATTGCCTGTGACCATCGGAGGAAGACGGAAGACGCTGGAAGAAGACGGAGGATCGTGATGGCGGCGGGACAGCGGCAGCGGAGGGATAAGTATAATAATCTCTTCCTTTACAGGATTGCGGCGGGGGGGGCCTGTATATACAGTGCCTACAAGTAGTATTCAACCCCCTGCAGATTTAGCTGGTTTGATAAGATGCCAATAAGTTAGAGCCTTCAAACTGCAAACGAGAGTAGGATTTATTAACAGAAGCATAAATCTTACAAACCAAAAAGTTATGTTGCTCAGTTGAATTTTAATAAATTTTAAACATAAAAGTGTGGGTCAATTATTATTCAACCCCTAGGTTTAATATTTTGTGGAATAACCCTTGTTTGCAATTACAGCTAATAATCGTCTTTTATAAGACCTGATCAGGCCGGCACAGGTCTCTGGAGTTATCTTGACCCACTCCTCCATGCAGATCTTCTCCAAGTTATCTAGGTTCTTTGGTTGTCTTATTTGGACTTTAATCTTGAGCTCCTTCCACAAGTTTTCAATTGGGTTAAGGTCAGGAGACTGACTAGGCCACTCCAACACCTTGATTTTTTCCCTCTTGAACCAGGCCTTGGTTTTCTTGGCTGTGTGCTTTGGGCGTTGTCTTGTTGGAAGATGAAATTACGACCCATCTTAAGATCCTTGATGGAGCGGAGGTTCTTGGCTAAAATCTCCAGGTAGGCCGTGCTATCCATCTTCCCATGGATGCGGACCAGATGGCCAGGCCCCTTGGCTGAGAAATAGCCCCACAGCATGATGCTGCCACCACCATGCTTGACTGTAGGGATGGTATTCTTGGGGTCGTATGCAGTGCCATCCAGTCTCCAAACGTCACGTGTGTGGTTGGCACCAAAGATCACGATCTTGGTCTCATCAGACCATAGAACCTTGAACCAGTCTGTCTCAGAGTCGTCCAAGTGATCATGAGCAAACTGTAGACGAGCCTTGACATGACGCTTTGAAAGTAAAGGTACCTTACGGGCTTGTCTGGAACAGAGACCATTGCGGTGGAGTACGTTACTTATGGTATTGACTGAAACCAATGTCCCCACTGCGATGAGATCTTCCCGGAGCTCCTTCCTTGTTGTCCTTGGGTTAGCCTTGACTCTTCGGACAAGCCTGGCCTCGGCACGGGAGGAAACTTTCAAAGGCTGTCCAGGCCGTGGAAGGCTAACAGTAGTTTCATAAGCCTTCCACTTCCGGATGATGCTCCCAACAGTGGAGACAGGTAGGCCCAACTCCTTGGAAAGGGTTTTGTACCCCTTGCCAGCCTTGTGACCCTCCACGATCTTGTCTCTGATGGCCTTGGAATGCTCCTTTGTCTTTCACATGTTGACCATGTATGAGTGCTGTTCACAAGTTTGGGGAGGGTCTTAAATAGTCAGAAAAGGCTGGCAAAAGAGATAATTAATCCACACATGTGAAGCTCATTGTTATTTGTGCCTGAACTACTTCTTAATACTTTAGGGGGACCAAACAGAATGCTTGTGGTTTGAGGGGTTGAATAATAAATGACCCTCTGAATTAACTTTTATCGCTTTAAAAAAAAAATAATAATTTTTTGTGGCACTGCATTTCCCACTTCCAGGCTGATCTACAGTCCAAATGTCACAATGCCAAGTTAATTCCGCATGTTTCAACCAGCTAAATCTGCAGGGGGTTGAATACTACTTGTAGGCACTGTAGATGGGGGGCACTGTATACTGTATACATTGTATACAGTATACAGTGACTCGCGTATAAGCCGAGGGGGGGACTTTTCAGCCCAATTTTTGGGCTGAAAAACTCGGCTTATACGCGAGTATATACGGTATATTATTTTTGTTAGGAAGTTAAAAGGGTTAAAAGTTCATTAGCAAGTTCTCATTTTTCCAACAAAATTTCCAAGACTATTTTTTAGGCACCAGATCACATATGAAGTGACTTTGAGGGGCCTATATGATGGAAAACACTAAATATCATTCTAATAAGTGCACCTTTATAACATCTTAAAACCTCATTGAACAAATTTCTTAAACCTTCAGGTGCTTAATAGTAATTATCGCAAAGTGGAATAAAAAAAAATAGTTTTTACCTAAACATTTTGCTTTAGCTCCTTCTCCATTCCCCCCTCATCTCATCCTCCCACAACTGTATCCAAGACTTCTCCCATGCAGCTACTATACTCTGGAACTCTCTCCTACACTCGCCTACTCTTGGTAACTTCAAAACAAATCTCAAGACCCACCTCTTCCGTCATGCCTACGGCCTACAATGAGACATGACCGCAGCACTGCTAAATTATCGGCGCATCCCCCTTCTATTGTCTCCCCGCCCACCCTTGTAGATTGTGAGTCCTCGTGGACAGGTTCTCCACCCCTCCTGTAACTGTAAAACTCGACTGTCTATGTTCTGTATTCGTCCATGTTATTCCCTCCCTATGTAAAGCGCCATGGAATCCTATGATGCTATTTAAATAAATAATGATGATGATGATGATTTAGCCTCAATGTATTTACTTTTTTTAACAGACAACATGTCAAGCTGGACACCAAAGTTTGTTATTCAGTTTCTGCTTCCTACTGATACCCCACATAGGGCCAAAAACCTGTGTTTGGACAAATGACAGTGCTTGGAAAGGAAGGAGCACTATTTGAATTTCGGAACGCAAATTTGCTGAAATACATTTCGGGCACCATGTCACATTTGCAGAGACCCTAAAGTACCTAAATATCAGAAACCTCTCACAAATTACCCCATTTTGAAAACAAGACTCCCTCAAGGATTTTATCCGGGTGTATAGCAAGCATTTAGAACCCACATATACTTCACAGAATTTGATAACTTTAGGTAGTAATATTGAACATTTTCATTTTTTTCACAAATATGTTGCAGATTTCACACTTTCACAAGATGTAACAACAAAAAGTGCACCCCATAGTTTGTTACCCACTTTTTTTAGGAGCTTGACGACACTCTACACGCAGTCAAAAAGTTTGTTTTGGACAAAAGTCAGAGCTTGGAATATCTGTGGGATGTTTTGAAGTGGGCTGTCCATGCTCGGCGACCATCAAACTTAACTGAACTGGAATTGTTTTGTAAAGAGGAATGGTCAAAATTACCTTCATCCAGGATCCAGGAACTCATTAACAGCTACAGGAAGCGACTAGAGGCTGTTATTTTTGCAAAAGGTGGATCTACTAAATATTAATCTCACTTCTCTGTTGAGGTGCCCATACTTTTGCACCTGTCAATTTTTGAAATAATGCATATTTCACATTTTTGGTTACTACAATAATCCTCGTTTCAAACCTGAAATATTACTGTGTCCATCAGTTATTACATATATCAATCAGTTATTACATATATCACACTGAAATAGCTAATTATTTTTTTATTATTAATTTATTTATTTATTTTAAACCATAACCATAGTTTGGAAACCATACCCTAGTTTGTAACCCTAACCATGAGCCTAGCTGGTAACCCTATCACTAGTTCATAACCCTAACCCTAGTTTATAACCCTTGACCTAGTTTGTAATACTAACTCTAAACCTAGTGTGTAATTCTTACCCTAACCCAGGAAAGAAAGAAAGAAAGAAAGAAAGAAAGAAAGAAAGAAAGAAAGAAAGAAAGAAATAAATCTGTCTGGAACAACATAGAGGGTGATCAAGGGGGTGATTCTGATTTAGGGGATATTAGGGGAGGATTTATTGCGATTAATTGCTAAATTTTATTTTTTTCTCTTCTTCACTGGCAGCACTTTTGTTGTATCTCTCTTCTCTCCTAGAACAACTCCTAGGGAAAGAACTACTAGAAAAAAATTCTCTGCAGCACTCAGCTACTACCAATAATGTACATATGCTAACAAGCTGTATATATATGAGAAAAAAGTTTAAAACTTATGTTTTTTCAAAAAACTCAAACTTCTTATTTTTTTATTTCTGAAGTTTTTGGTACATACATTGGTCAATGTCTGTTTGCTCATCAACTGCGACAAAGTGACTTCAGGTCTGGTGAGTCCTACTGCTGACATCCCTGCCTTCCTTGTCCTCCCTATCCCACTACTAAGTGGGCAGACACCATCTCAACCCTAGACCACCTGTAGGTGATGAGGGTGCAAATTGCAGACATGGACTGGCTAGGGATAGGGAGGACAAGGAAGGCAGGGATGTCAGCAGTAGGACTCATCAGACCTGAAGTCACTTTGTCGCAGTTGATGAGCAAACAAACATTGGCCAATGTATGTACCAAGAACTTCAGAAATAAAAAAATAAGAATTTTGAGTTTTTTTAAAAAACGTAAGTTTTAAACTTTTTTCTCATATATATACAGCTTGTTAGCATATGTACATCACTGGTAGTAGCTGAGTGCTGCAGAGAATTTTTTTCTAGTAGTTTGACCCAGCGTCCCTGCTGGCACCAGTTCACATTGTCTGTGAGTGCGGTGCAGTTTTTTTCTCTTTTGTATCGTGTGGAGTTGCTGGCCCCTTGTCTGCAATTTGCACCCTCATCACCTACAGGTGGTCTAGGGTCGAGATGGTGTCTGCCCACTTAGTAGTGGGATAGGGAGGACAAGGAAGGCAGGGATGTCAGCAGTAGGACTCACCAGACCTGAAGTCACTTTGTCGCAGTTGATGAGCAAACAGACATTGGCCAATGTATGTACCAAGAACTTCAGAAATAAAAAAATAAGAATTTTGAGTTTTTTGAAAAAACGTAATATTAAACTTTTTTCTCATATACCGTATTTTTCGCTTTATAAGACGCACCTGATTATAAGACGCACCCCCAAATTTGGTGAAGGAAAAGAGAAAAAAAATTATTTTTAATGTTAAACGGGGTCCATCTTATAATGCCAGTGTCCATCTTACAATCACTTTATATGTACCCTATTCTGGTATATTTGTCTCCATTCTGGTATATGTGCCCCCTCCTAATGTATGGTCCCCCACCTGGTATCCATGCCCCCATCCTGGTATGTGTCCACCTCCTGATATATGCCCCCCCTTCTAATATATGGTCCCCTCCTGGTATCCATGCCCCAATCCTGGTATATGTCCACCTCCTGATATATGTCCCCCCTCCTAATATATGGTCCCCTCCTGGTATCCATGCCCCAATCCTTGTTTCTGTTCCCCCTCCTCATAAATGTCCCAAAATGGGGGACATGCATCCTGCTACATAGCCCCCCAACTCTTACCGGTGGTGCTCTGGGGCCATGGAGGTTGGGTCCTAAGCAGGAGCTGCGCGGGTGCCACAGATGTTGGGGCTAAGGAAGAGGCTGCGGGGGTGCCACGGTGGTTGGGAGCCAAGGCACAAGCTGTGGGGGTGTTGCGCCGGTCTCCGGTGGGCGCCGCCATTATTATTTACCAGCATGCATTGCCGGTCTGGCAATGCACGCTCTAGTGTCCAGAATTGTCTGCGAATCGCAGTCTGCGCATGCGCCGCGGCCATTTTATTGAAGACTGGAAAACAGTACTAGAGTACATAGAAATGGCCGCGGCGCATGCGCAGACCCCATCCGCGGCCATTTACAGACACAAGAGCATGCATTGCAAGACCGGCAATGCATGCTGGTAAATAATAATGGCGGCGCCCACCGGAGACCGGCGCAACACCCCCACAGCTTGTGCCTTGGCCCCCAACCTCCTCCAACAACCGCATCAGGCACCTTCGATCCATCCCATCCCACATCCCCCCTAGGTAATATTTTTTTTTTTACATTTTTTTTTATATTCTCTTTTTAAGACGCACCCCCGTTCTCCCCCAGTTTTGGGGGAACAAAAGTGCGTCTTAAAAAGCGAAAAATACGGTATATATACAGCTTGTTAGCATATGTACATCATTGGTAGTAGCTGAGTGCTGCAGAGAATTTTTTTCTAGCAGTTTGACCCAGCGTCCCTGCTGGAACCAGTTCACATTATGTCTGTGAGTGCTGTGCAGTTTTTTTCTCTTCTCTACTAGGGAAAGAAGAGAGGGGCACACCCAAGGGCTCCCAATATTTACTAAATATTGGGGATTTGCACAAGGTGACTGGGTCTATCACTGCGTTCAAAATTCAGGAACCAATGAAATTGGTTCTTTACAATTGCTGGGTGCCAGAGGCTGATATCGGTGGGTACACGATGCATGCGCCCACCATTTCTGACCCAGAAGGAGAGGATGGACCTTGGAGGAAACTTCTATGGTGTTAAGTTGCTAAGGCGGACACCTTTTCTTTCTTATCTGGCGTGTTAGATTATGTCAGATAAAATAAACATTATTTTATAGATGGTTCCTCTTTTTTAATGGGATCGCTGTTGTTCATTAAATAACAGCAGTCATGTGACCAGGGATAAAAAAGAAAGAGCCTGGATCATGTCCTTCAGAGTCTCAGCTATCCCCTGTGGCTGAAACTCCAGAGTTTGTTTTACTCTGTGGGGTGCTATAAACTTATTTATTTGCCATTCAAAAAAGACAGTAAGGAGCAAGTTCCCTTAATGGCCACTATTTTAAAACATATTGGGGGTTGTTAAGGGGTTAAGATAGAGAACAATAATTTTTTATTTAATTTGATGTGAATATTTGTTATTGATGATTTCTTTTTGGTTAGTATGGGGTGGGGTGGTTGATTTCAAATTTTTGTTTAAAAAAAGGTAGAATTGGCCCTGTGAGGTATGCTTACAAAAACTCAAGTCTGTTTGCCGACACAGCTCAGTCTTTTTCATGTACACGTAGATCCATTTTTTAAAACAATAGCAAATAAACAAACACAGATGGATTCAGCAGGCAATCTGCTTATACATTCTGTCTCGTTTGGATAATTCATTATTCTTCATTGATTGACAGAACCAATGTTGCACATACTTTGAACATTTTTGCTTAATCAACTTTTTTGTTCTTTGAAGAATAAACAAAATAGCAGACGCTTCCAAGTGCCTGGCGTTTGTAGCAACGGTACTTATGAGATAGAATCTCTTAACATCCAAGTGCTCTTGTTGTATCTTATCTTCTTAATGAATCAGAGCTTGTTGAGACTTAACACTAAAATAAATGGATGGTACTTGAATAATTAATAACATGAGACAGAAGGAGACAGTGATTTTGCAAACCACATAATAGTTTTAACTAAGTAGAAGCAGGATTGGTATTCCAAAGAATTAAATTATTTCCTGATTTGCAACAAACCGCTAAACAACTAAAAGTAATGGCGGCTACATCTTATATATTGATTTTAACATGAGGGAATACTATAATACTATGTATATCGAACATAGTTTGAAACAGGCAAATTTGTTAATTGAAGGTCATAATTATACTTTATAGTTACATTACATGAAGAAAATATAAAAACAGAATACAAGAATTCCGCCCTTAGTATCCTCCCTTCGTTATTCACTATCTCATATGCAGAAAAAACTGTGATTTACATGTGGTATGTATTTATATATACATAGAATATTACTATATACAGTATATCCCAGAGGATGTGTTTTTCTATTATTCATATACCGTATATACTCGTGTATAAGCCGACCCGTGTATAAGCCGACCCCCCTACTTTTGCCCCAAAAATCTGGAAAAACCTATTGACTCGTGTATAAGCCGAGGGTGGACCCCAGCACAGGTATACAGCCCCCAGCAGTGTGGTATACAGGCCCCCCCCCCAGTGGTATACAGGCTCCCCAGTGGTAGTATACAGCAGCCCTAGTGGTAGTATACAGCAGCCCCAATGGTAGTATATAGCATCCCCAGCAGCCCCAGTGGTAGTATACAGCAGCCGCAGTGGTAGTATATAGCAGCCCCAGTGGTAGTATATAGCAGCCCCAGCAGTAGTATACAGCAGCCCCAGTGGTAGTATATAGCAGCCCCAGTGGTAGTATATAGCAGCCCCAGTGGTAGTATACAGCAGCCCCAGTGGTAGTATATAGCAGCCCCAGTGGTAGTATACAGCAGCCCCAGTGGTAGTATATAGCAGCCCCAGTGGTAGTATACAGCAGCCCCAGTGGTAGATTATAGCAGCCACAGTGGTAGTATACAGCAGCCCCAGTGGTAGTATATAGCAGCCCCAGTGGTAGTATATAGCAGCCCCAGCAGCCCCAGTGGTAGTATACAGCAGCCCCAGTGGTAGTATATAGCAGCCCCAGTGGTAGTATACAGCAGCCCCAGTGGTAGTATATAGCAGCCCCAGTGGTAGTATATAGCAGCCCCAGTGGTAGTATATAGCAGCCCCAGTGGTAGTATATAGCAGCCCCAGTGGTAGTATACAGCAGCCCCAGTGGTAGTATACAGGAGCCCCAGCAGCCCCAGTGGTAGTATACAGGAGCCCCAGCAGCCCCAGTGGTATATACAGCAGCCCCAGTGGTATATACAGCAGCCCCAGTGGTATACAGGCCTCAGCAGTATATACAGCAGCCCCCAGGGGTTATACAGCACCCCCCAGGGGTTATACAGCACCCCCCAGGGGTTATACAGCGGCCCCCTGGGGGGTACCCAGCAGCCCCCAGGGGGTACCCAGCAGCCCCCTGGGGGTACCAACAGCCCCCTGGGGGTACCAACAGCCTCCAGGGGGTACCCAGCAGCCCCCTGGGGGTACCCAGCAGCCCCCTGGGGGTACCAACAGCCCCCAGGGGGTACGCAGCAGCCCCCTAGGGGTACCAACATCCCCCTGGGGGTACCAACAGCCCCCAGGGGGTACCCAGCAGCCCCCTGGGGGTACCAACAGCCCCCAGGGGGTGCCCAGCAGCCCCCAGGGGGTACCCAGCAGCCCCCTGGGAGTACCAACAGCCCCCTGGGGGTAGCAACAGCCCCCAGAGGGTACCCAGCAGCCCCCTGGGGGTACCAACAGCCCCCAGGGGGTACCAACAGCCCCCACAAGCTGGCACTGTCCCCCTTGTAAGGGCCCCCCCCCTGCTACTTATACATTACCATTCCGGTTTTCTGATCAGCGCGGCTCCTCCGTGCTGCGTCTTCATCCTCCCGCGCTGGCTGCATCCGGGTTCTCCAGCGGTCGCGCGATGACGTCACATCGCTGCGACAGCCGGAGATCACGGATGGAGCCAGCGAGGACGGGAGGATGAAGAAGCACCGAGGAGCGGCGCCGATCAGAACACCGGGCTGGTAATGTATAAGCACCGGGGGGGGCCCTTACAAGGGGGGACAGTGCCAGCTTTTGGGGGGCTATATGAACTGCATCCCCCTGCCGCTGATTGACAGGGGGATGCAGTGCATATTTAATGAGCGGCCCCACGTGACGGGGCCGCTCATACAGCAGCCCCCCCCCGCCTCCTCCAGCCTCCACAGCCCCCACCACACAGCCCCCACCACACGGGTCTACCGTATAGACCCGTGTATAAGCCGAGGGGGGGACTTTTCAGCCCAAATTTTGGGCTGAAAAACTCGGCTTATACACGAGTATATACGGTAAATGGGTTTCTAGCAATAAAACAAGTGGCTGCAATTGGAGACCAGGAAAACTAGGCCTTGTTTAATGTTCTATAATTTTAAAACTAAAGGGAATAGACTTGCTTGATGGCAATGACCTACATTTTGTCATTTGAATTAAGTTAATAACCAACGATCTATTTTGAATTGTAAGTCAAAGGTTTTGCCACAGCTTTATTTCTCAAATAACACCATACATGTAAATGGAACTTGACAACTGATACATGCCTGAACCACAGGCAGCATGAATTAGAAACTGGCTGCATGAGTGCCGACACATAGGTTGCATTCAGAAATGCTGTGGTCTTTCTAGAGAAAAGCAAACTTTAAAATGCTATAGGTACTGAGACATTTGGAAGACTAGTCAGACAGGTCTCTGTAAGGCTATCGTCAAAAAATAACATTAATCAGGGCTTGTGTTAAAAATGTAGACTTTGGCAGCATAAACACGGTGCTAATGCCATGTCAGCACTTCGTTGACGCTGCCAATGTTACCCTATAGAGACGCAGTCCGTAGCACGGCTCCAACGCAGCCATCTGAGTGAAATCTCGCATTATTTCCTAACGCTTTCGAGAACGTCTTTTCCTAGATGTTGTTTCCTAACACGAGATTTCACTCAGATGGAGCCACGCTACAGGCTGTGTCTCCATAGGGTAACATTGGCAGCATTAACACAGCGCTAACATGGCGTTAGCACTATGTTTATGCTGCCAAATTCTAAGTTTTTAACGCAACACCACTTTACTGCTAATTTGACCCTAGCCTAAATGTATGTAGGGGGAGACCTAGGTTTCTTTCTTTGTGATGCTTTGCCAGGCCTTTACTGTTGCTAACTTGAGTTGTTTCTTGATTTTTAGTCCTTCTGCCTTAAGTTTTGTCTTAGGCATGTAAAATGCATGCTTGAGGTTCAGATCTGGTGATTGACTTGGATTGATTTCATAATATATTTTGGGTTATTGTCCATCTATCCTGCGAAGCGCCATTAAATCAACATCCCTGCATGTTGTTGAATCTGAGCAGAAAGTATTGCCCTGTACACTTCAGAATTTATCTGGCTTCTTTTTATTTCAGTGACATCATCAATAAATTAGTGACCCAATGCCATTGGAAGCCTCACATGCCCATGCCATCACACTACCTTAAATATGTTTTATAATAAGTCAAAGTATATTTGGCCTTTCTATTTTAAGACTAATTAATGGTTTGCACCTTGTTGTAAGCCCTCTGTTCTTGCTCTCATGAACTCTTCTCCCTATGGTAGACTTAGATACAGAAAACCCTACTTTTCTGGAGTATTCCTCCCTTGGGTGAATGTTGTGAAGAATATTTTCATCATCATGGAAAGCATTCTGTGATCATCCATCACTGTTGTCTTCTCAGGACATCCAGACTTTGAGTTCCTAAGCTCACCACTGATCTTTATTTTTTTGCAGAATGTACCAAACTGTTGATTTGGCCATTCCTAACATTTGTTTTCTCTCTTACGGATTTTTTTTTGTTTTTCAGCCTTATTGATGGTCTGTTTCTATTCTATTGAGAGCTCCTTTGACTGCATGTTGTGAGTTCACAGCAACAGTTACCAAATGCCACACCTAGAGCCAGCTCCAGACTTACTTTTTTAATTGATAAAGGATTAACAAGGGAAGAGGCTGTGCAGCCCATTTAAAGACAATAATTCAACAGTGTTGTCTTCTATGGACGTCAAAGCCTTTTTGAGTTCCCAAACTCACCAATGCCATCTTTTTTTCTTTTGCAGAATGTACCAAACTCTTGATTTAGCCACCCCTAACTTTTCTGCTAATTCTTGAATGTATTTTTTTCAGTTTTATTAATGGTCTATTTCTATTCCATTGAGAGCTTCTTTAACCGCATGTCGTGAGTTCATAGCAACAGCTTCCAAATGCAAAGGTCACACCTAGAATCAGCTCTAGACCTTTTCCATAATTAATTGATGATTAATTATTAAAGCAATAGACCATGCAGACTATTAAAGGACTTTTTAAATAATTGTCCAATCATTTTTTGACAAACACGCAAATACATATTAAAGAGCTGTAATTCCTCAAATTATGAATACCCTCAAAGCCTGCACTTTAAGCCCATATTGATTATATAAATGTATCTTGGATATGTTAATTTTGATTATTACCTAAATTGCCAAAACGTGTGTCAGTGTCCAAATATTTCTAACCTAACTGTAGCAGCGATCAGACGATCACAGGTTCAAGTCCCTAAGGGGACTAACAAATAAAATAATAAGTAAATAAAAAAAGATTTTAAGAAAGTAAAAAGAAATTAAAAACATATTAAAATCCAGATCACCCCCTTTTCCCCAGTTAATAATAAATATATGTAAAAAAATACAAATATATTGTATTACCGTGTCCAGAAATATCTGTTCTATGGAAATATAACATTAACCCAGGTGTTTGCTTGCTCAACTTTAAAAAACAAGTGCATTTAGATACAATTAATACGTTGTATATACCCCAAAATAATACCAATTAAACAATCAGATGACCATGCATAAAATGAGTCAGCCCACAGGTCCACTGACTGAAAAAAGAAAACAGTTATGGGTTTTGGAAAGTGGCGATTCAAGCTAATTTTGATTTTTTTTTTGTTACACTTTTTTTTACATTTTTTTTAAGCACTTCAATAAAAGTAAATAAAAAAAAAGTAAAGTTGTATTTTTGTAAAGTTACTGAACTGAACGATTATATTTCCAGGTCATGTTTACTGCAGAGTAAACACCAAGAAAACAAAACACAAATACAATTTTCGAATTGCATTTTTGCGCAATGGTACTTACTATTGGAATTTTTGTTCCTATTTTCCAATAAACTGTGTAATCAAATGGATGTGTCATTCAAAAGTACAACTAGTCCCTTAAAAAAACATGCGGCTATGAGGGAAGAATGAAAGCACAAAAACAAAAAAATGCTTGATCTTTAAGGGGTAAACAGGAATGGGAGGGCATTGCTTTGAATGAATGTGATTAAGAGGTCATCAGCACGCCATGGTCACTGCCATCCAGGTAAAAGCAAAGTTCTCCCATTTGCTAGCTGTGGCAACAATCAAAACCAAACAGGT
Organism: Allobates femoralis; assembly: GCA_033576535.1. Lineage (NCBI taxonomy): Eukaryota > Metazoa > Chordata > Amphibia > Anura > Aromobatidae > Allobates > Allobates femoralis. The sequence continues at coordinate 545,242,534 of JARQOC010000002.1, forward strand.
TCATCAAATAAAAAGTTTACACATAAATGTTTAAATTATAACAGAGACTTATTATTAACACTCTTTCATGATTATCTTTATATGCTAACCCTCAATGCATCTTCTGATGATGAAAAAGTTCTTCCACCATGGTCTTCCCACCAACCACAAGGCTGAAGTGTAAACAAAGCAAATTGAGCATTTACCCCCATTAGTCAGAAGTAATCGAGCTCTTTCTAAAGTGTTTTCCATTATAAAAAGAGAGATGTCCACTCCTATTGGCTTATATAGGCATCATTCTTCAGCAGCAGTTGCTTATTGTCTGTTACAAGTAGTCTATTCCTTGATTAAACTCCATTTACATATTCAAGTAAGGGACAAAATCCTTATATTACGTATATGCCCTGCCCACTCTGGGGTTTCTTGACCCCATTTTCTGACTTTAGGTATTATCTATAACCAAATTAATACAAAATCATTGAACCTGGGAAGTCATTAATTTCTGACTGTATTATACAAATGTTTCATGCCGGATGGGACAAACAGAGCAAAGGTTGTTGGCACCTACATGTATATCTAAAACTGTTGGGAGATTGCTCCAATATGCTGATGGCAATAATCTATAACAGAAACTGAAACCAATTAAGAATATTTTTGTCCCATTAAGAAAGGTTTGCGTGTGAAAAACCTCAACTCTAGATTCCAAGTGGGGATAAAGTGCATCATGCTGCCCAATATTTATGAGTTGGTACAAGAGCCACAAGTACGTTCATCTCTAAACTAAAACCCTTCATTTGTAACTCTTGAACTATCTCTATGGGAAAGGAAGGACTGACACAGAGTACAAATCTTTGGTAATGTGTCCACTGATTTCATCAACCAGACACACCTGTATGTGTACCAGGTTTAGGTTTCTGAATACTGATTTGCATGGTCATGTAGCAAGAGATTGGTCAGCATTTATCAGCTTGTTGAACCTCTTATTTGAAAGTCTTTTAAAATATGTTTTATAGAAAAATCCTTGTTAAATCTGGCACATGCCTGTCAGATCATATCCTACAATGTTTATTCATTATACACCTGGACCTAAGTTCTAAGGATGCAAGGAGTCTAAAAGTGTAAGATTCTTTGATTCTCATGTACCTAGTCAGGGCTGTACTGACCACAAAGTACTAAAAACAGCACTATAACACTAACTGCCTGTGACATCCATGTATAACAGCCTGTCATGATTATTTATTTCATGTAAATAATGATTATCTATTTTGGGTTCAGCAATTTATGATGTGCCATTCCTAAAAGAATAACTGTAACACTTTATAACCCTCTTTTAGAACTAATGTTAACCCAATGAAATAATGAGGTTTATATTATATATCACTGCTACCATATACAGCCTGTGTAAAAAGTGTCCTCCCTATTGGCATCATATGATATGAAATCACCAACAGAGTTAACATGGACTGAAGCTGGTGCAGTTGAATCTTTTGAATGAAAGCAAGCTGTCAATGTAATTTCCCTGCATTTGTAGAATTTGCAGAAACTCAGCTCGTAGCAAATTTCAAATTTCATTGTTTCAAAGTAAAGCAGCATAATGGAACTCCCAATTGGCAAACACCTGTCAAAATACACTTTTTGCGCCATGTTCTGCAACCATAGCGTTCTAATTTTTCGGTATCTGGGGCTGTGTGATGGCTTATTTTTTGCGTCGTGAGCTGACATTTCTAATTATACCAATTTTTGAGTGGATGCGCTGTTTTGATTGCCTGGTATTGCATTTTATAGCAATGTTGCGGTGACTATAAAGTGTAATTTTGCCATTTGGACCTTTTTTCTGTTATGCAATTTATGGCTCATTAATTGATTTTATATATTGATAGATTGGGCGTTTCCGCCCCGGAGCTCACATCAAACCCCCGTAACCGGCCCATGATGTTGTACAACGTCATGGGTCGTGAAGGGGTTTTTAAAGTGCAACCCAACCATGTCTTCATTTAGCCGCTGTGCTCAATGAAAAGACAACTGCCCTCTCCCTACTGATACCATCGTGGACTAATGACTTTGCGGAGACAATAAATAAAGAAACAGATAAAGTTTGCCTGATTCTTTTTTAAGTACTAATCCAAAAGAAGATATCCTTAGTTTGGACAAAGCAGATTGGGTAAACAGGCCAGCCATGCCTAGCTCAACCTCTTTATTGATTTTTTCTTAAGTGGCAGCAGGTTTACTAGTCCTCTACTGATAATCTCCTGCTGATGCAAAATGTGATTTTATTAAAACTACAGCAAGCAGCACAGTAAATAACAGATCTCTTGAATCAAGGTCTCTTATCACATGACCTGAAAGTTCATAAAGTTAAACGGAGATTAATCATTAGACGCTCACTCAGCTGCTCTGCTGGTGCAGCCTCTGTTTAGATCCCGGTAACTTCCTCTCCTGCTCTGTACAGATCACACAGAATTTATCCACTTCTACTCCTACATCATAGGAAGCTGTGTTTTGACTATAATATGCACACTTTTTAGTAGAAGTTTTTATTTTTAAAAGTGTGTCTTATGGTCAGAAAAATATGATAATAGCTAGATATTAAACTCAGTTACTTCAGGTATGTCCTGTGCTAATCCTATGCATATCCTGACCCAGCCCTGTCCTGACCTTGTCTTATCTATTGTTACACTGGATTTTGAACTTGGTTTGCCTACTTCTGCTCTAGATTGGCTTATTGGCATCTGACCAGTGACTTTGTTTTTTTTCCTGCTGTTTCTCTGTCTGGTTTTGTCATTTTAGTATTAACTTTGCTTCATTTGACCATCTTTACTATTGGCTGGTTTCCCCAAAAGCAGCCTCCTTGTGTACGCAACTACAATAAGTCTAGAGTCCCATCACAGTGATTAAACAGTAGGCTGTGATTCCTTTGAGATATGGAAAACTGAGTAGATTGAGCCATATATGTCTGAGGAGTTGGGCTGAAAGAATTTGGGGGAATCTTGCTGCCTTAATATTACACACACTGCATGTTACATGCACACAGACAAAAACTCACACCCTAGATGCTATGCACACACATGTGTGCATGTAATGAGTGTGTAGCAGACATACCAGGATTTCATTTTCTTCAACTCCTACATGCTACTGCAGGATGAAGAACCATTAGTCTCATGACCATGATCTCACCAAAGATTCTACTAAACTTCTTCTAACCTTGACAACTGCACTGATATAGGGATGAGCGAGTCCGAAAAGACTCGGAATCGCAAGACCCCAACGAGTCCGAGTCAAGGACTCGGGACTCGTTGCGAGTCCAGCGAGTCCAATGTTAATGAATAGGGACCCGAGTAATAGCGAATAATGACATTTACAACTCGCTGATGTGTCTCTGAAAGTGTGCGAGTCCAAACTCGCTGGTTTTTCTCTTATTTTGAGGCTTGTAGCCGATGATGCGAGGGAAGGGATTCTCCAGCACACACTATGGTTTAAGGAAACAGGAAGCGAGTCGCGCTGACAGGCGCACACACAGAGCGATCCATTCATCAGTGCAATCATGGCAGCAGGACGTGGCATGGTGAACACGCTGCGTCTTATTGCACTTGTGGAGGCTCGTCCATTTCTATGGCTCCCTACAGATCCTGAGTATGGGGATACGACCCTTATTAATACAGCCTGGAGAGAGATCGCCCAAGAGATGTTCCCTGCGTTCCATCGGAGTGACCATGAGGAACAGAGCAATCTAAGTAAGTTAAATGAGTTCACACGTTATATATTGCATTTACTGTATATATACTCGTGTATAAGCCGACCCGTGTATAAGCCGACCCCCCTATTTTTGCCCCGAAAAACTATGAAAACATATTCACCGCCATCCTGGTATACAGCGGCTATCACTGGTAGACAGCCCCCCAGCAGAGTATACACCTCCCCCTGCAGAGTATACAGGCCCCCAGCTGGGTATACATGCCCCCATATTGTCGTATACAGGCAGGGGCGGACTGGCCCAGGTGCCACGGGTCATGCGGCTGCAGGAGCATGAATAATCCGCATGTCCCTGAAGCAGCAGGCGGAAACGGAAGCTCCTGGCCGCGCGATGACGTCATCAGCACGCGGCTGAGTCCGGGAGTGAGCGTCTGTGAGTGGCGTGCGGCTGCGACTGTTAGCGAGCGGCTGTGAGGAGCGCGAGGCTGCGGCTGGGAGCGAGCCATAGGATAATGCGGGAGCTGCGGTGACTGTGAGGCGGCCGCCAGTCATCACCACCCCCCACCCCCCGTCCTCACCTGTGTCGGGCCAGTGAGGGAGGGTTGCGACCCAAACTGTAGGGTGCCAGTCAGTCCCTGTATACAGGGCCCTCAGTGTGTGTACAGGCCCCCCCAGCAGTGGGTATACAGGGCCCCCAGCAGTGGGTAGACAGTGGCCCAGTGGGTTTACAGGGCCCCCAGCAGTGGGAATACAGGGCCCCCATAGCAGGGTATACAGGACCCTGAATGTGTTATCATGCTCCACCGCATAGTTGCCTATATTTGGATGGGGTCACAACAGTACAATGAGTTTAATGTCTTATCCTCCTGGCTCTTTCGGCCAAGGGGTTGGGTGTATATAAATACCACTAATGACCAGAGTCTGGTGCCCGCACTATTACATTCTCTATGCGTTGACATGTGTCCTGCCTCATTTGTGATTGTGGCCACGTGAGCTCAATGTCCGTAATGCTGTTGATGATGTTCCACACTGTCGTGTCACTGTGCCTTGTATACACATTACACACACAAAATGAATAAAATGTTATTGTTGATTTGTACACATACTTTTGTTTTTTCAAATATTACACATCTCTAAAGCCGGTTTCAAATCATTTCACAGTTGACCATCTTAAAAAACGGTGGAGGAGCTGCCGGGACCAGCATAAGAAGCAGTACCGGCAGTACTCAGAGAGACAACCGGGAGCCGCTCCATTGCTCAACCACTACCACTTTTATGACCGGCTGTCCTTCCTTCACCCGGTGGCCGCTATGCCAAGGTATGTATCTGCAGCACTGTTGTGTACATTTAGTATTATTTATAAATATATACATTAGTTTCCATTTTGGCTCTGTGGGTAGCAGAGTATACAGGCGGGTCTGAGGTAGCAGAGTATACAGGCGGGTCTGTGGGTAGCAGAGTATACAGGCGGGTCTGAGGTAGCAGAGTATAAAGACGGCTCTGTGGGTAGCAGAGTATACAGGCGGGTCTGTGGGTAGCAGAGTATACAGGCGGGTCTGTGGGTAGCAGAGTATACAGGCGGGTCTGTGGGTAGCAGAGTATACAGGCGGGTCTGTGGGTAGCAGAGTATACAGGCGGGTCTGTGGGTAGCAGAGTATACAGGCGGGTCTGTGGGTAGCAGAGTATACAGGCGGGTCTGTGGGTAGCAGAGTATACAGGTGGGTCTGAGGTAGCAGAGTATAAAGACGGCTCTGTGGGTAGCAGAGTATACAGGCGGGTCTGTGGGTAGCAGAGTATAAAGACGGCTCTGTGGGTAGCAGAGTATACAGGCGGGTCTGTGGGTAGCAGAGTATACAGGCGGGTCTGAGGTAGCAGAGTATAAAGACGGCTCTGTGGGTAGCAGAGTATACAGGCGGGTCTGTGGGTAGCAGAGTATAAAGACGGCTCTGTGGGTAGCAGAGTATACAGGCGGGTCTGTGGGTAGCAGAGTATACAGGCGGGTCTGAGGTAGCAGAGTATACAGGCGGCTCTGTGGGTAGCAGAGTATACAGGCGGGTCTGTGGGTAGCAGAGTATACAGGTGGGTCTGAGGTAGCAGAGTATAAAGACGGCTCTGTGGGTAGCAGAGTATACAGGCGGGTCTGTGGGTAGCAGAGTATAAAGACGGCTCTGTGGGTAGCAGAGTATACAGGCGGGTCTGTGGGTAGCAGAGTATACAGGCGGGTCTGTGGGTAGCAGAGTATACAGGCGGGTCTGAGGTAGCAGAGTATAAAGACGGCTCTGTGGGTAGCAGAGTATACAGGCGGGTCTGTGGGTAGCAGAGTATACAGGCGGGTCTGTGGGTAGCAGAGTATACAGGCGGGTCTGTGGGTAGCAGAGTATAAAGACGGCTCTGTGGGTAGCAGAGTATACAGGCGGGTCTGTGGGTAGCAGAGTATACAGGCGGGTCTGAGGTAGCAGAGTATACAGGCGGCTCTGTGGGTAGCAGAGTATACAGGCGGGTCTGAGGTAGCAGAGTATACAGGCGGCTCTGTGGGTAGCAGAGTATACAGGCGGGTCTGAGGTAGCAGAGTATACAGGCGGGTCTGTGGGTAGCAGAGTATACAGGCGGGTCTGTGGGTAGCAGAGTATAAAGACGGCTCTGTGGGTAGCAGAGTATACAGGCGGGTCTGTGGGTAGCAGAGTATACAGGCGGGTCTGTGGGTAGCAGAGTATACAGGCGGGTCTGAGGTAGCAGAGTATAAAGACGGCTCTGTGGGTAGCAGAGTATACAGGCGGGTCTGTGGGTAGCAGAGTATACAGGCGGGTCTGTGGGTAGCAGAGTATACAGGCGGGTCTGTGGGTAGCAGAGTATAAAGACGGCTCTGTGGGTAGCAGAGTATACAGGCGGGTCTGTGGGTAGCAGAGTATACAGGCGGGTCTGAGGTAGCAGAGTATACAGGCGGCTCTGTGGGTAGCAGAGTATACAGGCGGGTCTGAGGTAGCAGAGTATAAAGACGGCTCTGTGGGTAGCAGAGTATAAAGACGGCTCTGTGGGTAGCAGAGTATACAGGCGGGTCTGTGGGTAGCAGAGTATAAAGACGGCTCTGTGGGTAGCAGAGTATACAGGCGGGTCTGTGGGTAGCAGAGTATACAGGCGGGTCTGTGGGTAGCAGAGTATACAGGCGGGTCTGAGGTAGCAGAGTATAAAGACGGCTCTGTGGGTAGCAGAGTATACAGGCGGGTCTGTGGGTAGCAGAGTATACAGGCGGGTCTGTGGGTAGCAGAGTATACAGGCGGGTCTGTGGGTAGCAGAGTATAAAGACGGCTCTGTGGGTAGCAGAGTATACAGCGGGTCTGTGGGTAGCAGAGTATACAGGCGGGTCTGAGGTAGCAGAGTATACAGGCGGCTCTGTGGGTAGCAGAGTATACAGGCGGGTCTGAGGTAGCAGAGTATACAGGCGGCTCTGTGGGTAGCAGAGTATACAGGCGGGTCTGAGGTAGCAGAGTATACAGGCGGGTCTGTGGGTAGCAGAGTATACAGGTGGGTCTGTGGGTAGCAGAGTATACAGGCGGGTCTGTGGGTAGCAGAGTATACAGGCGGCTCAGTGGGTAGCAGAGTATATAGGTGATGAGAATAGGGTTAATAGATGGTGCTACAGTGTTGGGGCGTGCTAGAGGGAGCAGAGATCCGATTACTGCCATCATTTCTGACCTTATTAAAGATAGCGGCCGCAGCTAAATGACATCATGGCAAAGGTAAACATGGGGTGTGGTTAGCTGCAGGAGGTTAGTGAGAGGTGTGGGTTGTTTGGCAGAGGGCGTGGTGTGGGCGTGGTGAGCGCGGCTCCAGCGTCAGATACGCTGCGAGCGCGGAACCGCGGCACATCTCCAGGAGCAGAGGACGTGTCCGGTACGTCCGTAGCCCCCGGCCTCCCCGTTGTCCGCACACACAGCCCCGCTGTGACCTCTGCAGTGTCACAGGCCCCGGCGGGCGTCTGTCATCTCCTCCTGACACTGACCTCCTCCTGATTTGATTGTCTGTGTTGTCCCCCCCCGCTGTCAGCATCAGTGATCTGCTAAGACCTGTGGGTGCACAGACGGGGGAAGTACAAATGCCAGCATGCCGGGGCGGATTGGGCGCTGTGAGGGGCGCAGGTCTTGCTGTGAGCGGAGGGCGCGAGGCCGCTAGAGAAAACGCTATAGCGGCTGTGTGAGTTAAGCGTCTGCGGCTCGCGAAGGCGCATACGCGTCTCCGCTCGCAGTGACGCTAAGGAGTTTGGGATTAGGCTACAGTGCCGGAATTTCAAACTCCCGATTATATAAATAGATTATATATATATATATTGTATACCTTTCAACCCCTTCCCTGCTTTATATAGATGATATAAGCTAAAAGTTTTGTGAATTAAGTATGTCAAGTAAAAAGTGAAGTCAGGGGGACTTTTTTTTTTTCATGTGAACCATTGGTGTTATTGATCGTCTAGATTAGATGGGATGGGGGGGGGGTGGGTGTTAATCAGGGGGTGAAAAATTATGTATTAGTATGGAATTAGCAAAGAAAGTCACGTATTCCTTTATGTTATGTACAGTTGGTTATTCTTTCATAATAATAACAAATATCTGATTAATAATACACAGATACACAGAGTCTAAAAAGCGTGCAACTTAATGTTTGACCTATGTTTTTGTTTCCAAATGCAATGCATTCACCAAATTTTTTTTTACTTTACCCACAGAGAAGCTTACTACAGAGGGCGGCGTGCTGTGAACCCTCCACCGCCAAACAGAAGGCGGCGTGGAGAACACCCACCACCACCACCACGGCCGGCGCCACCACCACCGCCGCCGCCACCAGCACCACCAACACCACCACCACCGCCGCCACCAGCACCAGCACCACCACCACCGCCGCCACCAGCAGCAGCAACACCACCACCGCCGCCACCAGCACCAGCACCACCGCCGCCACCAGCAGCAGCAACACCACCACCACCGCCACCAGAACCAACACCACCACCGCCGCCACCAGCACCAACACCACCACCGCCGCCACCAGCACCAACCCCAGCTTTGGGGCATGTCCGGCCGCAAGAGGAGGAACCTGGATGCCCACCTCACACCAGCCATGGTCTGATCCCGGGGTCACCTAATAGACGGCGTGCACAAAGTAATGCTGACTTTGCCCACAGTCTGATACCATTCCTGGATGAAATTCCATTTCACAGGCTACTGCGGGCAAGGTCAGCATTACAGATTGTGCTTGACGCCAGTCGCCCACCAAACCACCCAGGTGAGGTTTTCAATTTTTTGGAGGGGTGGCAACTCAGACACTACAACCTACAAGACAGGCCCACACCCCGGGACAGCCATGTGCCACCACAGAGGCCTGTACCTACCATTCCACAATGGCCACCTAACAGGGACCTACCATTTTTCCCCACACCGGCCCAGAGGATCCACCCTCAAGGGTTGCCGGAGGCCATTCATGGGGCCCTTGACCTCTTGCAGGACCAGGGTGATGGTGTCACTTTACTGGCAAGGCCGGAGGATGCGGCAACCTACCAGCAGCTGTAGACCCCTTTTTTTTTTTTTTTTTATTTGTGTTCATGTGCATTTCACAATTTCATTGTTATTATTTCTTATATTTTCCTGTTTACAAAGTTGTACCAAAAAAAAAAAAAAAAAAAAAAAAAAAATTCTGACATTTTTACCATTATGGCGGAATAATACCCAGTTTACAAAAACTGCTTTGTGTCTGTCTTTTTTCAGGGAAAGGATGTGTAGGTTGTTTTGTGGGTGGGCTTAAAGTCATCATCATTATAATTATTATTTATTTATATAGCACCGATAGGTTCCATGGCGCTTTACATAAGGATAAGGTACACAAGGAGAAGTACAATAAACATAGACAATAAGGTCATAGAGGTACAACAGGAGAGGACCCTGTACGCGTGGGCTCACATTCAACGAGGGGTGGGTGGGGATACAATAGGGTGGGGAAGGTGTCGGTCGTGGGGCGTGTAGCGGGGTGTCATGGCAGGTTGTAGGCCTGTCGGAAGAGGTGAGTCTTTAGGTGTTTCTTGAAGGTTCCCAGGGTAGGCGAGTGAGTGATGAGGTGGGGCAGCGAGTTACAGAGCATGGTTGATGCCCGGGAGAAATCCTGTATGCGGTTGTGGGAAGAGGAGATGAGGGGGGAGTGTCGGAGAAGTTCTTTGGATGAACGCAGGTAGCGTGAGGGATGGTATCGGGAGATCATGTCGGAGATGTATGGTGGGGATAGGTTGTGTAAGGCTTTGAATGTCATGATCAGTGTTTTAAAGTGAGCTCTCTGTGGGGCGGGGACCCAGTGAAGGGCTTGGCAGTGGGTGTAGACAGGTGAGTAGCGTGAGGACAGATGGATTAGTCGGGCAGCAGAGTTTAGTATACATTGGAGAGGTGCAAGAGAGTTGGCAGGGAGGCCTGTGCGAAGGAGGTTCCAGTAGTCAAGGCGTGAGATGATGAGGGCATTAATGAGTGTTTTAGCTGTGTCAGGGTTGAGTAACGAGCAAATTCTTGAAATATTTTTGAGTTGGAGTGACAGGGACTTGGTTAGGAACTAGAGGTGGGGCTTGAAGGAGAGGGATGAGTCAAGGATTACCCCGAGACATTTGGCGTGGAGGACAGGGGAGAGAGAGCATCATTAGCAAGTACTTTACGGACCGCATGGAGCATGAAGTCACCTTGGTACTAAGTGTAAAATCATGACTCCACAGACAAATGTTGCTGACAAATAAACAGTGCCTGTGTTTGGGGGGTTACTTAATGCCTCGCTATGGCAACAAGACTAGGAACACACATGTGAGAGGCTGGGACATCTACCTGCTACACATCGCGTCTACGCGTTTTCTACAGAGCGTACAGTGGGACCTTTCTCCAGGCTCAAGCAGGATGATAGTCCAAGCAATGCCCACGATGCAAGCATAGGCTTGTTGCCTAAAAAAATTAGCTGAAGGGGCTTCATATACATTTTTTTCAGAAAGCAGGGTGCTTGGCCCATACAATAGAATTGCTTGTACTAGGAGCATAGTACATGCAATGCCCACGATGGAGGCATAGGCTTGGTGCCTGGAAAAATTAGCCCAAGGGGCTGTTTTGCATTTTGGGTATAAATGCAGGCCTAAGGGCCATGTTCAGCTTGTTAGGCTGGGTGTTTCAAAAAATTAGCCCAAGGGGCTGTTTGGCATTTTTAGTGTAAATGCAGGCCTAAGGGCCATGATAAGCCTCTTAGGCTGGGTGTTTCCAAAAATTAGCCCAAGGGGCTGTTTTGCATTTTGGGTATAAATGCAGGCCTAATGGCCATGTTCAGCTTGTTAGGCTGGGTGTTTCCAAAAATTAGCCCAAGGGGCTGTTTGGCATTTTTAGTGTAAATGCAGGCCTAAGGGCCATGATAAGCCTCTTAGGCTGGGTGTTTCCAAAAATTAGCCCAAGGGGCTGTTTGGCATTTTGGGTATAAATGCAGGCCTAAGGGCCATGTTCTGCTTGTTAGGCTGGGTGTTCCCAAAAATTAGCCCAAGGGGCTGTTTGGCATTTTGGGTATAAATGCAGGCCTAAGGGCCATGTTCAGCTTGTTAGGCTGGGTGTTTCCAAAAATTAGCCCAAGGGGCTGTTTGGCATTTTGGGTATAAATGCAGGCCTAATGGCCATGTTCAGCTTGTTAGGCTGGGTGTTTCCAAAAATTAGCCCAAGGGGCTGTTTTGCATTTTGGGTATAAATGCAGGCCTAATGGCCATGTTCAGCTTGTTAGGCTGGGTGTTTCCAAAAATTAGCCCAAGGGGCTGTTTGGCATTTTTAGTGTAAATGCAGGCCTAAGGGCCATGATAAGCCTCTTAGGCTGGGTGTTTCCAAAAATTAGCCCAAGGGGCTGTTTGGCATTTTGGGTATAAATGCAGGCCTAAGGGCCATGTTCAGCTTGTTAGGCTGGGTGTTCCCAAAAATTAGCCCAAGGGGCTGTTTGGCATTTTGGGTATAAATGCAGGCCTAAGGGCCATGTTCAGCTTGTTAGGCTGGGTGTTTCCAAAAATTAGCCCAAGGGGCTGTTTGGCATTTTGGGTATAAATGCAGGCCTAATGGCCATGTTCAGCTTGTTAGGCTGGGTGTTTCCAAAAATTAGCCCAAGGGGCTGTTAAATGTTTGCTAACAGAAAATAAAGGTTGATTCCTTGTGAAAAGGTGTTGTGATGGTTAATGAAACCGAAGTTAAGGTGTAGTGTTGGTTTAAGATGAAGCAGCCTCATTACCAGGTTGCAGGAACATGGTTACGCAAATCGTTACTGGTCTTGGACATACTGCTTGTACCAAAAAGACACAATATAATACAATGATTAATTATATCATATTGATGATGAACGTGGCACTTCAGCTCTGAGTACTGTCGTCTTCAGGGCTCAAGAAGTCTTGTGAAATCCAGTTCCTATTAAACTTAATTAGAGTAAGCCTGTCTGCATTCTCTGGAGTAAGACGTGTCCTGGTATCAGTTATGATACCCCCAGCGGCACTGAAAACCCGCTCTGATGTCACACTAGCTGCAGGGCATGCCAGCACCTCCAAGGCATACAACGAGAGCTCGGTCCAAGTGTGGAGCTTGGAGACCCAGTAATTAAACGGGACTGCGGCATCAGTCAGGAAGCAGGTACTGTCACTTAAGTATTCTTGTACCATGTTGGTAAGTTTCTGTCTCCGAGAGATGGTTACTGGAGCAACATGGCGCTGCAGGTTCGATGGCTTATTGAACATAGCCCACTTTGCGGACATCTTTCCAGCATCTCTTCTGGACAGCGTGGATGATTCTGCCCCGACCAAAGGCTGCTGTTGCACAGAGTTGCTAACTATGGGCAGAGTGTTGTCTGACGGTGATATTCGAAGCATATTTTCCACAAGAACACTCTTGAAATAGTCAATTGTCAAGCCACGTGGTGACTGAAACAGCAGTGAGGTGAATTTATCTTTATAACGTGGGTCCAGAAAGGTGGCCAACCAGTAGAGGTCGTTGTGCAATATGTTAATCACTCGTGGGTCTTCTAGCAGACAAGTCAACATGAAGTCAGCCATGTGTCCTAAGCTGCATAGACTCATGTCTTCAGTGTCCTCAGAACGATGTTCAATACCCATTGTATCCGCAAAGTCTGTCTCCGCCTCCTCCTCTCCAGGCCACCCATGGTGGACAGACACAAAGCTGGGGTTCTGAGTACCATCTGGGTTGACATCGGCACCAACAAAAAATGAATCCTCTTCATCGTCTTGCTCCTGTTCCTCCTCAGGAGCCATTGTTGCCTGGTCATACTGGCTTTGCTGGCTAGGTACTGCGCTGTTTAAATCTGGCTCCATAGCCATCTGCTGGGCTCTCAATGCTTCATTTTTCTGATTAATGAGGGACTCTTTCAGCAGACACAGCATGGGTATAGTGACACTGATGATGGACTGATCACCGCTCACCAGTTTTGTGCAGTAGTCAAAATTATCAAGAACCTCAGATGTGTCAGCGATCCACACCCACTCCATTGTACTAATATGTCGTGGCTGACTGCCGGTCTGACGGGCATGTTGCAACTGATACTCGGATATTGCCCTCTGCTGCTCATTGATCCTCGATAACATATGGAATGTAGAGTTCCATCGTGTCGGCATGTCACAAATGAGTCTGTGGTTGGGCAAATTCAATTGCTTTTGAAGCAATGAAAGTTTTCCAACCGCTGTTGACGAATGACGAAAATGTGCACAAAGTCGACGCACCTTCTCCAGTAGGTCACATAGCTCTGGGTATGTACGCAGGAATTTCTGCACTACCAGATTCAGCACGTGAGCCATGCAAGGCACGTGCACAAGGTTTCCGAGCTTTAGTGCAGCCACTAGGTTACGACCATTGTCGCTCACCACGAGACCGGTCTGGAGTTGGAGTGGGGATAGCCACTCATCTGTCTGTTCCTTCAGACCTTTCAACAGCTCTACTGCAGTGTGCGGTGTGTGACCTAAACAGATCAGCTTCAGCAGAGCCTGTTGGCGTCTTGCTGAAGCACTGCAGCAAACCTCCCAACTTGGCCGTGATGTTGAGGGCAATTGAGGATTGGTCGAGGAAGCGGAAGATGGTGTAGTGGACATATAGGATGATGCAGAGACCCTGAATGAGGTTGTGCCAGCTATCCGTGGCGTGGGTAGGATGTTTGATGTAACACTAACATCGTTTGGCACACTCTCCACAACGTTGATCCAATGCGCGGTGAGCGAGATGTACCGGCCCTGTCCTGAACTGCTTGTCCACGTGTCCGTAGTAAGGTGTACTTTCCCGGTTACAGCGTTGGTGAGGGCACGCTTGAGGTTGTTAATGACATGCTCATGTAACGCGGGGACGGCACAACGTGAAAAGTAGTGGCGGCTTGGAACCGAGTAGCGTGGTACTGCCACAGCCAAAAGCTCACGGAAAGAGTCTGTACCCACAAGCCTAAACGGCAACATCTCGACTGCTAACAACTTAGCTATCTGGGCATTTATTTTTTTGGCTAATGGGTGGGAAGAGTGGTATTTCTGCTTCCTTTCGTACAGCTGTGTCACTGATAACTGTAACGATGTTGCTGACCGACAACTGTCTGCACTCGTGTTCAGTCTCTCTGCAACCGCTGCTTGTGATGAGTACATATGAGCTGGACCAGCTTCAGCAACACTTGATTGTGACGGACGTATCTGAGTTACCGTCGCAGTCTTTGGGTCAGATGACACTGTTGTGGAAGGCTGCACTTTTGACCACTGAATAGGGTGCTGACCAGCCATGTGCTTCCGCATACTGCTGGTGCTCTGGTTTCCTTTCCCGTGGCCTCTGCTGAGCCTTGCATGGCAGATGGTACAGATGACCACATTTTCTTGAGAAGGCCCATCTTTAAAAAATTTCCACACAGTGGCTGACCGACCTCTAGGCTTGACTGTACTCCCTGAGGGATTACTCAGGCCCACATTTGAGACATTTTGTCCAACAGTTGACAAATTTTGAGCCACAGTGGACACATTTTGGGCAACAGTGGTGACTCTTTGAGTTCTGGTGGGAGGAGTCGGCCTTGCTGCCTTTGTTGGTGGGACATACACACTTTCTTCCTCCGTGCTGCTCTGCTGGCTCTGCATCGCAACATTCCACGTGGGATCAGTTGTCTCATCATCAACCCCTTCCTCTTCTAAATCTTCCCGATAACAAGATAGATTTTGCTCCCCAGATGACAAGTGTGTCACTGTCTCATCATCATCATCCTCCAACTCCTGAGACGGTCTAAGACTTTGCTGAAAGACACGTTCATGTGGCCGGGGTGTCTCTAAAACTTGTCCATGAATGGACAATTCTTCATCAAGTATCTCATCTCCTACGGAGTCTGGCAAACCGGATTCATGTAAAGGATTATATGTACCAAATAAGTCATCTGAGTGACCCATGTCTGTGTCAACATTTTCATGGGGCTGCTGTTGGTCTGAGGAACTGTGAAGAGGTTGTGGATTAGATGACCCAGCATGGTATGTACCAACAGTAGATACAGTGCTCAAGGAACCTTGAGTGCTGCAAGAACCTGTTGTTGAGGTCTTGTCTGCCAGCCAAGACGTTAGATGCTGTTCGTCTTCCGGCCTCAATACTCGTTTACTTTCCTGACGGGGAAAGTTAGACAGGAGGAACGATCGATCAATCCTCGTCTGTCTGCCCGAACTGGTGGATAGTTGGCCACGACTACCAATGCCTGTACCTCGTCCCTGTCCCTTAGCAAGACTTTTTTTGGGATTTGGTTTTTTGTGTGACATTTTGTAATTTCTGGTGGCTTTCTGGGGGCTTGTAAAACAAGTAGCAGGTACTATTTCGTGAAAGGTACACACTAGAGGCTAAGATATTTTTAGAGAGATGGAAGGTACCGTGCGAGCTGCAGGCAGGACACCGTACAGCTACGCACTGGCACAGGAAAAAATTGTTTAGTACGCAGAACCAGGCACACTTAGGCTGCGGTGCTGGCTGCGTGCAAGTTTACAAGTACCGTGCGAGCTGCAGGCAGGACACCGTACAGCTACGCACTGGCACAGGAAAAAATTGTTTAGTACGCAGAACCAGGCACACTTAGGCTGCGGTGCTGGCTGCGTGCAAGTTTACAAGTACCGTGCGAGCTGCAGGCAGGACACCGTACAGCTACGCACTGGCACAGGAAAAAATTGTTTAGTACGCAGAACCAGGCACACTTAGGCTGCGGTGCTGGCTGCGTGCAAGTTTACAAGTACCGTGCGAGCTGCAGGCAGGACACCGTACAGCTACGCACTGGCACAGGAAAAAATTGTTTAGTACGCACAACCAGGCACACTTAGGCTGCGGTGCTGGCTGCGTGCAAGTTTACAAGTACCGTGCGAGCTGCAGGCAGGACACCGTACAGCTACGCACTGGCACAGGAAAAAATTGTTTAGTACGCACAACCAGGCACACTTAGGCTGCGGTGCTGGCTGCGTGCAAGTTTACAAGTACCGTGCGAGCTGCAGGCAGGACACCGTACAGCTACGCACTGGCACAGGAAAAAATTGTTTAGTACGCAGAACCAGGCACACTTAGGCTGCGGTGCTGGCTGCGTGCAAGTTTACAAGTACCGTGCGAGCTGCAGGCAGGACACCGTACAGCTACGCACTGGCACAGGAAAAAATTGTTTAGTACGCAGAACCAGGCACACTTAGGCTGCGGTGCTGGCTGCGTGCAAGTTTACAAGTACCGTGCGAGCTGCAGGCAGGACACCGTACAGCTACGCACTGGCACAGGAAAAAATTGTTTAGTACGCACAACCAGGCACACTTAGGCTGCGGTGCTGGCTGCGTGCAAGTTTACAAGTACCGTGCGAGCTGCAGGCAGGACACCGTACAGCTACGCACTGGCACAGGAAAAAATTGTTTAGTACGCACAACCAGGCACACTTAGGCTGCGGTGCTGGCTGCGTGCAAGTTTACAAGTACCGTGCGAGCTGCAGGCAGGACACCGTACAGCTACGCACTGGCACAGGAAAAAATTGTTTAGTACGCAGAACCAGGCACACTTAGGCTGCGGTGCTGGCTGCGTGCAAGTTTACAAGTACCGTGCGAGCTGCAGGCAGGACACCGTACAGCAACGCACTGGCACAGGAAATTTTTTGTGGAAAAATGGCACCAAAATTATTTGGTAGACTAGTGCCAAAAATAAGAAAAAGCTTAGGATTACAGCTCTGCGGAAAGCTGGGTGAACTAAGCTCTGAGGATGGTGCTGGATTCACTGTAAGGCTGCTCCTATCTCCCTTCCTTACAGTCCTGTACAGCAATCCTCCGTCCTGGTAGTTCTGAAAAGAACTTTTGGGTTATGTGTGAGGAATCTTGACTCCTACACTGCGTCCTGTTAGTTCTGAAAAGAACTTTTGGGTTATATGTGACTCCTACACTGCCTAACTGTCCCTAGATCTGCTCCAAGTCTCCCTGCACTAGGTCAGCTCTTCTCAGCAATGTGCCCAAAATGGCGGGGGCAAGCCTTATATACTGCCTTGCCTTGTCATAGATGACATAGGCATCACGATGGACAGCAGCCAATCATAGTCCTGACACAACCAAAGCTGCTATGCCATTACTGACTATGATTGGCTATCTTCACAAGTTTTCTGACCTAACACGCAATGCTGACTAGTAACATAAAAGATTCTGGATTCGCGAGTCCCGAATAGAGAATACAGGACTCGGAATCGCAGACTCGCTAGGATTCGGACTCGTAGACTCGCTCAGACTCGCTGCTGTTTGGGGAGATTCAAGCTATATAGCGATGTGATAGAGCGAGTCTAGCGAGTCTAGCGAGTGAGAGAAAGTAAACTATGACAAAACTAAGATTGCCATTCACTTGCATTGGACTCGTTACTGAGCGAGTATTCGCTAAAAGACTCGCCGATTCCCGAGTCCAGCGAGTCCCTTAAGAATCGCCGAGTAACGAGTCCTAGCGAGTAGACTCGCTCATCCCTACACTGATACTGCTGGATTTGCATTACCAGTTTCTTGCTGCAGTTCCCCCTCTGTGGATAAAGTACCCCTAGTACTAGCTCTGTACACCTGATACAACACTTCATGCCTAAACCTATATAAAGGCAACTGCCTAGAAAATTATTAAAGTACATTTTCAAATTTAATCAAAGACTTGACCAATTGATTTATGGCAATTTACATAGTATAATATTGTATTATTTGGGCATATATATACAGCAAAATATTATATTTTGAAGGCATTGTTTATTATTTGTGTATAGTATACAATTTTATTATTTGGGCATTGTATAATACAGCTATCCCTACAGTATGTTATTTTATTATTTTGGCATTATATATACTTATCTCTACAGTGCAAAATTTATTTTTGGTGGAGCATTTTATGGTATAATATCTATCAATTATAAAATAATATATATGCTTAATTTGGACATTACATAGATTACCTGTTACGCCGCGGACTAGGGAGCGTCTGGATACAATGTGTGACAGTGGCACACAGACCAATGGTAACCAGCGCATCACACACAACAACAAACTGGAGAAACACCATGGGGGACAAATACAATGGAAGGCCCTTCTCATATGGAGTGGGGGAAAGGAGACCCCTTTGACTCACCTATGGCTGTGTCCTGATCTCCTTATCATCCCTATACGGGTTCATTAAACCCTGTCACTGAGCAGGATACCTAGTCCCTCACTGACCCTGATGTTAACCCTAAATAGGGAGTTAGCTGTCGGTAGCACTAGTCTCAACCGCTGCACTAATAAACAACAAGAGGGGAAGCGGAAACAGTATCTACACCTGGGAAGAGAACTAAGGAGCAATGCAGCAACAGAAACTGATATTAACTCCTATACTGCCAAAGGAAAGAAACACATTTAAAATGCAGTCTCAATAAAGGAATAAGACACATGTCCCAAACCTGTCACAAGTCTCCAAAGTAAGAGACACCATCATGACATTACCATGGTGAAAGGAGCATCTGTGTAGCTTACTGTGCAGGATATCAACCAATCTAACGTTAGTAATGCTCTAGTTTAGCATATTTGGTCAAGCAAAATAATCGTAGTTTTATACATATAAAAGACATTGTATCTATTTTAAGTAATGCTCAGGATGACAATAATTTCAGCATTATACAGTATTATGTGTAATAAATGTGCACTGTGGAGAAGGAGTTAAACCTTGACCAACATGGTTCTGTTCTCCAAAATGCAATATTTCAAAGGTTACTGTAATATGTTCTTTTTCCATAAAGTAATTCTTTGACTCACAGTGAGCTTGTATTGTTGGTAACAGAGCCAGCAAATCTGTGCACAGTAGCACAAATACAAAGGCTTATTTGCTTTCATGCAGCGTCTGAGAAAAGAGAGGAGGTCAGCAAGATCCCATATTTTACTAAATTTACTCTAGTTACTGACGTTATTCATAAGTCATAATGTTCTTGACTTGATAATAAGATGGATGATTTTCGGGCCAAGACTTGCATTCTGTCATTTTGCCATCCAGTTTTCTTTAGCATTTTGTTCCAAAATAAAGCCATATGAAAACTTTTAATAATGTTCTTGAAAACATACATTCCCATAGCTTTAAATTAACAAAAGTCCATCATTATTTGTTGGCATCATGTAGAAATGAGCAAATATTTTGAAATGCAACTTCACCACTTCATTGAGTTTTTCTAAATTTGCCTGCTAATCGAATATACGGTAAAGCCTCAAATTGTCCTGAAGTGACCTAAATGACACCATGAGGTCTCCGAGGACTGTATCCAAACTGTTTCAAGCTCTTGAACACAAAAAACAGCCTTAGTAATGTCAAAGTGATCTCAGCATGTATGGTTATATAGACAGTTAGGGTATGTGCACATCAGTCGTTTTGTGGGCTGCTTTTGGACGTTTTCCGTCGGCGTTTTCCGCTCAGTTTTATGTTAATTTATGTTAATCCTATCCTCCGGTTGGATTAACATGCTAGTCAATGGATTTTAGAAAACTCTGTCTTCACTAGAACGGTTTTCTTCTGGTCGTTTTCAGTCAAAACTGAGTTTTCTCAGTCAAAACTGAGTTTTTCCACCGGTTTTCCAAAAATAGAGCAAGTGACTTCTTTCCTCCGTTTTTCCAGCGGTTTCAGCTGATCAAGTGCACAAAAAACTCAGTTTTCAAAACCGCCGAGAAAAACGCCGAGAAAAACGCTGTAAAACCGGGCTGAAAACGAGCAAAAAACGAGGGACACTGCTGAGCACAGAAAACTCAGTTTCTGCTAAAAAAAACCAGGTTTTTGGACGGACTGCAGAGATGCACAAACGTCAGATGTGCACATAGCCTTAAGGGATAGTAGCCAGTGTTAAAAATGGTTTGGTTAATAATTCAATGCACTTTTAACCTATTTATGCTTTTTAGAATTAAAAATATTCTTAAAATTATGCTTTTTTGGAGGTGATAGTGATCATCATTTTCCTATGTAAATTGAAACATAGCCATTAACTGAAACAGAACATTTAAATATGTTGCCTAATACTGGGAAAGGAATAACCCATTTCTGCTACAAGGGTGAGGTTGGGGGGGTCATAAATTAAAGATTTTAAAACAGGCTTTGTTTCAAGATGTGTTCTTATAGTTTTTTTGAGAAGCACCAAGAACTGAGCAACCTTGATGACCACAGAAGAAAGATTTGGCAAAGGAAACAAAACATCAGATGAAAGACATGCGTACTTCTCTTTGAAATCAGAAGATGTCCAGCAGTATCATCAGCTCAGAAGTGAGAGCATCTAATGAGACCGGATTCTCCTATCCAGTGTTTAGAGAAGTCTAGCCACAAGTCAACTTCAAGAACATTATGGCCAAAAAGTCATACGTTCACCGTGGAAATAAAATCATCCATATCAACATTGCTCAAAAACAGAGGAACATTGTCTTAAGAAAAGTGACAACAGATAATCTGGCCTGATGAGTCAAAATGTGAAAAATTTGGCTCCAACATATGTTCACCAAAAAATCGGAAAGTGGTACAAATGAGTATCTGCATGTAAAAGTGGAGAAAAGTGGAGGTACCTTGCAAGTTTGGGTCTGCATGTCAGTGAAATGGTGTTCAGCATCTTCTCAGGATTGATGGTGTTCTCAATACTGAGAAATATAAGCAGAAAGTTACCCATCATTCAATACAATCAAGGAGGCATCTGATTTGATCTAATATTTTTTTGCAGCAGGACAATGGCCCCTATCATACATCCAACATTATTAAGAGTTATCTTCAGCATATAGAAGAAGGATTTCCGGAGGTGAAGGTATAGCCCACATTGAGCTATGATTTCAAAATCTTCAAGATTGCATGAAGAGACAGAAAGATGTGTGCAAGCTTACAATCACAGACGATATAGTTCTCTAAGACATTTGGAACAACCACTTTGCTAAGATCCTTCAAAACTTATGTTCAGGTTTAACCAGAAGAATTGATGCTGTTTGTTGAAGGCAAAGGAATGTAACACCAAATATTGATTTAGATTTCTCTTTTCCTAATTGATTTTGCATTCTTACTGTTAACATGGTAATTTATAAGCACTCTTACTTACCATTTTTTCAAATTTGCATGAAACATTTGGACATTTTTGTATATTGTATAAACTTATATATCTTTAATATTCTATGGTTATAAAATTATATGGTTTTACATATCTAGAAATTAAAAATAAATAAATAAACAATTAATTTAAATAAAAAAAATATGAAATTAAAATGGAAATTAAAAAAAGTTTGACCTTTAGAAGGTCTGGGAGGTAAATACATCCTTAGGGCTGAACAACAACACATGACAAATTACACTTCTAAAATCTATGCGTTTACTCACTCCTTCTGCTTCCGTTTAGCACTCTGGGACTTCTGATGTGGGTTATTTTTTCATATTGTGTCTCCTTAATCCCCTGCTTTGATTCTAAGCTGTGGCTTTACACTATTTAAACCCACCAGCTTCCTACTTTCAAATCCAGTTACCATATTCTTCGCTTTATAAAATGCACTGAATTATAAGATGCAGCCCAAATTTGGTGAAGGAAAAAATATTTTATTAATGTGAAATGGGGGTCTGTCTTGTAAGGACAGTCTCCATTTTACAATCAGTATGTATGTCCCCCTTCCTGGTTCATGGCCCCCATCAAGGTATATGGCCCCTAATCCTGATACATATGTCCCTCATACTTGTACATGACCCCCCATCCTGGTATATTTGTCCTTCATAGTTGTACATGGGTCCTTCATCCTCGTATATATGTCCTTCATAATTGTACATGGCCCACCATCATGGTAGATATATCCCGCATGCTTGTACACGACCCCCATCCTGAACCCACCATGGCTTACCAAGGAGGTTTCAGTGGTAGAGCGAAGCTGCAGGTTTGCAGGATGCATGTAGGGTGAGACCAAAGCTGCGGGCTTGAACCTGCTGGAGTGGCGCAGCTGTGTGCAGTAGCAACCGCCATTTTCCTTGTGCCTGTATGCTTTGGCAAGCTGCGACTTGGCTTCTACCATTCAGACCTCCAGAAAATGGCCATGGAAATCTAGATCCATGTAAAAAGGGGTTTAAACTGCACTGTCCAGGTAGCCTCAGTAGTCAAAACAATGATCCAAATAATTCAATAAAGTAATTACATTTATTATGCGTTACGGAGCCTGCAGCTCCTTCACCAAATATAAAATCACAGATGTGCATATACTGTAGATTGGCTTACAGAGCGGGAGTATATAGGAGATAGTGTTGTGATTCAAAAACTGGCACGAGACATCACATGATGGTGATATTCGCAGTCTTTTTGTTGACACAGTGGTTACAATGAAAAAATAATAAAATCAGGATATTAAAATTATATGACAAGAAGAAGAGAAAAGAAAAAGTGAAAAAATGAAAAAAAAAGAAGAAAAAAGAAAAATGTTTTAGAAATAAAATAAAAAAATATCATGGAGCACCACAGCTCATCAGAATAAATCGAGTTTCCCTCCAAACCATCGCAACAATTCAATTCTAGACATAAGCAAGGAGCACATTCACTGAATAAATACATTCTTTTTTTGAATTGGAAAACCACATGGAAACCCTCAGTACACATCCAAAAGAGTTTTAGGTCCCAGTGACATGAAGCTATGGATTTATTCCTGATTACGGTTGAGTGGTACCTAATACATTCTGGCAGATGTGGGTTTATTAAAAAAAAGTTCAACTGGTTAGAATCAACCTATAAACCTCACTTAGGCCATCAAAAGACAGTACCCCCTCAAGCCTGATCTGAATAGGAAATTGAAAATATAATTCTAGATCTGTTGAAGCAGGAATTATGGTAGAGTGTTCAGATTCATCCCGCAAAATTCCTTTTTTTTCCAGTAAAGAAGACAGTACCATTGAAAGGATGGTGGTTGGTCCAGGATTTGAGAATCTTGACTACATTGATATTATTTACCCCCTTTGCCTTAATGTACCTGGGGTATAGTCTGTCACCCAAGTGCAAAATGGCATGCATGTATATATGCAGGTAAAGCCCATGCTACAAAGTAATCAACTTGATATGCCTCTATATTGAATCCTGAAATATACAATCTTTTTACAGGAGGGATGGTAGGAAACGCAACTAAGTATTCACTGTGTATCGATTTAAAAAAAATTAAAGAGGACCTGTCACCAAACCTGGCATGGTGATCTAATTACAGCACTGGATGCAGCATGTCTGCAGCATCCAGGCAAGGGGTCCCCCAGCACTTGAGCAGCCCTGTACCCCGAGATAATACACTTCGAAAACTTACATGCTGCAGCCATTAAGGAGGTGGCCAGAGGCTGGAGCCGAAGGGCAGATTCACACCCCCTGCATGTTTAATCTGCCCACCGCTGCCAATCACTCTCTCTCTCTACGGCTCCAGCCTCTGGCCACCTCCTTAATGGCTGCAACATGTAAGTTTTCTAAGTGTATTATCTCGGGGTACAGGGCTGCTCAAGTGCTGGGGGACCCCTTGCCTGGATGCTGCAGACATGCTGCATCCAGTGCTGTAATTAGATTACCGTGCCTGGTTTGGTGACAGGTCCTCTTTAAATTACACTTTTTTTGCTAGCATGCCACATTTGTGCTAATCGTAATTCCCCATGGAATTATCCCCAGACCTTGGTAGGAGCAATTTCCACAATCACTATAAGTATTCCAGCACATATGCATGGATTTTAAAGAATTAAACAAGTGCGAGAGGAAAAATATTGCCTAGTAATAATCAATGCATTTACAAAATGGATAGAAGTTATTCTTAAAACCAACCCAGATACTGAGACAATGTCAAAAGTAGTTATGAAAGAAATCCTTCCACTGTTTGGGATACATGAGAGGATTTATAGCAATAATGGTTCACATTTTGTTAATAAAATCAGCAGTAGGACAAAGTTTTAAGATAGTGCTGAAAAATCATTGTTCATATAGTCCCCTGTTGGAAGGACTAACAGAAAGCCACCAAGCTCAGACCATACCAATAAGATACCAATAAGCAAAGAGATTTCTATTTCCAACTCTATTCCAGGGCAAGCTGTTCCTCAAAGATTAATGGTAAAACCTGGAGATTGGGTCCTAATTAAAGTGATTAACAAGAAGTGTTGGCATAATCCCAGACAAGAAGGACAATTCCAAATGTTACTAACCACTCCAACTGCAATAAAGGGGTCTAAGAGAAACCCGTGAATTATCCTTTCTCACTGCAAACTAGTAAAAGTTACCCAGGGGAGGAGAAAAAGAATAGATAGGGAATCACCACCAGCTCTGAAGGTAAAAGCCTAACTACAAAAGGCGGTTCTTTTTAGAGGAGAGGTCTCGTCTCAAACTCAGTGAAGAAAACAATGGCCATATGAGAGATAGGGTGATTGGAAGCATTGAAATTGTAATAATAATCCTGGGGACAATTTGGTGATTCAATAGAAATACATTCCACATCCGAAGTTTATAGTGACTTTGGATTGGACTATCCAGTAACAAATGTAACCTTTTATCAGGGATAGACATCTATATAAGAAATTGACTTTTCATCTCTGATAAAAGACTAGGCATCTAAATCATCATGGGCAGATAAATACATGTGCCTCCCAATCATGTCTATCTCAGTTTATGTCTGGAGTTAATCCTGGATAAAATCAATATGGAATACGGGGCCAGATTATAGATATAAAATATATTGAGGTGGTACTAATCCCGACATAGGTTTACACAAGAGCTTCCAAATTGAAACAAAGGCTGTGTCGGAATGTACCAGTAATGAAAAATTGCAAAATACTGCTAATAATTCTAGAGAAACCAGATAGCAGAAGACCAACCATTATATGTGATAGAAGCTGACATGTCAGGGATAGATACTACACGACAATATTTATAGAATTTATTAAACCTAGGAATAATACCATCAAAGGGATGAAGATGCATGTGAAGAATTAGGGCCAATAGTCCATTTTTATTAAAGTGCAAGGATAAACTAGCCTTAGAAGCAGTATATACAGAAATAAATAAATGGCTGTGTAGCATGTACAAAAGGTAGATCTCAGTGGGGTACTGCACCATTTAAACTTACAATTGGCAATGATCCTGAAGGGCTGCAATGTATTTTACAGCTATATACAGTAATTTTACCTTTAAAGCATCTACAGACAAATGTGAAACACTTTCATTGTTGTATTCCACCATAAGTGACAAGGATACCACCACTTAACCAGGAAATATTTGCTTTGTTTGGGAAACAAATGGCAGAAATCGAAAGATGCTAGATAAAAATGTCTGCTCAAATTCCATAAACCTGACAGCACCTAGGAGCAAGTACTCCACCAGCTGGTTTGAAGATCAGGATACCTTTAGGGCAGATGTTTTGTGGTTATGCAGGGATGGGAAGCTGAACCCAGTCTCCTAACTAAGTGAAATGAGGGCTGCACCTTGGTGCAATTTCTAATGGCCTTCCACCTGTTCCCGATGGGAAACTTTAAGAGGCCAGGCAGACCATGGTGGAAGGACAAAAGACAGATGAAAGATGAAAGAGAACTTCCCGGTGGGTCCTTCGATACACAAACATACATACATAAGGTAAGGGTACAAAGGGGAGTCCTCAATGAGTTTAAAGCAAGTAAACAAGTTGCTTAGGGATTAGAGTCATTCTGTTTCTGGTGGTCTACATTAAAAAAGAATGTAGATTGGAAGCACGGATGCATTATATAGTTCTACTAGCTGTGGAGCTCAGCATTGCCTAAGCATAGTAACTAACTGTTTTTAGTTATAAGCTGAGTGAATTTCTGTGTGTGTAAGTATGTCCACTATATGTATCAAGAAAAAAAACTTTTGTGGTGTTTGTTGGAGCTCTAAGGCACACAAGGGGCAAAGATTAGAGTGTTTTAGTGTGGAGCCCACTGGGACGGGGTACTCGGTGCCGGACCGGGGTGCTGCTGGGGGATGTCACGGCGGTGCTGGTCCGGACCGTGTCCCGGGCCCGCACAATAAAATGGAGGGTTATTTACAGGGGATTTGTCAGTCGTGACACCACTCACTATATGCGGTCAGTGATGGGGCCGCCGCTGCTGCAGAACCTCTGGGGATGATGGGATAAACCTGTGTTGATGTTTCTGTGGCACATTAACCCTTGGGGTGCCACATTAGCACAAACCTTTATTAAAGGCTCAGTATACGCCACAACATGTTTCAATAGCCAACTGCTATCTTCCTCAGGTGGTATAGCTAAACAAAAAAAACATTTAAAAAAATGAATGGAGCCCCACGTAATTCTGATAACCAGCCAAGATAAAGCTGGCAACTGTTGTCAGGTGTTGTCAGGGCAGAAAGGCCCATGGTTATTTGGCCTTTTCCAGTCTAAGAATAGTAGCCCGCAGCCACCCCAGAATTAGCACATCCCATTAAATGCACCAATTCTAGTACTTTACCTTGCTTCTTCCTGAATGCACTGATGCCTCAGTTGAATGGAATCCAAAAAGATCATGCATAATCTATGCGAGTGTGCATTTTTTTTGCACCTAGATTAATAGCACACTTGCATAGCACTCACATTACATAGGGAAGCTAGGGAAGAGAAAAACTCACACTCACGTTGCACTCCTATAGCATACAAGAAAGCTGAATATTATTTTTTAATAATTTAAATAAATAATAAAAGAAAAATTATATGGGCTCCCACCATATCTTCATTGCCAGCCAGGTAAAATCAGGCAGCTGGGGGCTGGGATTCTCAGTGTAGTAAGGCCCAAGTTTTCTTGGTCCCCCAAGCTGAAAACCATAGCCCATAGCTACCCCTGCAAATGGCGCATTCATTGTAGCGCTATTTACAGGTGCTTTATCTGGCTCCTCCAGCATTCATGGTGGGGGGTGGCACGCTGGGTAATAATGGGGTTATTACCACCTTTGTATTGTCAGCTGGTACTAAGTCCAATATTTATGGAGTCAAGTCAAATTAGATCTGACCACCCTAAATTTCTAGTAAACAATAAAAAAACACAACACATTGACAATTTTTTTTATAAGAAATAAAACAAAAACACATTTAGGGACTCCATCTTCAATTACAAAAAAACCCTTCATAATCCACAGGCAGAGCAGGTTCAGCTCTTCTTCTTGGCTCTGAACAGACAAGCATCTGTTCCAAAGGACAAACAGCCTGAGACTGACAGTGACAGAGGTCAATCGAGTTGTCAGTAGCTGAGCCATGAACTCTGGTGTCCCATGATGTCACTACGAACACTGCTGAGAACATAAGTGGTTCTTGGCAGTGCAGTGAAAATCTACAGGACCTGATATGTATAATGATAATATTTATTAACTATATGCTTTTTTTATAGCCCCCCGCTCCATCCCATAACTGTAAAGTCCAAGCTCAGGGTTCGGATGCAAGTTACATCTGGCCCCGAACTCGGACTACAAAAAGGTCCAGGCGAATTTGCCTATCCCAAGCATCGTCAGGTTCGCCCATTACTATATACGGATTCTAGGAGAGGAAAAAAGACATATGACATTCTCCTCTTACTCCCCAACTTTCTGACTGAGATTGGGGGTGATGTGAACGTACTCTTCTTCCAATTACGTTAAAACTCCATTATTAGAACAGGTATATAGACATAAAATAAAACGATGTTTCAAGTGCAACATTCCTTTTTAGTCATGGTATAGTACCTAAAAACTAACTAAAAACACATATTGCATTTGAAACATGCTGGTTTTTATTTTGTCTATATACTCATACTAAATATGCAGTATACATTTAATATTGGAATATAGTATATGATTTAATCTTCAAGATCTGGAACATTTTCACTTTCTCCTTTACTAGTCTTTGCTCCTGTTTTGTAAGATATGACATTAAACAGAAACAGACACAACGTATGCCGAGGAGTAAGTGTAAGCAGGTCCCAGCACCTTAATTCTGGGGAGAATGCTGATGAATATGAGTAATTTCAATAATGTATATGCACCAGATTTTAGATTCCATCACTATCTTCCCTGAGTGGCTTTTATTGCACTGCTCATCATTGTATACTATACTTGATTCAAAAATAGAACTGCGAGACTCATTGAAGACTGACAGACAGCCAGAGAGAGATTAAGACGGATGGAGCAGAGGTGATGTCATTCTACTGCATAACAATGCAGATGCAATAGTATTCAGGGTCTATAGTAAGTAGCATAAAGCCAGATTAGCCTATCTTTTCATTTTTTTTGAGTTTTGTATTATAAACTCTGTAAATATATTTAATAATGAGAAGTTTTCCCTACATTTTTGCAAATAATTTTACAAATCCCCGTGTGAATGAATGGATAATGTCATTTTACACTTCATCCCAAGCATAAAGCATTTCTTTTTTTTTTTATAATAAGGACAATATGTATGCTGTCAGCCTTTATAAAAAAAAAAAAATAAATAAAATGATGTGTCAGTGATACTACAGTATAGATCTAAGTTTCCCACATCAGCACTATTAATAAACCTGTCAACTATTATTTAAATCTGCTTTGATATATCTCTCAGCTTATAACCTGCACACAGTATCAAAAAATGCCTTAGGGATCATTTTTGCTGCAGTGGAACCCCACATTCAGATAGTGTTTATGTATTCTTGATATTACTCAGATATGTTCATTAGTGTTCAAAGCATACATTTTATTAAAGGGGTTTTCTTAATGTTAAATATTGATGTCCTGCAATATGTCTAGGAGAGGTCATCAATAGGGATGAGCAAACCGGACTTCAAAGCTCGGAGTGCGCATTGAAAGCAGACTTTCACAAATTTTTCAGCGTTCAAGTTCACAGTTCAGGTGCTTTACCTATGCAAATCACTGGAGCTGTGCTAGGATATACTCAGTGTTTGGCCCAGTGCAAGCTGCTAGCAGTGCTTGAATGGCTCACACTTCGGGTAAAATCAGTGTTATTGGATATAGTATGTACAAAAAAAAAGAAAATGACAAAATCCTGCCCTCACTTCCCAGGAAGTGTTTTGCATATAGCTGGCTGTATGTGGGCGGAGAGCAGAACTGCCCAATCAGTGACTTCCAATGATGCTTGAGTCAAGTTTGGGTCAAAAACAGAACTATAGGTCAGAGACACACTGAGTGAGACACATGTGAGATACTTGTATGAGTCTTGCCAGGCTCACACAGAACAACCACTGCTTTCTGGATGGGAAAATGTCAGCTGCATAGCAACACAAGCAGCTGACGCACTCCTGTATATAGAGACAGCAGCAATGCGGGTGAGTCATGCGAGACTCATATGAGTATCTCGCATGCGTCTCGCTGTGAACTTACAAAATGTCTAGCTGAACCCCTAGAACCTGAACGTCCATGGGTTCGGTCATCTCTAGTAATCAGTATCAGACTGGTAAGCATCCATCACCTGGCACCTTCACTGATCAGCTGTTTTCAGTTCTGATAACATTCGTATTTAATCAAACAAGTGAGCTGAACAGAACTGCTCTGTTCATTGTGTAGTTGCTTTTCCTTGGTTTTGCAGCTCAGCTACTACTCACTATAATAGTAGCTGAGCCACAATGTCTGAGAACAGCCTCTATACAGTAAGATGTGTTGTTCAGTTGTGATAACCAACTTATATGAAAACAGCTGATCAGTGAAAGTGACTGTTATTTGACCCCCATCAATTTAATTTTGAACACCTTTTCTACAGATAAGTCATCAATATAATATAAGACTATGAATTAATTTTGAAGACCTCTTATAAGCTTCCCTTTGGCAATTGCCATAAATACAGTTTATATTTACTAAAGATCTCTTGAAAGTAGTATATAGAGTTATTAACATAAATTTTAACTTTGACCCAGTACAAGTGTAATGAGGTGAACAATTCAGACTGCCGCATTGAGATGGACATAGAATTGGACGTTGTTTCCGCACTTGTCCACCAGGGGGCATTAGTGGACTGTACAATCACAGAGGGTGGAAATCCCCCACCATCTCTTTTGTTTACCCAGGAAGAGAAAGCAGAAAAACAGAGGAGTAGAGACTCAGAGTTCAGCCAGGACAGACCGTGTGGTGTCTCCCGACATAGGGCTCTTTTGCAGCCGGATTCTTGGGAAGAAATACCCCGTGAGGATTGCTGTTGCAACCCCCGGTCTGCAGGACCTTGTCTTACCGAGGGTCCAACTCAAATTCAGGACATTGCCTCCGGAATTCAGGACATTGCCACCGGATTACATGTGTAGGGGCTGTGACCGACATAAGGGAGCCATCTGTGCTACTGTGATCTCCCTTCTCCTGATCTGTGTGCCCCGGGACAGAGAGAGAGACTAATAAAAATTTGTTACCTGCTGAAGAAGATCGAAGAGGAGGACTGAGGAGTTTCCCCCCCTTCAGCGCTGCACCGGGACCCGTCATTGTGAGACCCCAGGCCTGCCACGTGGGAGCGACATCTTCTTCTGGGATAGACTGGTACGTGATTTGAGGGAAAGTTAGGGAAAGATATATCCTTTTTGTTTGTTTTCTTTTTCTTCTTCTTGCTGCGCACCCGGATAAAGTGAAGATCCAGGGACTCCACCATATACATGTGTACAGCTAGATCAGTTGACTGTGTTATAGATATGTTTTACAGTAAAGAGATGTTACTACCGGTTAAATCTGAGTATGGAGATTCTGTTGAAGCAAGACATACACACACACCCGCGGCCTTACCACCGGTCGCTACACAAGCTTCTCCGTATATATGGCATACGATGCAATGCTACTAGGATAAAATAGAGAGGCCAAAGATTCATTGCTATTTGCTGCCTTCTTCACACTGTAGCTGGTCATACACATGCTGTAAATTTGCTGTCATTCCCAAACAAGATTATATCACATTTGTGTATGTATGATCATCCTCTCCTGTCTGCAATTTCCAGTGCATCTCCCTATTTTGGCATTTTTCAAGTTCTTATAAGATGTTTATGGAAATAAAGCACATGTCAAAAATATATACCTAGAAAATGCTTGAATTTAATGGATGTGCCACAAAACACTCTGTATGAAATCATCCTAATCCTCCTTTGCAGGGGGAAAATCTCACTCTCTTTGGGTCAGTAGTGGAGGTTTCAGAATCTGTTATTCATTATTGGTTATTGAAGTTTACCTGTCATTACAAGGCTGCATTCATACATCACGCCTTGTACTTTTACAATGCGCTTTTCTCCCAAAAGCGCATTGGCGTCAGAGTTCCCGGCAAAGTGAATATATTTTTACCTTTGCCGTTCAAACGATGCACAATTTACCAACGCGCTTTTGGGGTCGAAAGCCCGTCCTTTAAATAGAATCTACATTGTTAAATGTTGGCTCTTTTTTCAATGCGCTTTTCTACATAGGCCTCATTATAATCGCTGGAATTACGCATTGCCGTTCAGACAATGCGCAATTCCAGCAGGAGCAGGAAGGTTAGCAGGAAGTGATGTCACACAGGGGGAGACAGAATCCTGTGTTCCTCCCCACGTGTGACATTTCGGGGCTGTAGTTTCACTTTCGCAGTGTATCTACATGCACTGTCATGTGACACATCAGCTGATCGCTACGGACCAAGCAGATGATTAAGGTACTTGCAGAGATCGAACATCTTCTCCTCGGGTCCTGGGACAGTCGACAGAGAGGTAAGTATTTTATTTTTTAAATTTTAATACTTTTTGTTAACTTTTATTTTGCTTTCTCGGTGTATGTAGATAGACTGAGAAAGCAAAACTACAGCCCCGACATGTCACACGGGGGAAGTAAGACAGGATTCTTCCTCTCCCTTGTGACATCACTTCCTCCTGCGCTTTTGGAGGAGAAATGCAGCAGTAACAAAATGCGATGTGTGAATGCACAGCTTTTTTTTACCGGCGCTAAATAACATGGCCACAAAACACGGCAATATATTGGCCCCCAAAAAGAGCGGGAAATACGCTACGTGTGAATGTAACCTTAGATAAGTGGTCATTCATTTGTTGCCTGCTGAAACCATTCCCACTGATCCTCAGCATGTTTAGGAAATGGAAACTCCATATTTCCTTCCAACAATACTTTTTATTAATAATCACAGTTTTCAGTGCAGACTTACCTGGGTGCTCTACTATTCTCTGTAGTCTGTAGTTTATCTTACAGTTCACCTCTAAGGCTGCACTCACACAGCTGTAGATTCTCTTATGCTATAGAATAAGGCCAGTTATGCTGACACTTGGCTCAAACATTGATCAGAAATTGAGCAGAATGCCATTTAGGCTAGGGTCACACCAGCATTTACCACTGCGTTCAGGGGGTTCTGTTTAAAACATAGAATCTGGCAGCATTAGTGCAGTGTTACCGGAAAGGGAAGACTGTGTTAACGCTGCCAATTCATTGCTATGGCTGACGGAACCCCAAGCACAGTTCAAACGCCGTCATCTATGTGTCCATGTTTAAAATCTTGCGCTATTTCCAAGCGCTTCACAAGATGTGGAAGCACATGGGGTTCCATCAGTCATAGCAATGAATTAACAGCGTTAACACAGTCTTACCTTTCCGGTAACACTGCCTTAATGCTGCCAAATTCTATGTTTTAAACGGAACCCACTGAACGCAGTGGTAACGGCTGGTGTGACCTTATCCATACTGAGATCTGATTCCATTACATGAGAGAATTACATCACAGGTGAGAAGATGAAAAACATAGTTTTTCTATCTTCTCCACAGTCTGTGTAACATGCTGTGTTTTTTTGTTATGCCAAATCGCCATGATAACAAAAATGCTGGTCAGCACTGCTCCATAGTATAACATTGGTTCAAGCACTATTTGATAAAACAGTGATAGATATTGTCCATGTTATACGCTTGTGTGAGTGACTCCTTACTGTCACCCTTGTAAACATTGTGTCAGGTGCAGAAATACGGTTTATTTGGATAAAGAATATCAGTAAAATATAGAAAATGTATAAAGAACACCTCAAATAATATTTATTTTTAATGCTTAATCTCAAGCAATATTAACAAAATAGAGTAGAGCCTCCAGAACACTATGTTTTTTTCTTAGACATGTCCTTCTTACAGAAGATTGCAACAAAAGCTACTTAACCCATTGACATCAATTAAAAAAGTATAGTGTGCAGTACATGTTTATTTTATTAAATTATACCTGCTTTTTAGTATACTGGTTTATAAAATGTATGTTGATACATAAGGGCCAGAATAATCTAAAATGTTCATTTACATTCATTGGGTGAATGGGGTGCTATAAATATATTCACCCTATGAGTCAGGATCTTTCTAGGAACATACACCAAACATCTTCATAAAACAGTATATACCATCTAAATGTCAAAAATTTGAAATGCAACTATTGAATCCATTACATAGTATGTCAGAAAATAACATGGGAGAATGTAACAATCCAGTTATGTGTATAAATGATTTAGTATTTAAGGTAAACATTTGAGTATAACGGGAGTTGGTATCATTAAGATTCCTTAGTAAGAATGACCTCGCTCCCACCTGCTGAGCTGTATTCATTAATGCTGTGTATGAACATATTTTAGTCTTCTCCCATATCCAATTACCGTATTTTGAGCAGCATCCAACAATTTCCTGTAACTTAATTTTATTCTACTAAAATGACAAGCCATAATTGATTCATTCTAAGCCAATTAACCTTGGCAGGTTACAGACACTAGAAGACTTGCATGATTCTATGAATTATTATTGGAAGTAGTACTTTGTGTCAAGGAGCCATCATTATGAGGTGTAAGTACATGTGCTCAATAATAGACATACACATGTGCAATACAGTGGCTTTAAAGTTCTAAACTGAATGTAAAAGAAATGACATAATTGCTAAATGAAATCAATATTTATTTGACATTTACACATACCCCAAAGATTTAGTGGATGTCCTGTCGGTCAGTCTATTTTCAGACCCAATCAGTCACCTTCACCACTATGATATCAGAGTTTCGGTCATTTGCCTGCCTAATCAATTATTTTACGTCCTTTCAATGGATGGAGAGACTGATGTGAATGAAGTCAATCTTTCTACAGGGCTGAACAATATATTGGTGCTATCAGAAAATAATAGATACGAAAATTGAGTATATAACATTTTATGATATATAAAGTGAATGAAATAAGTCTGCCATAAGTAACACTCATTACAATGTTGACATTGTTAGACCACTTTTAAAATATAGATATATTAAATGCAACTGTCAATCTCTGACGACAGAATTAAACGCACCCTAGCATGAAAGAGCGTCATTCTACGTGTCCATCAGCCCATCTTTAATATTATCGCATTGTGACAAAGGGTCGCCATGACAGCCAGATGTCTGCAGAAGACCCTACGATTGTTATGACAAGTCTCCTGTGAAAGCCACTGTTTAGCTTGAGTTCAAAGGAGACTGTGATTTTTGCTATCCATAACAGTACTGATGCTATGTATATGGCCACTGTTCCACTTATGTTTTCACAGGACAAGTGCAATCCGTGCAATGAGTCAGTGTCTATCTGCTATTTTTTCCTCAGCCGAAATCGTGCCAAGGAAAAAATCTCAGCAAGCTGCTTTTGTCAGCGAGTCTTAGATCACAAACACATACAAGTCTATGGGTGAGTGTGAAACATCGCACTGCAGGCGGATGTAGCCCAACTGCAGTGCGTTGAACACCAAGCCTGGCAATACAGAAAATGAAGAGATTAATATTTCCTTCTTTTCCGCATCTGTGATCTGATCGATGGATGGGATCACAGCGTAATGTCACTCGGTCATGTTTTCAGCAGAGCAGGAGCCGAGGGTCATTAGCATATCGTATTAGATGTTCACATATCAGATGCCATACGCAAATGGAACCCTGGCTAAACGCAAGCTACACGATGATCGCAGGCTCATGTTCCTTAAGGGGACTTACAAAACAGTAAAAAGTGAAAGAAATGTTTTCGATAATTATGAAAAAAATATAAAAATATAAAGCATTTAGCTTGAATTTGTAGGAGACCATGACTTTTGATATACATATCAGTGTTGATACACTGCTTTGTATAGCATAAGCAATCTGATGGTCACAGGTTCATTTTCCTCAAGGAAATAAAAACAAAGTAAAAACTGAAAGAAAAAGGCCACTTTCCCCACAGAGGCTAGAACAGGGGCAAGTCTCTTCCAAAAATAGCCTTATAGGGGAAGGTTTTTACTACTTTGTGTTGAATCTCTCTGCATTGGGTGGCAAGGGTAACTATCTCTGTAGGATACTCTCGGAGCCCCTATTTTCTATTCAATAAGGTTCCTCCCTGAGATCAACGATGCATAGATGACAATGGTTCGGCTTCCTGAGTCTAAGAGAGCCACTGCCTGATACCCAATAACATGCACCTGGTATAGATTAGGCTCACCAACTGCTTGATGGTGTCTACAATGCAGACAGTCTGTGCATACAACGTAACCTGGTGAGTGAACCTGCAGTACATGGGTTCATTCGACAATGGCCATTGAGCAGCTATATGCCCTGGCCCTTGGCACTGTGAGGCTAGTTTAGAGGAAACAGGGTTCTTGCCACCAGTTGACAAGGGTACACCCTCAGCAGGGGCTCAGAACTAATCAACTACAACCAGTATGACAAATTTACATCTAGGTACCTTAATGTGTTATCTTGTCTGATTGGATGCTATGATGCCATGATGAGATTTCACATTCCCAACTTCCTTCATCTACTTCTTCAGTAGTACATGCCAACACAGTATTCTTAAAAGTAAAACAAATAAATAAAAATATCTCCCATTCTGTTCCCCAAATAAATAATTGTACCTCACTGTGCTTCCTTCACAAAATACTCCACACTGCCCCTCTTCATAATTTTCTCCCCCACCCACAAACTGCTCCTCTACAAAATATCAACCCAAACTGCCCATTTTGAAATCTCGCTGACATTGCCTATCTACATAACATTTCCCCACCCCAATGACCCATGTTATTCTGTAACCCCTTTTCACAATCCCTCACAATGTTCAAAATTGTCCCATTATGTGCCTTCCTAGTAACAGAACCTTCCCCTCCCCCTGATCCCCTCAATTAAAATCATTGCATACCGTATATACTCGTGTATAAGCCGACCCGTGTATAAGCCGACCCCCCTACTTTTGCCCCCAAAAACTGGGAAAACTTATTGACTCGCGTATAAGCCGAGGGTGGACTCCAGCACAGGTATACAACCCCCAGCAGTGAGGTATACAGCAGCCTCCCCAGTGGTAGTATACAGCAGCAGCCCCAGTGGTAGTATACAGCAGCCCCAGAGGTATATACAGCCCCAGAGGTATATGCAGCCCCAGAGGTATATGCAGCCCCAGAGGTATATGCAGCCCCATATGCAACCCCAGAGGTATATGCAGCCCCAGAGGTATATACAGCCCCAGAGGTATATGCAGCCCCAGAGGTATATTGCAGCCCCAGAGGTATATGCAGCCCCAGAGGTATATGCTGCCCCATATGCAGCCCCAGAGGTATATGCAGCCCCAGAGGTATATGCAGCCCCATATGCAGCCCCAGAGGTATTTGCAGCCCCAGAGGTATATGCAGCCCCATATGCAGCCCAGGAGGTATATGCAGCCCCAGAGGTATATGCAGCCCCATATGCAGCCCCAGAGGTATATGCAGCCCCATATGCAGCCCCAGAGGTATATGCAGCCCCAGAGGTATATACAGCAGCCCTAGTGGTGTATACAGCAGCCCCAGAGGTATATACAGCAGCCCTTAGGTAGTATACAGCAGCCCCAGTGGTGTATACAGCAGCCCCAGGGCTGTATACAGCAGCAGCCCCAGGGCTGTATACAGCCGCAGCCCCGGAGGTATACAGGCCCCCCCATCAAGCTCCAGGGCCCCCCCTTGCGCGGCAGCCTGTAAAGTAAAATCATACTTACCAGTGTCCTGTCGCGCCGTCCGCAGCTTGCCGACACACGATCCCGGGCTTCAATCCGCGTCTTCCGGCTTCCGACTTCCTGTAGTCGCGGGCAATGACGTCATTGCCCGCGACTACAGGAATGCGGAAGACGCGGAATGAAGCCGGGGATCGTGTGTCGGCAAGCTGCGGACGGCGCGACAGGACACTGGTAAGTATGATTTTACTTTACAGGCTGCCGCGCAAGGGGGTAGGGGGGCCCTGGAGCTTGATGGGGGGCCTGTATACCTCCGGGGCTGCGGCTGTAAAATTTATATACTCGCGTATAAGCCTAGGGGGGACTTTTCAGCCCAAATTTTGGGCTGAAAAACTCGGCTTATACGCGAGTATATACGGTAATCTATTTTCAGCTCCTCCATGTACCGAGTACTGGGTCCTGGCATGTCTGCTGCTTATGTGGCAATGGGAGCTGTGTGATGACATAGGCAGTGTCCTGACCTCATGATGCTGCTGCACAGCTGCGCTTGCAATGAAAGGCACTGAACGATGCAAATACACTTGAATACATCTCCCAAAAAGTTCTATGGGCCACAACAGCCGACAGGTTGTACGTTGTGTGAATTGGGAGGAGCTTTAAAGGGCCAGCTCACCACTTTTTAGTTTCCTATGGCAGTCCATCAGGCATTTTTCCCGGGTTGGCATATTACCAATCTGGGTCTACTGTGCACAGAGTCGTCTCTCCAGATCTCTCCCACCATCGTCAAAAGATACTAATGGTTTATCAAGGCAGCAGTATTTCTACTTAAGTTCTCATGTCTGCTATCTTTGTTCTCACTTCATCTTTTGTCATCTAAAAATAAAACCAAGAGCAATTCAAATATTTCATATAACCAAAAGTAGCGCTAATAAAATTACCACCAGAAACGCACCACAACAAAACAAGAATTTATACAGCTGAATAGGCAAAAACATAAAAAAAGTTGTACTTCTCAGAAGATGGTAATACAAACCAATTTATCTTTAACATATGCAGGCATAAACGTTCCAGCTCACCAAGTTAGGCTCTGTTTGTATTCTGTAGCTCAAATGCTGGCCCTGCCTCAGCTCAATGTAAAACCAGCAAAATGAAGTGGAATCCGCCTCAACATGGAAGACTTTTTTCTTTTATTACTTTCCAATGAAAGTTCAATACAGAAAAGATTATATGGTCAGTGTGACCTGAGTCGACGCATTTCCAAGGTACCCCCTTACTCATGACTTGGTCTTCCATATTGAGCCAGATTCTATTTTCATTTTCCTAATTTACTTTTAAATTAGATCTTAAAAACGATATATAAATTTGGTGTAACGATATAAAAATTTGGTGTCTATGTAATCATTCTGACTTGAAAAAATAAAGTTATCAGATGAGTTTTTACCACAAAACCCATAAAGAAACCACAGGAAAAATACTGGAATTGCATTTTTTTCACCATTCTACCATCTACTTTTTTTCCTATTTTTCGCATTATACTGTAAAA
Organism: Allobates femoralis; assembly: GCA_033576535.1. Classification (NCBI taxonomy): domain Eukaryota; kingdom Metazoa; phylum Chordata; class Amphibia; order Anura; family Aromobatidae; genus Allobates; species Allobates femoralis. The sequence goes on from JARQOC010000002.1 coordinate 545,281,082, forward strand.
TATTATTGTTATTATTGTTTATTATAGCACCATTTATTCCATGGCACTTTACATGTAAAAGGGGCATACATAGACAAGTAGAATAAACATGAGCAACACAAGGCACACACAGGTACAGGGGAGAGAGGACCCTGACCATGAGGGTTCACAGTCTACAAATTAACTGGAAGCATTGCAAACTACAACTCGTTCTTATATGACTATGTGAATAGAAAGATAAAAATTTTAAGATACTTTCAAAAATAGGGGCTCAAATTTAAAAAAATAAAAATGTTGCGTTTATACCATGTATTGTTTCAAAATGAAGACTCATGTACGCATTAATAATATATCACATTCAATACCTTATACTGAAATATGATATGGTATTTACAGTTGCAAAAGCCAATTAAACTTCACTGATTTATTTTTCTTCTCCTTCTAACGCAATTTTTCAAATCATGGCCTGTTAGTGTTAAAATTGGGAAATTGGTGTAAAAAGAGGAAGTGTGCAACAGACATCGTATTTAGCAAATTCAATTAATTTTGGAAATAAAGTAAATACAGAAAAGTACAAAAAAAGTATCTTAATTGGAATAGTTGGAGGCTGAACTGAAAGATATTATCTCACACGCTTTTTTTTTAAGCTTAACGCGATCTAACTGTAGCAGTCAGAGTAAAAAGAGTACACATACCAGAGCCAATGTACAAGGGCAGGTGAACTAATTACGTTGGTACTGCTTAGCAACTTAAGTCAGAGATTGCCTTCTGGAATGACTTTCAAAAAACCTCCTCTCTGCTCTTGTTGAAGAATACTGTAACTCAATTATTGTTAAATCGTATGAGAAATGACTTCATACATTTTGTTAAGTAATAAGAATCACCTATTTCACAATAAAGTTACTTTTTAGCAACATGCACACTTAGGCTAGTTTCACACTAGAAACCTGCATGCCCCCAGATTCCCCCAGAACCCCCCAATCCAAAGAATGATGCATCTTTATGCATCCGGATCAGTGATAAAGCCAGTGCGGAAGCATACAGTTGTTTCCGGGGATTACCTGTTTTTCCATATTCTGGTTCTAAATTTAGAACTGCGCTTTGAGGATGCGCAGACCCAACAACCCGGATCCAGGGGTCCGAATCCAGCGGGATCCAGAGTCCCCCGGATCCGAGTTAAATAGAAGCCTTTTTTAATTCAACCTGCATTGTCCTGTATCCGGGTGGTCACGGTTTTTGACACAGAGACCAAAAACGCACCAAGTTGCTTTTTTGGTTTCAGGGAAAAAAATGTTGACCACTCGGATTCGGGATAAAAGTGAAAAATTTGAATCAACCACAAATGCCTGTAGCCCCATTGAAAGTCAATGTGGCTGAAAATGGATGCGGGTGCATCCAGTTTGAGCCAGATTCACACAGATGGCTCAAAACTTCAGTGTGAAAGAAGCCTTAAAATGGTTGTCCAGGACTGTAATATTGGTGACTGTTCCTGTTACCAGCTTCTGTCTTTGTCAAAAGTAAATGGACAAAGCAAAACAGCAGCTCCCTACAATAGGTAGTGACTATTCTCTAGAACTGCAGATCAGCTCCTATTGAAGTGTAAAGGAGCTGACCTGCTGAAATGAGAATAGCCAGTACACAGACTATAGAACTGTGCTCCTGCTCTGTATATTATCTTCTGGCAGATGCAAGAGCTGTTAACTGCTGACCATTGAAGATTGGGGATTGGCAGGGAGTAGACTCCCAATTGGTCTGACCTTTATGTTCTGTCGTAAGTATCTCAGTCAGTCAGCTCATGGGTAATTCAGATGAGTGCCAAATCAAATTAAAAGAAAAACATCTTGAAAAATGTATTTTATTTATATAATAAATTATGTTAAACAAGCCTAATTGTAAGTTGATTTACCGTATATACTCGTGTATAAGCCGAGTTTTTCAGCCCAAAAATTGGGCTGAAAAGTCACCCCCTCGGCTTATACACGGGTCAATACGGTAACTATTTTGCTGGGCAGGCTGGGGGAGGCGGGGGGAGGCTGATGAGTGAGCGGCCCGTCACGTGGGGCCGCTCATTAGATATGCACGGCTCCCCCCGCCCATCACAGCGGCAGGGGGAGCCGTGCATACAGCCCCCAGTGTATACAGGCAGCCCCCACTGTATACAGGCAGCCCCCACTGTATACAGGCAGCCCCCACTGTATACAGGCAGCCCCCACTGTATACAGGCAGCCGCCACTGACAGTCGTCCCCCCATCATGGAAAGAGCCCCCTCACTTTGCAGAGTCCCCCCCCCGGCCCCCGCTGCATTATCTTACCATCCAGGGTGTTCACCGCGGGTCCTCCAGTCCTCCATCCTCGCGCGCTGTCTTCCCGGTCTCATGTGACCCGGCGCGATGACGTCATTCCACTGCGACCGCCGGGTCACATGAGACAGGGAAGACAGCGCGTGAGGATGGAGGACTGGAGGACCCGCGGTGAAGACCCTGGATGGTAAGATAATGCAGCGGGGGCCGGGGGGGGGGGGACTCTGCAAAGTGAGGGGGCTCTTTCCATGATGGGGGGACGACTGTCAGTGGGGGCTGCCTGTATACAGTGGGGGCTGCCTGTATACAGTGGGGGCTGCCTGTATACACTGGGGGCTGCCTGTATACACTGGGGGCTGCCTGTATACCTCTGGGGCCTGCTGTATACCTCTGGGGCCTGCTGTATACCTCTGGGGCCTGCTGTATATACCTTGGGGCCTGCTGTATACCTGCTGGGGCCTGCTGTATACCTGCTGGGGCCTGCTGTATATACCTCTGGGGCCTGCTGTATATGCCTCTGGGGCCTGCTGTATGCCTCTGGGGCCTGCTGTATACCTTTGGGGCCTGCTGTATACCTCTGGGGCCTGCTGTATATACCTCTGGGGCCTGCTGTATACCTGCTGAGGCCTGCTGTATACCTGCTGAGGCCTGCTGTATACCTGCTGGGGCCTGCTGTATACCTGCTGGGGCCTGCTGTATACCTGCTGGGTCCTGCTGTATACCTGCTTGGTCCTGCTGTATACCTGCTGGGGCCTGCTGTATATACCCCTGGGGCCTGCTGTTTATGCCTCTGGGGCCTGCTGTATGCCTCTGGGGCCTGCTGTATACCTTTGGGGCCTGCTGTATACCCCTGGGGCCTGCTGTATATACCCCTGGGGCCTGCTGTATATACCCCTGGGGCCTGCTGTATATGCCTCTGGGGCCTGCTGTATATGCCTCTGGGGCCTGCTGTATGCCTCTGGAGCCTGCTGTTTATACCTTTAGGGATGCTGTATATACCACTGGGGAGGCTGCTGTATATACCACTGGGGAGGCTGCTGTATACTACCACTGGGGAGGCCTGTATACCACACTGCTGGGGGCTGTATACCTGTGCTGGGGTCCACCCTCGGCTTATACACGAGTCAATAGGTTTTCCCAGGTTTTGGGGGCAAAAGTAGGGGGGTCGGCTTATACACGGGTCGGCTTATACACGAGTATATACGGTACTATTTTTCACTCATTTCTTAACTACCTTTTTCCGTTTCACACCCTTTCATCTTATTCTAGCTGACAGCTCTATGTTTTTAAACTTATTTGGATGAGAACACCCAACATATATCTGTTTTTCATGGTCCAGATAGAGACAGTGATGCAAAGACTGTCTGCAGGTCTCTTGGCCCATATGTCACAGACTCCTATATGCCTATAAGGATGTCAAGTTGGGTCAGGAGTCCATGCATCACTGTCCATTCTTAGACCTTTACAAATCAATGTTTGAATATACAATATATTCAATTACTGTTGTATAAAGCCTGCTCTGTACATTGCCAGGTTTTACCACAGGACAAAAAATGTTTGAAGCAAAAAAGGTTACCATTCCATTTGTTCATGGTTATAGCTGATGGGTACACATGAAATGACTACTTTGTGTGCTAAATATCTCAATTTTATAATTATAGATTGTATGTGTGCTTATATACACAGACTATATACATATATATCTGTATATATATTTATTCATTTATGTAGCGCTATTGATTCCATAGCACTTTATAAACATTTACAAGACTGTGGCCATTGGGGATCACAATCTAACTATCCTATCAGTATGTCTTTGAATTGTGGGAGGAAACCAGAGAACCCGGAGGAAATCTACGCAAACACGTAAAAACTCCTTGCAGATGTTTTCCTTGGGCAGAGGGGCATATGCCCCAAGGGCTGGTCACCAAGCAGCAGATTAAGGCTGCCAGGGGCTGAGACTGCTGTCTGAGTGCAGGTGGGAAGCATCACAGTGATACAGACATGCACACACTGTTATATCGAGAGAGCATGCCTAGCTGCATCTTCTTCCTGCTAGAGAAGAACATGTGGGTGGGACAGAGAGAATTGGTATATCCTTTGGTGGACCAACCTCTCAACCGTACAGGAATTGCCCAGTCTTAGCAGTGATACAGAAGAGGACACTCCCCAATTCCTGCAATTTATGGCTTACCAGTGAGCTGGAAGCCCTAACAACAGCCAATTTGGACCATTTCTCCCATGAAGGAGAGTTAAAGTCAACTACAGCTGTGAGTGATACTAGGAGGAAAACAGTCAATAAAGAGATTCTCAGCTAAGTGTCGAGAGAAAGAAAACATGAGCAAAAGGAAAACAGTACAGGGTGAAAATAAAGGAGCAGACAGAACACAGCAATCAAAGAGCAGAGAAAACAGACCAATGAGGGAGGAAGGGGCAAAGGGAACAGAAGAATCAGAACAAGCAGAAATAAAACACAAAGAGAACAGGATCTGAACAACAGAGCTAGGAGGAGCTACAGGAAGTGCAGCATGGAAGCAGGAGCAAGGAACCATTAAGGCTATGTTCACACTGGACGTTTCTGATCCATTATTGATACTGCATGTTTTTTTTTTTTGTTATTTTTAAAAACTGCATGAAAAACGGATCAGTCACAGCGTCTGTTACCAAAGTGAATGTGATTTTGAATTTGCTGTTCAGAAACTACGTTTTTTGACTACTCCATTAGTGGTGCAGAAAGCGGATCCAGAAAATAATAAGCATGTCAATTTGAGTGTTGTTTTTCTGGTCCACTTTCTGCATCACTAACATCTAATTGTAGATCCTCCATGGTGATTCCCGGTGATGTCTTTTTCCTGGATAGATGTGAGTTGTTCGGTGCTTCTAGGACCTACTCATGTGACTCACTATGTGACTGAGTCACATGGTGCAGTGCAAGGTCATGGAAGCACCAAACAACTCACAGACAAGTCGTGCCATTGCCCGTGGTGAAAACATCACTGGGGATCACAGTGAGATCGCGGAGAGGGTAAGAAAGTGTGTGTGTGTCTCTGTGTGTCTATGTGTCTGTCGGTGTCCTCTGAAAATGGAGCAAAAAAGCAGCCCAAATGGATGATGCATTTGTGATTATTTTTTTTGGAAAAAGAGGATCTGTTTTTGGTGCAAAATCTGTACAATAAAAAACAGAGCACAAATAATCTGTCTGAACATAGTCTAACATGACCACTCAGAGCCCAGAAACAGATGAGTATTATAATGTACAAATGTCTGCCTGAAACAATACAGAAACCCCCCTCTCTATGTGATGCTACGTATATGATCCTTATACTGTGACATCACTGTGTATATCACCCCTATACTGTGATATCAACGTATTCATTACCATTGCACTATGACATCACTGTGTGCATTACCCCTGTATTGTGACATCAATGTATCTAGTATACCTGTACTTTGACATCACTGTATTACTTCTTTACTATGACCTCACTATATGTATTACCCCATGTACTATGACATCAGTATGTGTATTTCCCTTGTACTGTGACATCACTTAGCATATGATTATATTTATCTTATCTCATATAGGTCTTTGACTTCATATTGATGAATAAATCAGGAAAATATTGACATGTTCATTATTATAATCATACTTTTCCGTCTTCTAATGTACAGTCACATGCAAAAATTTGGACAACCCTGGTCAAAAGTACGGTTATTGTGAAACGTTAAAGGGATTCTATCAGGTCATTTTTCAGGATGATACTAATAGTACCCTTGAATAGGCGTAGGCAGATCTTTTAAAACATCATAAAAATCATTATTGTACTCTCTGTAGTTCTCTTGCTATAAGCACCTTCACACCCTGCAGGCAGATGGCTGTACTAGTCCAATCCATTACTTTCACTCCTAAGTAGCATATCAATGTCATTTAAACAACCACACGGGGAGATGGGAGGGAGAAAGAAGAGATGTTTTATGGTACAATTCTTGTAGTACTACACTGTGTGCTGACTGTGAAAGATTTCTATCTGTTTATATGAACATTTGTTTTCCTGCATGCATGTAATGTGTGTATATGCTAAGCAAATGATCAACTGTTCATATAAACACAAAGAAATATCTCAGAGAGCACACACTACACATATACCTTAGGCGGCCGTCACACGGTGCAATATCTTGAACGATATCGTTTAAGCGATCTGCTTTTTGATCGCTTAAGCGATATCGTTTGTGCATCACTACGTGCGATCAAGCAATTTTACAATGTAAATTCGCTTGATCGTGACATCGCAGATATGAGAGCCGGAGCTCATATCAAGTGATGAACGATTGAACCATCTGCTTCATCACGATCTCCCAGCGGCAGAGCCTATGCTGGGAGATGGTATCTATGGTAAACGTTGGGTTACTAAGCGCCGCGCGGCGCCTAGTAACCCGATGTGTACCATAGTTACCAGCGATCTCGCTGGCCCACATCGCTGGTGAGTCTGTCTGTGTGACATCTCACCAGCGATGTGAACGATATTGTTAGCGATCGCGCGTGCACGTGATCGCTAACGATATCGCTCACGATATTGTAGTGTGTGACGGCTGCCTTAGAAACACACAATAGCACTGCTTAATACTGCAAAGAAATGAACATGTCAGAGATGCAGCTGCTAAGTGCACACACCTCCTACCCCCTCCTTTCTCCTGTGCAGTGAGTGCCTGCAGATCTTCACACACAGACTTATACAGAGCCCCCATGTGAGTGATTTCCACTACCTTAGTTGTATGCTTACAGATCAGGACAGTGCAGAGCAGTGATGTCACTACATGAATATTCATTTCCTGGGGAGTGTGCAGCAGAGAAGTGATCACTCACTGCGATTGACAGATATAATGAATCTCCTTATTTGTAATTTACAGAGAATGGGGAGCGTACAAAAAAATACATGAATAGAAAGAGCTTCACCAGAGGATGTAGAAAATAGTATCAATTACATATAGATTGTTGATCTGGCTGATTTGCTTTAAGCAAGTTGAAGATAAAATGACCTCTAAAAAGAATAAAGTTAAAAATTGAACATTTCCTTTGTATTTTAGGTAAAAACATTTTTTTATCTTTAACATTTAAAAAATGTAAAAAACATAAAATGGACCGATGCAAAAGTTTGGGCCCCCTTGGAGATTTGTGTGCTTAGATAACTTTGACCAAGATTTCAGGTCTTTAATTCATTTGTTGGGGTTCACTATCAATGTCAGGAAAGGCAGGTGATACCAATTTCACAGCTTTATAAAAATGAGCCTGCTCTATCCTTGTGCCAAAAAAACAGCATCCATGGGTTCTTCTAAGCATCTGCCTAGCACTCTGACAAAGAAAATGGTGGAGGGCCACAAAGCAGGTGAAGGCCATAAGATGATAGCAAAGATTTTTTCAAGTTGCCCTTTCCTCAATTCAAAATGTAATTAATAAATGGCAATTAACAGAAACAGTCAAAATGAGGTCTAGAATAGAGATGAGCGATGTTCGATTCGAAATGTTCGCCAATCTCAGATTCGACCTGTTTTGGGCTGTGTTCGAGTGATTCGTCGATTTCGAACAATTTGCATCAAATTCGGAAGTTCTAGGTTATGTTCGAAAATGATTCGACTCCCCCAGCATATATACAGGCTCCCCCCGTAGGTATACAGGCTGCCCCAGCATATATACAGGCTCCCCCCGTAAATATACAGGCAGAGTGGCCGGTCACGTGGTGCCGCTCATTTGCTATTCATGATATGCACTGCATCCTCCCGCCCATCAGCGGGGGGATGCAGTGCATATCCCGTAATACAGGCTCCCCCTATATGTATACAGGCTCCCCCAGCACTTATACAGGCTCCCCCCGTATGTATACAGGCTCCGCCAGCACTTATACGGGCTCTTCCCGTATGTATACAGGCTCCCCCAGCACTTATACAGGCTCTTCCCGTGTGTATACATGCTCCCCCAGCACTGCTCTTCCCGTATGTATACAAGGCACAGTTTTGCGGCCCCCCTCCCCTCACAGTATGCCCCTGCAAGCGCAGCACAGCGCACATACTATACCTTAATCAGCTGTCACCCGGTCTCCATCCGAACGCTCCTGATTCTGGCTGCAGCTTCTCCTCCTGCTTGTGGCCGCCGGGGCATCGTCGCGATGACGTCACCACGACCCCGGCCGCTCACGTGACAGGAGGAGAAGATGCAAGCAGAGCCAGGAGCGTTCGGATGGAGAGCGGGTGACAGCTGATTAAGGTATAGTATGTGCGCTGTGCTGCGCTTGCAGGGGCATACTGTGAGGGGAGGGGGGCCGCAAAACTGTGAGGGGGAGCCTGTATACATACGGGAAGAGCCTGTATAAGTGCTGGGGGAGCCTGTATACATACGGGGGGAGCCTGTATAAGTGCTGGGGGAGCCTGTATACATACGGGGGGAGCCTGTATAAGTGCTGGGGGAGCCTGTATACATACGGGGGGAGCCTGTATTACGGGATATGCACTGCATCCCCCCGCTGATGGGCAGGAGGATGCAGTGTATATCATGAATAGCAAATGAGCAGCACCACGTGACCGGCCACTCTGCTTTCAGCCCCCTTCAGCCCTCGATATCGGCCCCCACCTGCCAGCTGCCAGTAGTTTGGCAGCTTTTGGAGCCCTTTGAGGGTATTTTCTATGTGTTCTTTGTAGCCTGCCATTAATTTCAATAGGGTTCGAGTTGTTCGTCGAACATTCGACGAACATTCGACGAACAAATCACTAATTCGACGAATCAAATCGAATTAGAACACTAGGGGGGTGGCTCATCTCTAGTCCAGAAGACCAAGCAAAATTTCAGTGAGAACTGCTTATCAGATTGCTAGAGAGGCATATCAAAACTCCTGCTTTGTACATTGTTCTACTGTTCAGAGAAACCTGCACAAATATAACCATCATGGAAAAGTCATCAGAAGAAAACCTCTCCTTTGCCTGCATCTTTACTATAAAATTCAGCATCAGAAGTATTCAAAAGAACATCTAACCAAGCTTGATGCATTTTGGAAAGAAGTCCTGTGGACTGATGAGATGACAATAGAACTCTTTGGTGACAATTATCAAATGTATGTGTGGAGAAAAGAACATCTTGCCAATCATTAAGCATGGGGGTGGATCAATCATGTTTTGGGGTTCTTTTGCAGCCAATGGTATGAGGAAAATTTGATGGGTAGAGGGATGAATGGATTCAATAAAATGTCAACAAATTCCACATGCAAACACAACACCATCTGTAAAAAAACTAAAGCCGAAAAAACTGTGCCTTCTACACAGCGGCTGACTGGCAGATGTTACCCTGGGTGGCAGTCTGCTTCAGCCAGCCATGTGAGGACTGGGGGGGGTACTAGTGCGGCATTATACTCGCCTCTGCCACCGCTCCTCTGCCTCAAGCCTGCTGTGTCCCGGGTCCCGCCGTCGATGGAGTGAGTGCGCGGCCCATCTCATTGTGGGAGAGGCCCTAAAGGTGGACTATACCACCGGCCTGGGGGGCACATGCCCCCCTGACACCTGGGCCAGTCCGCCCCTGCTTCTACAAATGGATAATGATTGTAACAACATGTCAAAATTCACAATAGACTACCTCAAAGGGCGCAAGCTGAAGGTTTTGAAATGGCCTTCACAGTCCCCTGATCTAAACATTATTAAAAGTCTGTGGCTAGACCTCAAACTATCAGTGCATGAAAGACGACCCAGGAATTTCACAGAACAGGAAGACGTTTCCAAGGTTGAAAGGATGAAAATCCTTCAAGCATGAATTGAAAAGCTCTTGACTGGCTACAAAAAGGGTTTACAAAATTGTGATACATGTAAAAGCGGGTGCTACTAGGTATAAACTATGCAGGGTGTCCAAACTTTTGTAATTTTTAAAATAATAAATAAAAAAATATTTTTTTGTCTAAAATACAATGGAAATTTATAAACTTGAACCTTATGCCTTTTAGAGATCGCTTTATCTTCAAGTTGCTTGACTGTTCCCAATAGCAGTAACTTTGAGCAGGGATGTGAAAACTTTTCCATGCCACTGTATAGAAAAAAATCTTTACTATCTTACGGTATGTGCACACATCAGAATTGCCTGCATGTCATTTCTCTTGCGGAGACGCTAGAGTCCTGTGCCGAAGAATGCACTGTAGGTGCTCACAATCAGGATTCTGTGTTCTCCCGCTCACAACACTCACATCTCCACAAAAACAAATTGACATGCTGTGGCTCAGAGAGCTGTGCTGCAGGTCAGTTTATGCAGTGTTAAGATTTCTATAAATCCCACCCACTGTACAATGCAGCATTATGGATGCAGATAAAATACACTGCTAAAACTCATTGTGTGCTAGTGTCCTTAAACTTTACAAAACAGTTACAAAAGTGTGTATAAGATTGGCGGTGTAGGTTTTCTTTATACAACTTAATGCTTTCATGACAAATATTATTACATATAATACGGTCTAATTTTTTTTAAAAGTAAAAAAGTTAATCCTGGTGGATATCTTAACTTATATAGACTTTCATAGGGTTTGATGCTGGAGACTCAGATGCATTTTACAACAATACATTTTACTCATTTATAAGTTAAGGCCAGGGGCGTTGCTAGGGTCAAAAAACATCCGGGGCTCGGGCCCACTGAGCTGCCTTTTTCGGAATAAATTTAAATAAAACCCAAGTAAAATGTACTTAAATAAGCAGTGTCACTCTACATATATAATATTAACAGTTTTAATGCTTTAAAACATTATAGAGATTGCCAACATGCACTCAATAAATACACAAAATATAGCAGTATTAGGCCAACATCCAGGTAATCCTAAGGCTTCTTTCACTTGAGCGCTTTTCTGGCGTTAATACCATGATTTTAAAGTGCATGAATTTCGCTGTCAAAAAACGCCATTAAAGAACATGTTCTATAATGACGTTTTTTTAGCAGTATCTTCTTGACCCCATTGATGTGAATGGGGCGTGCTCCCGGTGAAAATTGGGTGCTTTAAAAGCACGCGATTAGTGTTCGGGGAGAAGCGCTTATCTGAATAAGCCCTAAAAGGGTTTTCTCACTACTTTGATCCACTCCTCTAGGATACAGTTCTATCTATTGTGTTAAGGAAAAAATAGCACCAGTGGTATATACAGGCCCCAGCAGTATTACAGCAGCCCCAGTGGTATACAGCAGCCTCCCCAGTGGTATATACAGGCCCCAGCAGTATTACAGCAGCCTCCCCAGTGGTATATACAGGCCCCAGCAGTATTACAGCAGCCCCAGTGGTACACAGTAGCCTCCCCAGTGGTATATACAGGCCCCAGCAGTATTACAGCAGCCCCAGTGGTATACAGCAGCCTCCCCAGTGGTATATACAGGCTCCAGCAGTATTACAGCAGCCTCCCCAGTGGTATATACAGGCCCCAGCAGTATTACAGCAGCCCCAGCGGTATACAGCAGCCTCCCCAGTGGTATATACAGGCCCCAGCAGTATTACAGCAGCCTCCCCAGTGGTATATACAGGCCCCAGCAGTATTACAGCAGCCCCAGTGGTATACAGCAGCCTCCCCAGTGGTATACAGCAGCCTCCCCAGTGGTATATACAGGCTCCAGCAGTATTACAGCAGCCTCCCCAGTGGTATATACAGGCCCCAGCAGTATTACAGCAGCCCCAGTGGTATACAGCAGCCTCCCCAGTGGTATACAGCAGCCTCCCCAGTGGTATATACAGGCTCCAGCAGTATTACAGCAGCCTCCCCAGTGGTATATACAGGCCCCAGCAGTATTACAGCAGCCCCAGTGGTATATACAGGCCCCAGCAGTATTACAGCAGCCCAAGTGGTATACAGCAGCCTCCCCAGTGGTATATACAGGCCCCAGCAGTATTACAGCAGCCTCCCCAGTGGTATATAGAGGCCCCAGCAGTATTACAGCAGCCTCCCCATACTTTGAAGTATATGAATGTCAAAGGTGGTGAAAGGGTTAAATTACATTATATACAGCACACATGTACTGGATAACACATGCTCATTACATACATCATACATGTCCAGAATACACACATACTATATAACAGATGCACAGCAGGTACACATCATATACACAGAACATGCATGTAGGACAAGTGTATATACACACTTCACTATACTCAAAATATATCCTAAATACACAGAGACACAACCCACACACAGAGACACAAAACCCGCACAGAGGCACAACATACACAGACACAACCCGCACACAGAGACACAACCCGCACACAGAGACACAAACCGCACACAGACAACATACACACACACAGACAACAAACACACACACAGACAACATATAACACACAGACAACATACACACACACAGACAACATATACACACACACACACAATACAACATATACACACAGAGACAACATACGCACACACACAGACAACATACGCACACACACAGACAACATATGCACACACACAGAGACAACATATACACACACACAGAGACAACATATACACACACACAGAGACAACATGTACACACACACAGAGACAACATATGCACACACACACAGAGACAACATATACACACACACACACAGACAACATATACACACACACAGACAACATATACACACACACAGACAACATATACACACACACAGAGACAACATATACACACACACACAAGAGACAACATATATATACACACACACAACATATACACACACAGAGACCCCATATACACACACACAGAGACAACATATATACACACACACACACAGACAACATATACACACACACACACAGACAACATATACACACACACACAGAGACAACATATACACACACACACACAGAGACAACATATACACACACACACAGAGACAACATATGCACACACACACAGAGACAACATATGCACACACACACGGACAACATATACACACACAGACAACATATACACACACACAGAGACAACATATACACACACACACAGAGACAACATATACACACACACAGAGACAACATATACACACACACACAGAGACAACATATATATACACACACACAACATATACACACACAGAGACCACATATACACACACACACAGAGACAACATATACACACACACACAGACAACATATACACACACACAGACAACATATACACACACACACAGAGACAACATATACACACACACAGAGACAACATATACACACACACACAGAGACAACATATGCACACACACACAGAGACAACATATGCACACACACACAGACAACATATACACACACACACACAGACAACATATACACACACACAGACAACATATACACACACAGAGACAACATATACACTCACAGACAACATATACACACACACAGGGACAACATATACACACACACAGAGACAACATATACAAACACACACACAGACAACATATACACACACACAGAGAGACAACATATACACACACACAGACAACATATACATACACACAGAGACAACATATACACACACACAGAGACAACATATACACACACACAGAGACAACATATACACACACACACACACACAGAGACAACATATACACACACACACACAACATATATACACACAACATATACACACACACAGAGACAACATATACACACACACAGAGACAACATATACACACACACAGAGACAACATATACACACACACAGACAACATATACACACACACACAGAGACAACATATACACACACACACACAGAGACAACATATACACACACAGAGACATGGAGACACACACTCCCCTGTGCTGCAGGCGTGGAGGCTGGTGTACAAGTGCTTTACCTGCTTCCAGCAGCTGAGCACCTCCCCCACTCTCTGCCAGGACTGTCCAGCAGGAGCTGTATCTGGTGGATTAGAGCTGCTTCTCCTCTGGTCTGGATCTTCCATAAGAGGTGACTACTCCTATGTGCCGACTCTCACCTCTTCACTTCATAGGCCGCGCCATGCAGGAAGAGAAGAGCACTGGCCAATCAGCTCTGCTGTCACTCGGTTAATTGGCCAGGGCTCTTCTCCTGCAGGACACGTCCCCTCTGTGACTTGCTGGACCCGGAGGAGGGTAAAAGCTGCTGCACACAGTGCACACATAAAAGTGCAGGTTCCCGGCCGCAACAGAGCAGCAGACAGAGGCACTGTAGGAGATAGCAGGAAGTCAGGGAGAGAAGAACTGCCAAAGGCAGTATCTGATAGAGCGGCCCTTCAGCACCTCCGGAGATTCGGGGCTCTATGCATAAGAATCGGGGCTGCAGCCCCGATTCTTAATGCATAGCGACGTCCCTGGTTAAGGCACGTCTTGTAATGGTCAAAAAAATCAAATTAAAATCTTTAAGTATCAAAAATTCCTGTAATCATTTAAAGTTAAATCAAAGAGCCAATGTATGTAGTATAAAATGCTGAAATTAATCCTCCATTTCTGTAATTATGAAATCTAATTTATTGTGAAACATTTTAAGTTAATATGTAAAGAGAAAAGTAAAAAATTCTTAGTCATAGCTGCTGACAATAGCTGGTTATAATAGTAGAAAGCATATAATAGTATTTAAAAATATCTTTCCATGTACAATAGTGATTTGCTCACTGATAGTACGGAGGAAAGTGAAATTGAGGCAAACAGGCATATTTTTCCATAAAGTACAAGTCTACTGGTTTATTACACCATAAATCACATAACATAACAGTCCATTATATGTAAATCAATGCAACATTATATGACCCTCAGTCTGTCCCAATAGTGCATATGCCCACCTGGCTATATATACATAGTCCCTTTTAGGCACATGATTAGCTTACAGGAGCTAGTCCCAGCTCCATTCACTGACTCCTGTCAGTCCATCATTCAGGAATCTGCCTCTCTAGAATCACCAACATCTGTCAGTTCTAGATCCTCATCAGGACTGTAGTATCCTGATTATCCCTGTTATCTCTTTGTCACATAACTTCTAGGATGTGAGCTGCTTTCATGCTTGTCATACCAGATGCGTTCCAGGACAACGGTCGCTCCAAGCACCAAGAGCGAGCCCTCACAAGTACTTTCCAGAGCCATCCCAAGCTGTGCATGCGATCTCCAGACTTTATAACTTCCAGGTAACCAGCTTGTTCCAAGCAAGAGAGGTCCCATGGTCCCAGAACCTCATGCATTCCAAGGACACATGCTCCTAAGCATGAGATCTGACCTCTTAGCCACACGTCTTCCAGGACAGCTCCTGATCCCAAATGCACAGAGACATCTAATCCCATTAGCGCAGAGATTATATTCCCTGAGACACCCAGGTGTGTGAGGAATCAGGTTTACCAGACATGTCCCTATCTTTTGGCTCACCTGTCATACTGCATTTTCCTTCTATAGCTATTCTGTTGCACGGTCTATTGCAAACTGTAGAATGAATTAACTGAAAGTCCATCAACTTGCCACAACAGTCTGGCAGCAAGTTTGTATGTCTATCTTTCTCTAAGCACCTGTTATGAGATTTATGACTACAAACCATTTTAAAGGCAAATGTACCAGAAAACAAATAGCTCATAAAAGACAAATGTCAACATTTTTAATGAAACCCAATTACAAAAATTATTTTAGCACCTTAACCCCACTAAAAAACAAATGATGACTTTAAGTGAAAAAAGCAATAACCTTTAAAGATGGAATCATAAATGCAGTTATAATGGCACTGTTTGAAGCAAACTAAAACGGTTTTATGAAACAATAAAAGTCCTAATATTTTTCTTTCATATATGTACATTCATCTTTTTGGATTCACTTCATGCTTGTATCAAAAATTGCATCAAAACTGAATGTTAAGTTTTCAGTCAAATATATTATAAATAATAATGCAAAAGTGTCTATATCTATATATATATATATATTTACCTTGGATACTTTGTTGGCCACTTCCCGTCCTAAAGTTAGACCTTGAACAAATGTTCGAGCTGCAACAAAAGCTTTAGTAACTTGAGCTTTCAGTTTTCTAGGAACTTCCCCAAATGGTTTTAGTTGATCAATGTATTTGCTGACACATTCAAGATAGTCTTCTGAAAAATGATATTGAGGATTTATCAGCTGAAACATACGCTCTAGCAGATGAGCCCAGAAATCATTCAGCATTTCTTCCAGGTTGACATTTCCACCAGTGTAGTAGAGTTTCAGCTCAGTAAATAAGTCCTGGAATATTTCTGAGTTCTGAGT
The DNA here is from genome assembly GCA_033576535.1 of Allobates femoralis. Classification (NCBI taxonomy): domain Eukaryota; kingdom Metazoa; phylum Chordata; class Amphibia; order Anura; family Aromobatidae; genus Allobates; species Allobates femoralis. Next base: position 545,297,584 of record JARQOC010000002.1, read on the forward strand.
GTAAAGTAATCCATACGTCCTTACAAATATTTCATGAAGAGATTTTTCTGCATTCTCCAGAAGGGATTTGAAAAATTCTAAAGAGACCAATAATAAATATTACATAACATCAATGACAGAATAAATAAGATAATAATTCATAGGTAAAAATTAATATTAAATATTTAATACATATAAATATCAAAATTATAGACTTTGCATCCATCACACTTTTTGCAATCTAGAATATATATTACAGGTTGCAACAAGTCTGATGTATGCAAAGTGCATGCAAATAATGTTTATCTATTTTGCTTTCCATTCTGCTATATAGGTATGTTACGGAGCAATCCTTTTGAACAAATATTCTGAACATTTACAGACAGTGAAAAGATATCAAAGATATATATATATATATATATATATATATATATATATATATATATATATATATATATATATAAACTAAGTAAAAGTCCATGCAGCACACAGCTATCACCAATGATGCACAGTGCTAACAAGCCATATGTGTTTGAGGAAAAAATTCAAAACTTACGTTTTTCAAAAAACTCAATAATCTTTCTTTTAATCTGGAGTTCTTGGTACATACATTGGCCAATGTCTGCTTGCTCATCAACTACGACAAGTAGTTGATGTCGTAGTTGATGAGCAAGCAGACATTGGCCAATGTATGTACCAAGAACTCCAGATTAAAAAAAAGATTATTGAGTTTTTTGAAAAACGTAAGTTTTGAATTTTTTCCTCAAACACATATGGCTTGTTAGCACTGTGCATCATTGGTGATAGCTGTGTGCTGCATGGACTTTTACTTAGTTTGTTTAATCTCTGTGCCCCATGCTTGCACCAGTTCACACTGGTCTGCTGAGTGCTATGCAGCTTTTCTGAATTATATATTATATGGAGCTGCAGACTCCATTGCTGCAATGTGCACCCTCATTAAACCTACAGGTGATGGAGGGTTTAGATGGTGCCCGCCCACCGCGAGGTGGGGGGTGGACAAGGAGGGCTTGGATGTCAGATAGGGCTCATCAGACCTGGAGTCACTTTGTCGTAGTTGATGAGCAAGCAGACATTGGCCAATGTATGTACCAAGAACTCCAGATTAAAAGAAAGATTATTGAGTTTTTTGAAAAACGTAAGTTTTGAATTTTTTCCTCAAACACATATGGCTTGTTAGCACTGTGCATCATTGGTGATAGCTGTGTGCTGCATGGACTTTTACTTAGTTTGTTTAATCTCTGTGCCCCATGCTTGCACCAGTTCACACTGGTCTGCTGAGTGCTATGCAGCTTTTCTGAATTATATATATATATATATATATATACATATATATATATATATATATATATATATATATTTTTTTTTTATATTAACAATGTCATATATTAAGAGGTTGTAGTTGGCAATGTGGATTAAAAAGAATTATAACAACCACTATTTATTCACTGGTATATACAATCCATTAAATTAAATACCCTCAAGCATGCTTGCCAATCATATATATATATATATATACATATATATATATATATATATATATATATATATATATAGACATAAAAGCGCATGGATCTACCTGCTGCAAGGCATTTATCCGGCCCTGACCACAGTGAAACCGACATGAATCTGCTCATTTTAAAAAGCAGCTTCAAATCTCAGAGAGAAAAAAGAATTTGGGAATACAAATTGATAACGACCTTTGACACATTCAAAACTGGATTAAGTCCTCGTTCACACAGTGTGTATTTTTCGTGCATTATTGCATGCGCTTTTCCCCCCAAAGCGCACCTGCGTCTGAGTTTCACAGCAAATGAATGGACTTTCACTTTTGCCGTTCACACGCAGCACTATTTTCGGCTACGCTTTTATGAGAAAAAGCGGCGCGCGTAAAAGAATGAACATGCTCATTCTTTCCGCATTTTTGCGTACACTTTCTCCCATAGGCCCCATGATAACCGCTGGAATTACGCATCGCCGTTCAGATGATGCGTAATTCCAGCGGGAATATGCCGGTGCTGATGTCACAGAGGGAGGAAAGATCCTATTCTCCTTCCCCTGTGTGACATCTGTCACAGCCCCATTTGATTTCGCAGTGTATTATACACTGCGAAATCAAATGTAAAATAATGCCAAATGTATTAAAAATAATAAAGATTCTTATACTTACCCTCCCCCGTGTGATTGGTAATCGGGTGCCAGGAGCAGGAGCAGGTATTAAACCTGCAAAGACCTTTGCATAATGTCATAATCACATTGGCGCTGTGATTGGCCCGCTCGCGGACATGTGATATGTGACGAGCATATCACATGACCGCGAGCAGCCAATCACATCGCCGATGTCATTATGACATCATGCAAGGTGTTTGCAGGTTTAATACCTGCTCCTGCTCCTGGCACCCGATTACCGATCACATGGCGGCGGGTAAGTATAAGAATTTTTATTATTTTTCATACATTTGGCATTATTTTACATTTGATTTCGCAGTGTATAATACACTGCAAAATCAAATGGGGCTGTGACAGATGTCACACAGGGGAGGAGGAACAGGATTCTTCCTCCCCTCTGTGAAATCACTGAAGAAGTAGCCCCGTAAAAACACGCAGTGTGTGAATGCACCCGCATATATTTACAGGGCTTTTTTGCACTTTTTTGCGCGGGTCAAAACGCTGGAAAAAGCGCCTGCACAAAAAAGCGCAAAAAAAAGCGTTGTGGGTGAACACAAGCTTACATGTCTCACATGGGTTCATGCATTTTTATATAAAATTAAAGGGCATTTGGGGATATCACATCTCCAACAGACTCCATTTAGAGGACAATGAACTTTTGACACTTCTTGTGTGAACTGTCTCACATCGATTTATGGCTTTCAACACTCACTCAGGAATCTTCAGGTCTCCACAGGCCACTAACCATAGAACAATAATCAATCGGTTCCTCTTATCTTGGAATTTTGACTTTACTTTACCTTCCCAGCTCCTCTCTTCCTCCCTAGCCTGACTCTGCTTTACGTAACCTGTCGTATTTACTACATCATCTAACCCTGCGTTTTTTCTTCTTTTTTTTTTGCTTATGTATACATGGATGTGTCTTCAGAATTTGTGTCATTATCAGCCTGACAAAGGGCCCATAGTTTTCCAAAAGATTGCTTCACTTACCATCTTTGCAGTTAGCCATTAAAACTCTCAGATTCCAATATTTTTCTACACATACAGTATATATATATACACTGGTGATCAAAATTAAAATTAGAGAACAACACACTCTAACCTTAGTGGCTGTGACCTGTGGTGCTTTCCAGTCTAACAGAATTTGTGTGTCTGCTGTCAAGCTGAAGTTAAGTTCCTTACTTCAGCCTACTGGAAAGCACTACATAACAAATGCTTCCAGCTTACTGCTGAAAGATGCTAGACATATTCAAACAAGTGGACCTTAACTTTATTTGAACCTCATTGAAAGTTACTGATTGGGCAGTTCAGCTCTCTGCCCACATACAGCCAGGTTTCTCTGCTGCCTAGCCTGTTAATCTGCACCATCCTTGCCTGTATATCTGTAACAGTTCTGCCTCTGTTTCTGCACTAGCTGTGCCTTTGTATCTGCACCAGTCCTGCCTAAGAACCTGCACCAGCCTTGCCTGTGGTCCTGCAACAGCCCAGCTAGTAACCATGACATGCACAAGACCACATCCATGGATATGTATTGTTTTAAGGACAAAAAAATTACACAGATTCAAAATGTAAAACTCCTATATGCAGTGACCCCTCCTTAGGTACATACTTCACTACATCCTGAGTTAGAGGTGTATCATCAATAGCAAAGATTTTCATAAGAAAAAATGACATAATCAAAGTAAACCAAAATCCTTTGCCACCATACAATCAGCAACATTTGCTGCTGAACCACAATCAATACAGGCCTATAGCCACACAGATTTTCCTAGGTAAGATAAACAAACAGATAACGATAATTTTGTAGAATCATGGGGAAATACTTGTTCACATTTGTGGGCATCCTTGGGACCACCCAGGCTCTGATGTTTCTCTGGTGGCAGTTGTCTTGAGAAGGAATACCTTTGAAGTCCATATTCTCCACAATGGTTACCAAAAACTGGCTTGCATTGCCTGATCCCTTAAAAATTGATGGAAGTGAGTCACCCCAAATTGCATGAGCTCCTCAGTAAGGGTAATAGGATCAGAAGTCCTTGGATAAGGTGCAGTGTCAGAAGTATCTCTCTGTCTACTTTTATGCAAAAGCCTATCCAGACAAACTTCTAAGGACATGACAGTATCAAGAGATTCAGGAGAAGATAACATAACTAATATGTCTTTAACTTGGTCAGACAGTCTGGAGCAAACTCTAAGTACCCTGTTTTAGTTTTTTTTCACATGCACTTGCTTATTATTATTTTTCTTACAGCAGTGTACTTCTATACGTTTGTTTTTCTGTGATATAAAAGCCACTCCATTTAGCAGATCCCAGAGAAGCTATTACACCTTTTGACCTCTATACAGGGATTTGGACTTGCAATAGGATCCACTGGAATGCTACACATGTAAGTACAAAACAGAGGCAGAGATGTTCATAAAGTAGGGTCAAAGCTAAGAAGTTACGTGGAGGACAAGATCAGGATCTATAAGTATAGTTAGAAAATGTAAGATGAGGTCAAAATAAGGCACAATCATATCAATCTGACAAGGAGCAAAACTGACAGGAGTGAGCCAGAGACACACAAGACTATATCTTGCAGCTTTCAGCAGTATGCTGGAATCATTAATAAGGTGTGGTATTTTCCAATAGGCTGAATAAAGCAACTGATAATGTCAGCTGGACAGCAAACACACACATTCTGTTAGACTGGAAAGCATTACAGGTCACACCCACTCTAGACTTCTTGGCTGGAGAGAGTCTGTGCAATCCAGAGCTTTTTGTTCTGACATCTATCCTATCACAGAGGGGATGTGGAGGAGCGTAATAACAGGGAGCAGACATTGTAGGAGCAGGTTCTGGTGGAGATGTGACAGTGCCATAACTGTCTGGACCCTTAGGACTAGGTTTATTAGGAAATAGAAGATAAAACTTCCTGATCATGTTTTTGACATTGATATTTCCTGCCAGAACCCAAGATCTCTCTTCTGGGCAATAACCCAACCAATAAACAATAAATGACCCAAACATTATTCAATAACGAGAATCCAATAGGCTGAAGTAATAACTCTAGTTAGACAGCAGACAAACACCCATTCTGTCAGACTGGAAAGTACTGAAAGTCCCATGAATTCAATGCTGCATATGTTGAATTTATTAAAATAGAATATCAGCAAGATTTTCAACTGGTACATGTTTAATGTTTCCTTGGAAGTGTTGGCAATGTCCCAGGTCAATCTTACAAGCAGCAGGGTGTGGAGGAGAAAGAAAATTAGCAACCGCAGGTGGATGTGTAGGAGAAAATGTAGATATCCCAGGCACAGGTAGGGGATGAGGCTTACAGAATGCAATTGATGAGGATGCAATTGATTCTGCCAATGATGACCAAGAATCACAGCATAGTATGGAATGTTAACTAATGGTGTTTTCAGTCATGCTGGTGGGCATCTGTTGAATTGCTAGCGAGAGGACAAGCAAATAATTAGCATTAGGCATAAAGAATGACTATTGGATAGTCATTTTTTTAGGCCCTTTCTATAAAAACAAAAGTAATTTCAGCAAACATAGATGCACTGCCTAAACAGTGACGTTCTGTCTTACTTCGACTGTCTACTTTTTTCTTGCAAATAGTTTGATCCATGACAAATGGTCTTTTGCATCTGTGTTTAACATACCAGTGACAACAATTGGTCCAGTCTGTCAGGGCATGCTGTTTAATCCAGTCAACAGTGTATTGTCAATGTACAGTGTATTATTCAGAGGCGCACTCTTGAAGATTTGATCAAAGTGCCATATTTGTCAAAGGGCCAGAAAGTTAAACATGGCTGTTATTAAAAGAAAAAACAGATATTGCGCCACACTGCAACTGGAGGAACTTAATACACGGTTTTACTATGTTTGCACTAACCTTTACTGGTTGTGCAACACCCCGCACAACCAGACTGATGGCTTAATGTGGATCACTGTAGTGACAGGGGCCAATATTCCCTCCTCCTCAGATACTCCGGGCCTGGTGGTCGGCTCCTTAGTTCCTCTGGAGATGGAGGTGGGCTCCTTCACTCCTCCACCCGAAGAGGCAGACTCGCTGCACTGGCTTCCGTCCCAGCTCCACACTGTGTATCAGTTGATCATTCAAGGGTGGGTCTTTATGATGTACTGCCAGGTACTGTGGATCTTAGAGCAGCTCACACACCGCACTCCCAACAAGGGAGAAAGAGATTAGCAGATAGAAAACAAGCGGTGTCAGAGGTTTGGAGCGCTAAAGAAACCACGGGTTGGTGATTAAATTACCAATAATTTATTGCACGAACAGCAGGGGTCCAGTAAGCCACAACGCGTTTCGACGCACAGATGCGTCTTTCTCAAGTGGATCCACTTACTGGACCCCTGCTGTTCGTGCAATAAATTATTGGTAATTTAATCACCAACCCGTGGTTTCTTTAGCGCTCCAAACCTCTGACACCGCTTGTTTTCTATCTGCTAAACATGGCTGTTAGGCAGACCAGAAGGCAGGTAAGCTTTGTAAGAGATTCAAACTTGCGTCTAGTTCACGTGCACTGAAAAAAGTATATAAGGCTGGCTTCACATTTGCGTATGTGTCTGCATGCTGATGGCATGCAGACACATACGCAGTGCAAAGCAGGGTCTAAAAGATATGTCCGCAGCGGAGAATGTCCGCCTGCAGACACATCACTGTGCAGCGCGGCAGCCAATCGGCGTCGTCAGGAGGCGGAGACCATCACTGCATCAGACCTTTGTGTGGTCCTGGCTTCCCTACAGCAGCGCTGATCACTGGAGCACAGTCCATTGGTTTTGTTTATGCGCCACGTTGCACATGGAAGTATGGATCCAGTGGCAGCTGTATTACCATATATACTGGTTGTGGGTTTACACAACTAGCTCAGGTAAGCACCTACAATCATTTATTATCCACTTTTAATAGAAATAAGATCCTATGCGCCCTTTGTCTCTTGCATCTCTAAATATTTGAAACAGGCCAAACAATGTCATTTTTAGGGGAAACTGAAGGACTTGAGATTCACAGGTTAGAGGCCAAACAAAGCCTTTTTGGGAGAAACTAAAGGGTTTGACAATCACAGATTAGAGGCCAAACAGTGTCTTTTTAGGGGAAAATCAAAGATTTGGCAATCCCTACCTGTATGCAAAAAACCCGTCTTTACCAACGCACAAAGATTTAAGAATCACACTTTTTCTCAGCACAAAATGACTATGTCCAGATGGTCACTCTCGCCCTCCGATGCTATCTATGAAGCAATGGAGTAGCTAATAGGGATGGGCGAATCTACTCGCTAGGACTCGTTACTCGGCGAGTAGTAAGGGACTCGCAGGACTCGGTACTCTGCGAGTTTCCCAGCGTTTACTCGCACGAGTCCAATGCAAATCAATGGCAAACGCTGACAAAACTAGGATTGCCATTGTCTTGCATTAGACTCGGCTACTGTGCCAGTGATAGCAGGGAAACTCACAAAGTAACTGCTGTTACTTTGCGAGCCGAGTCCAGCTGTCTTCTCTGTGCAGCTCCAGGGTCCTAGAGCCCACCTGCTCACAGAGATGATGTAGCAGTGCTGAGATTGTTCTCAGTCTGCTCATTCCCTGTGCATAGACATCTATATCTATGCACAGGGGATGTAGTAGAGAAAACATCGCGTTTTGGACTGCGTCGGACAGAAGAGGATTTTTTTAATTAAAGATGGAGTCCCTAATGGCTTTTTTTTTTTTATTTCAAATAAAAAATTTTCTCTGTATTGTGTTTTTTTAACCCTTTATTGGAGATTCTTAGTGGCTGGGTCAAACGTGGCCTGACATTAAGAATCTCGGGCTTAACACCAGCTTGTATAACAAAGCTGGTATTAACCCCTTTATTACCCAGCGTGCCACCGCCACCAGGGCCGCTGGAAGAGCGGGGTTCAGCGCCAGAGGATGGCGCTTCAATGAACGTGCCATCTTCTGGGGCGGCTGCGGGCTGCAATTTGCAGCGGGGGTGCCCAGAAAGCTTGGGCATCCCTGCGCTGCGGATTCCAGCCCCCAGCTGCTTAGCTGTACCTGGATTTCATGATATAATTTTAAAAAAATGCGTGGGGCTCCGCGCAATTTCTATGTCTAGCCAGGTACAGCTAAGCAGCTGGGGGCTGGAATCAGCAGCACAGGGATGCCCAAGCTTTCTGGGCACCCCCCGCTGCAAATTGCAGCCCGCAGCTGCCCCAGAAGATGGCGCGTTCATTGAAGCGCCATCCTCTGGCGCTGAACCCCGCTCTTCCAGCGGCCCTGGTGGCAGTGGCATGCTGGGTAATAAAGAGGTTAGGGCCAGCTTTGTATTTTCAGCTGGCCCTAAGCCCGAAATTTATGGCGTTCACGCCAATATTAGACATGACCGCCATGAATTTCTATTAAATTGTTTTAAAAAAAACACAACACAGAGAAACTTTTTTATTAGAAATAAAAAAAAAAGCCATTAGGGACTCCATCTTCAATTACAAAAGTCCGACGCAGTCCAAAACGCGATGTCCTCTCTGCTACATCCCTGTGCATAGATATAGATGTCTATGCACAGGGAATGAGCAGACTGAGAACAATCTCAGCTCTGCTACATCAGGCAGCAGGCGGGCTCTAGGACCCTGGAGCTGCGGCAGCCTGCACACAGAGCAGACAGGACTCTTATCTGTGCGAGTTTCCCAGCGATTACTTGCAAAGCAGACGAGTCCAATCAAATGGCAAAACTAGGATTGCTTCAGGCTGAAGCTTCCGAGACACATCTGTGATTTGTAAATCGCACACTACTCGCTATTACTCGCTTCCCCTTTCATTAACATTGGACTCGCTAGACTCGCAACGAGTAGCGAGTCCCGGGCTCGGACTCGCTAGAGTCAAGTGATTCCGAGTAATTTAGGATTCGCCCATCACTAGTAGCTAACTATGTAGTTCTGTAACATGGATGGAGCACGGTTCAGAACGGAGTGGCAGCAGGACGGTCCCTAACATTAACACTCTCAAAATGATGATGACAAATGGCCACTTCTTATATTCCAAGGGACATGTGACTCTAGCAGCAAATTATACAAGCCAACCAATAACACTAACACTTGTGTTTTTAACTAATGGATCTTTTATGTGCCTTGACTGGCTGCTGGCCTGGAACATCCACACAGAAAGTAAGGGGAAAAAATGGAGTTTAATGCTCGTTTGAACCCTCCACACTCCTGTGGAGCCCACTGGGACGGGGTACTCGGTACCGGACCGGGTACTGCTGGGGAATGTCACGGCGGTTCTGGTCCGGACCGTGTCCCGGGCCCGCACAATAAAATGGGGGTTATTTACAGGGGATTTGTCACTCGTGACGCCATCCACATTGTGTGGTCAATAATGGGGACCACCGCTGCTGCAGAACCTTCGGGGATGATGGGATAGCAGCTTGGATAGAATAGTTCCTGTGGGCAGAACTGGGTTCCCCGGGGCAGTGGTAGAAGTAGTTAAAGTCTGTGAGGATAGTAATTGATGCTGCAGGAGAGTAGGGATAGCAGTAGAGATGATGAGAGTAGAGGTAATCGCAGTATATGAGGGCAAGTGGGGCTTCAGTATAAGGATCACACACACTCACGGTTTCTGTTGTTTTCCAAGTCTTTACTTGCAGATGGTATAACACAGTATTGTCCACGGAGTCTGTACCGAGTTACTCCCACCCTGACCGGGTCCTTGGCTTCCTACTTGTGCGCTGTGTGTGGCCCTGCTGCTGCTTGTAGCTATACTGCTGGCCCTGTCTCTGCTCACGGGTACCAATATCCTGGGCAACTTGAGTCCTCTGTGTCACTGACCCCTCCGTGTTGCTTTGCTATGGTACAGTGAAGATGGTGGACCTTCACTATGTCGGTGTTTACTGTCCTGTCTGTCTCAGGCACAGCCTCGGATCCGGTATCCATCTTAAGCGCCTCTCCGGGGTTAACTTTGGGGTAACTCTTTATCCCGGGTATGTTCCTCTGTTCCTCTGTCTCCTCTCCTCAGACCTCTCAGGACCTCCACTTCTACTTGACTCTGCTCCTGCTCCAGACTCAAACTGAACTAACTGTCACTCCTGCTCTGTGGTAAACAACTTAGCTCCTCCCACTAGTGCAGGTGCCACCTAAGCTCCTCCCACTTTCTAGTGTAGTGTTGTGTGGGGAGTAAACCTGTGTTGATGTTTCTGTGGCACATTAACCCTTGGGGTGCCACACTCCCTTCCCTCATGAAAGACATCCTCCTCACTATTCTATACTGCCAGAAGGTAGGAGAAAACCATCACTTAAACAAAGTAATGCTTTTTTTAAAAACCAGTTAGTCACTGAACAAATCCATGTTCTCCAAAGTTTTTTTAAATTGCTTGGGTTCTTCGAACCCCAGCTCAATCTGCCATGTTTATGCGGAATTTGAAATTGGCAAACCTGTTTAGGTAAGGTTCACTCATCTCTCATCTCAACAAACCCAAGCCCTCTTTATACCATTACATTTAATTCCTTCTCTGTTGTACATAGAAACATTGCTAATCCTATTAAAATCCAGTATACCAAATCTGTATATTACAAACTCCCCTATAATCCTAGAGTTTTCTTTTGAAATTCACTTAACCTTCTTGCTCTTAGTGAAACCTGGATCCAGCAATCAGGCACCACTTCAATTGCTGCTTTCTTGTGTAGTGGCTTCAATATTTCATATACCCCTAGACATGAAAACAGACAAGATGAAGACTTTGACATTTCCCAACATGTAACACATCCACTCTCATCTTGGTGGATCTTACATTCTCATTTAAAAATCACTCTTACCATCTGCAACTCTTCTTCTTTCTCTAACTTCCTCTTTTGGTCTTTCACAGCTTACTGACATACTTATGCATGAAAACAGGAATACACCTGACTTCGTTTTCTCACGGTTCTGCTCAGTGTATCTTAATAACTCATGTCTACCTCTTTTTAATCACAACATTCTTTCGTGAGCTGTCAACAACTGTCACCTCGCACAAGAAACCCATATTTCCCACAGTTACAGAGATCTATATGTCATCAGTGTAGTGCCCTGCAGAATTAGGCTTCACAATTATCTGTAAATAATCTGTAAACACTGGTGGTTTGGGAAATCAGCTTATTAGCAATTTTAATACACGCAGATGTGGTGAGTGCGAAGGGCTATTGTAAAGTATGGTGATTAGCAGCCCTATAGGATAACTACTAAGCTGGAGAAGCAAGAGTGCTTTCCTTGGATTCAGTGGTGCTGAAGACAAAGGCCAGCAGAGTCTTTGCTGTAGTTGCTGTCAGGACACAGAAAAATCTGCGCAGCCTCATTGGACATGGTCCTGTGCAGTCCCAGTAGTGCCCAAGTTTCAGACAACGTCAGTTAGGGATCAGCCATAAATACGTGAGGATGTGTGTGGAGAGCTGAATTGAGCGGATCCTGAGTTGACAGTAGTGGGAAGAAAGCTGAAGTACATTCTTGCAAGCCTGAGGTACCATGGAAGCCACGGTCTAGGAGGAGAGGAGACGTTTAAAAGCATATTATGGAGCCATAATCAGTGGGAGTGAGGAGAGCTTTGACATACTGCCAGAAAGAGAGCTGAGTTCATCACACCATCAGAGGCTGGGACTCTATATGATGAATTGTAGAAAACAATATTATCACCACCATCATCATAAACTGTTAAAGTAAACGTGAGTCTTATTTTGTTGCACCTGAAGTCTGAACATTATTTATTTAGTGTGTTTGATCATGCATCCCTACCCACAACTTTCAATCTTTCCAATTCTGATGACGACAACCTGCCAGCCTGAGAGACCACTGTGACAGTTGGCCGCCATTAGACCCCAGCTTAGTGGAAGTTGACCCAGACATCAATACCCAGCAAAATATGAAGATTTACATTTATCGCTGGTCATTATCTGCTCTTTCTCATGTGCCAATCTGACTTTAAAACATTATAATCAAACACTGGAAAGTGCCCTTAATGACACTGAACCCCAACTCACAACCTGGCACAGACAGTGGCAACCCTATCACATCTGTGTGTTGCTGTGTTTGCATGCATTGTGTTTGTATAGTGTTAGTACATGCAAATGCAATGCAAAAGCATGCAAACACAATGAAAACGCAATTGAAACTCATTTGCAAACACACATATTATGTCCTGTGGGCGAACGCATGCAAACGCAAATCCAAATGCAAGTGCAAAGAGGGTTTGCGTTTGAACTCATGCATTAATCCAAGCACTCAAGATTTGGCGACGTTTCCTGTGCGCTTGGACAACGCATGCGTTCAAATGCAACCCCAATTTGCACTTGTGTTTGGTGTTGCGTCTGTATGTGTTCGCCTATAGGATATAATGTGTGCATTTGAAATGCATTTCAATTGCATTTGGATGCTTTTGCATGCGGTAATGCAATGCAAGCAAAATGCAGCCCCCCCTTACATGTGAACCCGGCCTTCCTCTTCCATCCTAACTGTAAGCCTCTATTATCAATCTTAGTTTTGATGATCATGAAAATTATTTTAAAGAAACTATTTATTATATCCGACAGGAAATTGTCTCCCAAATCCCCCAATATCATGGATCCTTTATCCTGCAGCCCTTCAACAAGATCACTTTCTATTTAGTCACATTGGAAAAAGTTACCAGGATTCTCGCAGTTTCTTGTCCTACTACCATGCAATAGTGAATGTATTCCCTCTCACCTCTTTCAGTTCCTCTCTCTGGCTGTAACCACCCACCTAATTAAAATATTTAACCTCTCACTCTCTTGCAGTATCTTTTCCTCCTCCCTCAACACACCATAATAAACCCCAAAAAAACTATCCCTCAACTAGAACTGAAAACTAAAATATGTCTCTAATCTTTCTTGTATCTCCAAAATCCTGAAACACTTGGTCCCTCTTGAATAATCTGATATCTTCCAGATAACTCATTTTTTGACCCTTTACAATCTGATTTCTGCGTTTTACACTCTACAGAAACTGCCCTTACTAAAGTCTTTTAATGATCTACTAAAGGTTAAATCTACTGGCCACAACTGCCTGCTGTTTCTCCTGAAACGTTTTGGTACATTTGACACTGTTGACTACTAGCTTCTCATCATTATGCATTGCTGTATCAGGTTCAAGGACGCCATTCGTTTTTGGTTCTCCTCCTACCCTTCTTCTGGCTTCTTTAGTGTATCTTCTACTTCCTCTCCACTTCTGTTTATTGTTGAGGTTCCTCAGGGTTTTGATCCAAGCCTCTGTACTCTTCGCTCTATTTACTGCTATAATTGGCCAAATCATCAGCAGATTTAGTTTCTCAAACTACTTCCTTGCTGATGACCCCCAATTATCCACTTTTGATCCTTTTATTAGCCCTATATTTCCAAAACTAACATTGATTGACTGCAGCAGTCTCTCACATCATACCTGCTCTCTATTTCAAGCTGATTTTGTCAGAAAATGTTGTGCTTCCCCCCTCCAATAACTTAACTTAACCTGAAACTGCCATCTCCAAGTCCTACCATCAGATTCTACCATAACTCCCAAGCAGAACGCTTGCTGTCTTGAAGTTATATTTGATTCAGATGTCTCATTCATTCCCTATATTTGATCACTCACTTGCTCATGTCAATTGCACCTCTAAAACATCTTAGTAATTGAAACTTTTCTTACCTTTGAATCTGCAAAAAATCTTACTGCTGCCCTGATTCATTGTTGCTCGACTACTTTAACTATTTGAATCAGTCTTCCTCCTATTAAAGAGGACCTGTTACCCCCCTGCTGCATGGCAATCTAAATGCAGCACTGAATGCAGCATGTCTGTTGCATTCAGGGAAGGGGTCCCCCATGTGTCTGTGTGCTGTGTACCCCGAGATATAGCCTTTGTAAAACGTACAGTTAGAAGCTATGGAGACAATTACTGTGGCTGGAGTGAGCTTGATTGACTGTGGCCATTCCATCCCCCACTGTCTCTCTGTGTTTATTCTGCTGTGCTGTTTATGCTTTGTCAGGGCAGGACTCTGGAACTGATGTCAGGACAAATGATTTGCATGCTGTGAGTGACAGAGAGGAGGAGAGCAGAGCTATAACGGCAGAAGCAGCACAGAGAAGCTGGGCCAGAGATGAATCTTACTACAATATCACGCCCATCGGGGCGTGATAAAGGATCATGGAGGCTGCAAACCAATATGCCCAGGGGGACTATTGCATATAGCCCCCACTTCATTATCATCCTAATGAGTAAGTACAGTCATGGCCAAAAGTTTTGAGAATGATACAAATATTAATTTTAACAAAGTCTACTGCTTCAGTTTTTCTAATGGCAATTTGCATATACTCCAGAATGTCATAAAGAGTGATCAGCTTAACAGCAATTACTTGCTAAGTCAATATTTGCTTAGAAAATGAAGTTTAACCCCCAAAACACATTTCAACATCATTGCAGTCCTGCCTTAAAAGGAGCAGCTAACATCGTTTTAGTGATTGTTCCATTAACACAGGTGTGGGTGTTGATGAGGACAGGGCTGGCGATCAATCAGTCATGATTAAGTAAGAATGACACCACTGGACACTTTAAAAGGAGGCTGGTGCTTTGTATCATTGTTTCTCTTCCGTTAACCATGGTTATCTCTAAAGAAACACGTGCAGCCATCATTGCACTGCACAAAAATAGACTAACAGGGAAGAGTATCGCAGCTAGAAAGATTGCACCTCAGTCAACAATCTATCGCATCATCAAGAACTTCACGGAGAGAGCTTCCATTGTTGTCAAAAAGGCTTCAGGGCGCCCGAGAAAGACCAGCAAGCGCTAGGACCGTATCTTAAAACTGTTTCAGCTGCGGGATCGGACTACCAGCAGTGCCGAGCTTGCTCAGGAATGGCAGCAGGCTGGTGTGAGTGCTTCTGCACGCACTGTGAGGCGGAGACTCTTTGAGCAAGGCCTGGTTTCAATGAGGGCAGCAAAGAAGCCACTTCTCTTCAGAAAAAATATTAGGGACTGACTGATATTCTGCAAAAGGTACAGAGAGTGGACTGCTGAGGACTGGGGTAAAGTTATTTTCTCTGATGAATCCCCTTTTCGATTGTTTGGGACATCTGGAAAACAGCTTATTCGGAGAAGAAGAGGTGAGCGCTACCACCAGTCTTATCTCATGCCAACTGTAAAGCATCCTGAAACCATTCATGTGTGGGGTTGCTTCTCAGCCAAGGGAATCGGCTCACTCACAGTCTTGGATAAAAACACAGCCATAGATAAAGAATGGTACCAGAATGTCCTCCAAGAGCAACTTCTCCCATCTCTCTCCAAGAGCAGTTTGGCGCCCAACAATGCCTTTTCCAGCATGATGGAGCACCTTGCCATAAAGAAAAGGTGATAACTAAATGGCTAAGGGAACAAAACATAGATTTTGGGTCCATGGCCTGGAAACTCCCCAGATCTTAATCCCATTGAGAACTTGTGGTCAATCATCAAGAGACGGGTGGACAAACAAAAACCAACAAATTCTGGCAAAATGCAAGCATTGATTATGCAAGAATGGACTGCTATCAGTCAGGATTTGGTCCAGAAGTTGATTGAGAGCATGCCAGGGAGAATTGCAGAGGTCCTGAAGAAGAAGGGTCAACACTGCAAATATTGACTTACTGCATTAACTCATTCTAACTGTCAATATAACCTTTTGGTACTCATAATATGATTGCAATTATATTTCTGTATGTGATATAAACATCAGACAAACACAAATAAAAACCAGAGGGCAGCAGATCATATGAAAATATAATTTTGGTGTCATTCTCAAAACTTTTGGCCATGACTGTATACAAATGTTTTTTACAACTTTGAAAGCAAGCATTTAGCAGAGAGAGGGATAGTTATAATGGTAATAGGAAGGTGCAGGGACATGCATTGATAGGTTAGGTAGTTTTTAGGAGGTGACAGGTTCCCCTTAAACTTCCCACTCTCCAGTCTATCATGAATGCAGCCAGGATAATTTTTCTTTCCAACCGGTACACTGATGCTGTCACCATATGCCAATCTTTATGCCGACCCAAAACATATTTAAATCTCCACCATATTTGACAGTAGACACTATGTTTTTTTTCTTTGTGAACCTCATTCCATTTTTAGTATACAATACAATGATGTGCTTCACAAAAAGCTTTATTTTAGTCTCATCTGTCCATCAATCACTTTTACAGAAGGATTTTGGCTTACCCATATACCTATTGGCAAAATTGCAGTCTAGCTTTTATCATCTCTGTGTCAGCAGTGGGGTCCTGCAGGATCTCCTGCCATAGCATTTCATTTCATTCAAAGATCGGTGGATAGTTCAAGATGACAGTGATGCACACTGTGCATGCAGGAGAGCTTGAATTTCGTTGGACTTTGAATAAGGCTGCTTATCCACCATCCAGACTATCCTGTGTTGTAATCTTTTCTCAATTTTTCTTTGAAGCTTACATTCAGGGAGATTAGCTACAGTGCCATTAGTTATAAACTTCTTCATTATGTTGTGAATCATGGGCAAATGAACATCAAGATCTCTGGAGATAGACTTGTAAACTTGAGATAGGTTGATATTTTTCAACCATTTTGGTTCTCAAGTCATTAGACAGTTTTCTTTTCCTCTTTCTATTGTCCAAGCTTAATGTAGGTCACACAGACACACAATGCAAAGATTGAGTGAACCTGTCCCCTTTTTATCTGGTTTCAATTGTGATTTTAATATTTCCCACACCTGTTATGTTCCACAGGTGAGCTTGAATAAGCATCACATGCTGGGAACTAGGTTGATCACCCACATTTTTGGAAAGGTGCCAATTTTGTTTGGCTTTTTTTGAAGTTTTGTGTGATATTAAGTCCAATTTTAAATTTTTTCTCTATTTTTTTTCTGATGTTCCACCAGACAAAGGAAATAAAGATATGTATGATAAAACGTGTAATTGCAATAATTCTCTGGGGGAAATACATCTTTTTTCCTTCCTCTCACTATTGGGGTCCCTCAGGGTTTGGTCCTTGGCCCTCTTCTCTTCTCTCTCTACTCAGCCCCTATTGGACAGACCACCAGCAGATTTGGCCTTTATGGTGATGACACACAACTATACACATCATCTTCTAACCTTACCCCTGCCGTATTACAGAATGCTAATGACTGTCTAACCGCAGTTTCCAATATCATGTCCATGCTCTACCTGAAACTCAACCTTTCCAAAACTGAACTTTTATAATCCCGCCCTCTACTAACCTCCCTAAATCTGACATCTCCCCCTCAATGTGCGGCACCAAGGTAACGCCTAGGCAGCAGGCTCGCTGTCTGGGTTTTATGTTTGATGCTGATCTTTCATTCAGTTACCATATACAATCTCTCGCCCGCTCTTGTCACCCGCAACTGAAAAACATCTCTAGAATTCGCCCCTTCATCACCATGGAAACAACTAAAACCCTCACAGTGGCCCTGATCCACTATCACCTTGATTATTGCCACTCTCTATTAATTGGTCTCCCCCTCACTAGACTTTCCCCTCTCAAGTCCATCCTGAATGCAACAGCCTGGGTCACCTATCTAGCTAACCGTTACTCGGATGCTTCTGCTCTGTGCCAGTCATTATGCTGGCTGCCTGTACATTATAGGATCCAATTCAAATTGCTTTATCCCACCCACAAAGCTCTTCATGGTGCAACACCTCAAAATCTCTCTACCCTCATCTCTATCTATCACCCTACCCATTCTCTTTGCTCTGGGAGTGTCTTTAGACTAACATTTACACTAGTCCAAACCTCTTATTCCCGGCTCCAAGACTTCTCCAGAGCTGCATCAATCCTCTGGAAGCTCTACCCCAAGAAATTAGGACTATACACAACTTACATAATTTTAGGCGCTACCTAAAAACATATCTTTTCAGAGCGGCCTATCATTCTCCCTAATCAACGTCATTTACTACTACGTCCACTACTTCCCTGAACATAACTGTCAAGCTCCATCAGACCCAAAAGCTCTAGACAGATTGGCTGGTGGCCACTTACTCCACTTTTATCTATTCCACACTTTCTCAAGATGGCAGGACCACGATTGTAAATAAGCCCCTGTACCTTGTGTCACCCCCCACCTTATCA
Organism: Allobates femoralis; assembly: GCA_033576535.1. Taxonomy (NCBI): domain Eukaryota; kingdom Metazoa; phylum Chordata; class Amphibia; order Anura; family Aromobatidae; genus Allobates; species Allobates femoralis. The sequence goes on from JARQOC010000002.1 coordinate 545,315,832, forward strand.
TAGATGGTAAGCTCTTGCGAGCAGTGCTGTTTTTTTTTTTTCCCCAACTATTGTATTTTCCAAAACTGTTTCTTAAGACTATTTGTTTGTATTTAAATCTCTGAATTGTTAAGCGCTGTGGAATATGTTGGCGCTATACAAATAAAGATTATTATTATTATTATTATTCTGGAGCAATTTCAAAGGTTCAACACTTCCGGCCATGACTGTATGGTCAATTGTACAAAATAATTTAACTTTCTGTTCTTGGTGCTAATAGGTTCTACAAATGCTCTGTTTGACAGGTCCTAAATTAAAGTCAATTAATATTTAACAGTGTGTTTTATGGTGGGGAACAAAAATTATGTTTCTCAATCAGATTTTCTTCTTGACTGCTTCCTTTCTTAGCTACCTTGCTCACATGAGCATAAAATGGACTTTAACTGACAGTTTTTATTGAAGCAGTAATTACTTAATTTCTACATTCTCTTTGTAAGAATATGAATATTACACACCCATGTGTTTTTACCCATGCAAAATCTAAGCAATTTGATAATATTTTACATTGCCGATACATAACATAAGAATACTACTGCATATTCAAGTATTTTTTCTATTTTTTGTGACACTCATCAATAATACTTAAAATTGGTCTGGCACATTAAAAGTTATTTTTCCTTCTACCAGTATTGTGAGCTTAATGTTCTATGTATTCCATGGCCAGCAGGTCTTGTTTGCAGGGCGATTATTTTTTTTTACATTTGGTGCATTGTTATGTACTAGTAGTGCATCTCAATGAGTTAGAACATCAAAAAGTTAATTTATTACATTAATTCAAAACAAAAAGTGAAATGCATATTTTATATAGAGTCATTACAAACAGAGTGATCTATTTCGAGTGTTTATTTCTGTAAATGTTGATGATTATGGCTTACAGCCAATGAAAACCCAAAGATCATTATCTCAGAAAATTAAAGTAGAGAGGATGAAGGTTTAAAAATGGTGCTGCCATATTCCATGAGACATCAAAGGGTGAATATAATATTGGTTTATTAGTCAACGTGTTTAAGGGCTCCCTGAAATGTCGTGAAACATGGCAATAGGATATTCTAATTCATTGAGATGCACTAGTACCTTTACTTTTTTACTGATATGTTTCTGTACAACCCTTTGTCATTACATGACTTACCTGTAGACAAATTTATGTGATGATTAAATAGTCACTGGTACCTTTGACAGCTCATGCGTGTTGACCCAATGCATCATATGCCGGGCTTGCCCTGGAGGGGCATAACAAAGCAGATACCTTATTTTCACTAGTGCCTCTGATGGTGGGGATAGGTTTTAAATGCAGGCAGTTGCCAGGTGCTGCTGCAGGGCAGTCCACAGGCCTATAACTGCTGAGCTGAAGGTCAGGATGCAGGAGACATACAAAGTCAAAACCTTGAGACATGATCAGACACTCCAGGGACAGGACAAAAAGCTCAGGTACAAGAGACATAGGCAAGGACAAGAGGGGAGAGGTCAAGGCAAATGGGAGGCAAGCCAGATGAAGTCAGGATAAACAGATGCCAGGGTAAAAACAGAAGAGATAAAACAGAGACCACACAGACAGAGCACTGAGGAGAATAGACAAAGACCTTCTTTAAAATGGGGCACCTGTGGAGGGGGGAGCTACCTGCTATACCAAGTGCTAGCAGGAGATAAGCTGGGGAGTAAACAGTATTCAGGACACAGAGGATACAAATTCCTGCAGAGTCTGACCATGCCAAGGGTGCTTTAGCTTTGTAGTTAGCTTTAAAAAAACTAATTATCAAAAAGTAAAATAAAATGTTGGTGAGTACCCCCTATTTTTCTTTGCCAGTTGAGTACAGCACACAGCTGCAACTTGCAGATAACAGCTGGTGGCTTTTTTTTGGCAGTTAACAAAATTGTGGGAACCCCACGACAATTTTTTACATTTTTTTTACATTAATCTGACATTAGTTTGGTTGCCATACTGACAACCAATACAAAACAGGGTGGGGGAACAAGAGGCGCAATAGTGCCCTATCACTAGTGACACTCAGAAGTGAGTGGTGTCATGTAGTTCCACTCACCTATTCCAGTTGTGCGACCCACAACTGGTTTAAAAGCATAACACAGTATCAGCTGCTGCAGGACCTCCACCGACCACTCCAAAGTGGAAAAACTGCCAGAAAATATGGGAAGCAAGGTGTGCCACAGCACGCGGTGCTGAGTCCAAAAAATCACCTGGGATGCAAGATGTTGTAGCAGTATACTTCTTTATTCCTTCCTACGCGTTTCAGCGCCCTTCCTGGCACCTTCCTCTTGCATCCCAGGTGATTTTTTGGACTCAGCAGCGCGGACTGTGGCACACCTTGCTTCCCATATTTTCTGGCATACTGACAACTAATCACAGATGTCAGCAGAAAGGGTGGAAGGGGCTAAGTCCATCTTTAACCAATTGGGGGAAGCAGTCAACATATCTGAGGTTCATGACTGGACTCGGAAGCATGGTGACAGGGGCACTGAAGCTTGCTAAGTAATGGTGTAGGAAGATAATGTCTGTGCCAACTATTTGAGCTGTGTTTGGCAGCTTTTGGGCCCCTTTGAAGGTGTTTTCTAGGCTTTTGATTTTGCCTCCCATTGTTCTGAATGGGGTTCAAAAGTTCAGTGAAAGTTTGCAAATCTATTTGGCAAACATATGCCCATTCGGAGAACTGAACTCGAACTTAAAAAATGTTCACTTATCTCTAGTGGTATATTCATTTATATTGAGCAAACACCAAAGTCTGGGATGGTAAATGAGGCAGCTTAACATATGTGATGGCACTCTGCTTTTTTTTATTCTCTGACGTCAGTCCAATATTATTACCAATGTCAGGTAAACAAAGTAATTTGTGAGTCTTGCTTTATAATTGCTGTCTTTTAAAAGAAATGTGCTGGGGTGATCAGAGTCTAGGGAAAACAACTAAATAAGAGACATAATAAGAATAGTCATGTAAGTATTATAGATACACAAATAAATCATTTTTATTGTTTATTCCCAAAGGACCTTGTGCATAAGTACCAATGATTCACCTAGCATCTCTAGTGGAAGCAATTTGTAATGATCTCCTCTTTTTTCACGTAAGTTAACTACTTTTAAACCTATAAATCTCAGAATCTTTGCATCTGCCAAATGTCTCTCTCTTATATGTTTAATTAACTTAGGTAATAATTCACCCACTGTAATAAAACAAAATGTTGTCTAAATCTAAAAACTAAATTTCCAATAGTTTTCACTATAGGATAAAGCATAGCATAGATAATATATTTTGTTCTACACGTAATTAAATGTTTCACCATATGTGTAATTGGGCCCATATGGATTGGATTATTGAGAAGATGTGAGTTACACAAAGAGTAATGATTATATTTAAATTTTGTTTAGGGGTAGATACATGAAGCCAAGAACCTCGTGTTGTATTAATGCAGTTATGACATTTTTTTTTCTAAATTCGCTACTCTGATCACATGCAATTAAAAGTATATGTGCTGCAACTTCTTGTAAGCCTTTACAACTCTTTAACCTCTTCACCCCTGGGCGATATTCTAATTTAAATTTTTTATTTTTTTACCTCTCCTATCAAGAGCTATAAGAGAAATGCTCACTTACAGCTGTTTACTGTGTGCCGCAAAGCTGTTCATGCGGTCACCTGAGTACACACCTGACAATGACCAGTTGTCATTGTGAGCCTGCTAGACTCTGTGAGCAGACAGGTGTCTGTTCACAGAGCTATGCCACAGAGCTGAAGAATTTCTTTGTGGATT
>JARQOC010000002.1:545319726-545551513 GCA_033576535.1 Allobates femoralis
GTCTTACTCAAGAGTCATGAGTAAGGGCCCTTTCACATCAGCGTTTTTTGAAATTCGCGGCAGATGCGGTGAAAAAACCACATTTGCCGCGATTACTGCATACCGGCTGCACTTGCGGCACGGTTGCGGCGCGGTTGCGGTAAACGCCATACAAGGTATAGGCGGACTTGCGGCAGGTGCGGCAAGTGCGGTTTTGGCACACTTGCGGCACATGCCGCAAGCCCGCCTATACATTGTATGGGGCTTGCCGCAACTGTGCCGCAACCGTGCCGCAAGTGCAGCCGGTATGCGGTAATCGCGGCAGATGCAGTTTTTTCACCGCATCTGCCGCGATTTGAAAAAAACGCTGATGTAAAAGGGCCCTAAGACTGCTTAGTGCAGTCAAAACACGTCGAATGGGTCATGTCAACCATGTAAAATGTTTCTTTTGTATGCACTTTACTTTCTTTTGAAAAATAAAAATAAAAGAAAAACACAGTCCTGTTGAGTGGGGCTCCAATTTTTCTATTACCCTTGATGTGAGGCCAGGGCGAGGCCGGTGTCTGAGCTCCAGGTGGATGAGCATAGAGCAACTGGGTGAGCTGAAATCAAGTTTCTAATATACAAAGATTTATTCCATAGAATTGCATTATGTGTGGCGAATTTGCAGGTAAAAAATTCATGTAATTCATACATGCTTGTATCAATAAAGTTTTGTCAAAGCCAAATGCTAAGAAGTATAAAAACAATGTAGCTTTATTTAAAGCATGACATTCTAAAAATAAAATAAAATTGCTTCTATATCACATATAAAAAATTGCTATTACCTTAATTTGCTATAACAAATCTGCAATATAAAAAATATACCAAATACTTATCATGAGAACATAGCCTTGTAAACAAACAAATCTTTGTATTATAATGATGACCAAAGTACCTTTTCTCCATTGGAAACTATACAGCGTATACTATGCACTGAGAGGTGACTGAAACTACAGCTGAAAGCCCAAGGCTGCCAGGAGGTATAAATTTACCTTCCTACCAGTAGCGAACATTTAGTGCAGTGGTCGGACAGCTTTAGAATTCTATGAACCTGCAAATTGAACTCATATCTGCTTGTTAATAGGGTTTCTGACATGACAGTTTATGATAGTTTCCTAAGATGATTTTCATTAACCCTCCAAAAATACATAAAGCAGAATAAGGCTAGGGTCACAGTTGCATTTTTTACAAGCGTTTTTGGAGACCTGCTTTTTCAAAAACGCATGTAAAAAACGCACCCATAGGCCCCATGTTAAAAAACGCATGCCCTAATAGCAAAAAAGCATGTGTGACAGTACCTTGCGTTTTTGGTGCATTTCCAAAAACGCATGCGTTTTTTAATATGGGGCCTTATGGGAAACGCATGCAAAAACGCATGTACAATTAGTACCATCCAAAAACGCATGTGTTTTCCATAGGAGCCCATGTTATAAAAACGCATGCGTTTTTTTAACATGGGCTCCTATGGAAAACGCATGCGTTTTTGAATGGCACTAAAAGGTACTAATGTACCATGCGTTTTTGCATGCGTTTTCCATAGGGGCTTTTTCAAAACGCACCAAAAAATAGTACATGCACTATTTTTGGGTGCGGATTTAAAAACGCAGCCAAAAACGCAGGGAGCCATTACACACCTTAAAAAACTCATGCTGACATGAAAAAACGCATGAGTTTTGTTAAATCACTAAAAAAACTCATGCCAACTGTGACCCCAGCCTAAGACTATTTTTCTATAAGCTTAGCTGTATATTAGTATTAATTTAATTTTATGGTAAGTAACATACCAGTCTGTCCATGCTTGTTCCAGCAGCAGTTGTAGGTTTTTCATGTAAACTGTAGGGTTTGAAATATATGTTACGTCTTCCTGAAAATGATCTCAATGTTCTTGATGAATGAAGTGATTTAGGTTGGCCACATCCAAGAAACACCTAAACAGATTAAGAAATGTTAAATAGAAATAACCCATATTACATTTTCTCAACAGTTATTTTCAACAGGTCTCAACCCTTGTTTCTGTTTCCTAACACCGATAAGTAGGGATGTAATAAGTAAAAGCTGTAATTGGCCCCACCAGTGGTGGATCTTGACAAGTTTGGACACTGATGCAAAATCTCCAACAGGGCTCCCAACTATTACAAATCTTTAAAGGGGTTGTCCACTACTTGAACAACCTCTTCTCAATCAGAGTGTTTACCCCCGTTAATATAAAGACATTTATACTCACCTCCAGTAGCAACATCTTTCCAGCTGTGTCGGCACTCACTCTCACGGAGCTCATTTGATGTTGTTACATCATGTGAGCCCAGGACCCAATCAGTGCTGGCTTCATGTTCCCTACTTTCAGGCATATCAAACATCAAGAGAAAGTGGGCAGCCAGCCACAGCTCTGAGCTCTGACTATCTATTGATGTTTAATTTGTCCAATGGTGGGGAGAGAGAAACCAGCACTGATAGGATGTGGGGCTCGCATGTAGTATTAACATTATATGAACTTCAGGAGGGCAGGGCAGATGTAGAAACTACTGTTATGGTCCCTTTACACGCGGCCGCAGGAAGGTAGAAACGGCAGGCATCGGACACAATTGTGCCTGTTGCCTTGAAAAGACCACGATGTGGCAGCGTGTAATTCAGGACTTTCCTTCCTTCAGGGAAGACACAGGAAGGAAAGTCCTGAATTACACACCGCCACATCGTAGTCTTTTCAAGGCAACAGGCACAATTGTGTCCGATGCCTGCCGGTTTCTACTTTCCTGTGCCGCGTGTAAAGGGACCATTATGGTGCCAGCGCCGGAGGTGATTATAAATGTTTTTATTGTAAAGGGGATTTTTTGCCCCCACAGGCTTTGAGAATTTGCGACTGCAAACCCTGAACATACTATAGTAACATCATTGGGACATACTCTATTAGAGTATGAATGACAAATCTTTTAGTCTCCACTATCCCCATTTGTCTTTTTTAATTGTTAGGCTACGTCACAAGCTGAGTATTTGGTGCAGGCATTTTCTGCACCAATTTGCATCTTTTGGCAGAAAATGCACCAAAATGGCAGTGCAGTTTTTGCATTGTTTTTGTGTGCATTTTGGTGCATTTTTGTCTTGCATTTATCATAATGAAGTCAAGGGATAGAGCGGCTGAAAAATACGGCAGAAATGCACCGATAATTGACATGTGCAGATTTTTTCTCCAACCAAATCTGCAAGGAAAAATAAGAAATATGCACAAAACGTCGAAGTCTCAATGACTTTGCTGCATAAGGATAGACATGCAGATTTGTGACTAAAACTGCACCAAAAAAACACATACAAAATGTATGCAAGGTCTTAAGCAGATAAACACTAGATTTTACGATACAAATTACAGTACACCATTTCCTAGATAATTTATAACCATTGAGTCTGGTATAGAATTCACATCAGAGATACTTTATAACCCTCATATTAAATTATTATTATTCTGTGAGAAAGTTAAAAAATGATTTCAGCTATTCTGAATATAGATTTTTATAGTAAGTAAACCCACCTCACACGTCTAAAGTACAGCCACAACGCAATTTGCTTGAAATTTCACTGATTTGCTGGTTGCAGTGAAATCATGGACACATTGTTCTATTTGTTGCGTGTGCAATGTAACAATTTATCCATGATTTCACTGCAACCAGCAATTGCCAGTGAATTGCAAGCATATTACGCGTGTGACGGTACCTTAATAGACCTATTTAACCTTTGATATTTAGTTTTATTTGCATTTTTTTCTTCCTTCTTCCAGCACCATAAAGTTTTTAAGTTTATATTGATATAAGTTATATGTGGGCTTGTTTTTAAGTAACGAGTTTGGAATTACACATTCAATTTATCTATGATGTAAAACGCTTCCAAATTCTGTGAAATATGAAAAAACCTCAACAGGTTTTTGGATTTACTTTTTACAACATTCATTTTGCAATGGCAATATGATTTTTATAGGTCCGCATGACTAGGTGATATCAAGCTTGGTCCATTTTAATTTATTTATTTAATTAAGTGGTGTAAAACTATTTGAAAAAAAAAAGATTATGTCAACATATTCTGAGATAAGTAATGTTTTTATGTTTCCATTGAAGGAGCTATGTCAGTTTTGATTTTTGCTTACCAAGTTGACTACTCATTAATTCATATTGAGATACATGTTGTATCTTGATACCTTTTAATTGCATTTTTTCTGGGAATAGTGGGTCTAAAAACTGCAAATTTGGTGAATTATTGTTTTTTATCCCAACATTTGCTGTGTTGGATAATATTTGTATTTTCTATTAATTTGGACAATTATACACACAGAAATACAATCTGGTGACATCTACTTTATAGCTATGTGCTCACAATCAGATTTTAGAACATCACATACAGTTGTGTCCAAAACGCTGCATTGCACAATACAAGCATAATACTTCTCCCCTCCGCAGAGTGTTTCAGCTGCGGTGCGGGTTGCGCACTTCCCCATCTCTGTAGCATGTTCATTTCATGCTGCAGAGTCAGAAGCAATCACATCGGTGAATGCAGGGAGAAGCGCCCTGCATCCATGCAGATTGTGAATACATGGAGGCTACAGTCTCCCTACGTTCACCATGGGTTCCCACAGTCCAGAGGCACTGCTTCCAACATGCAGTGCCTCCATATTGTGAGCACCCAGCCTAGTATTTTGCCTTCAATACACTTTTTACTTTATATAACATTTTGTTATTTTATTAACATTTTCTTGGTTTTCTGTAGTGATTTTCTAGCCTTGGCATTATTTTGAGTAATCTTGTAACACTTTACTTTGCCATATTTAGTTAAGGCTTTTGATCTCTCATCAGCATCTCTTTACTGTAAACCGATTATTTCGTTCTTGACTGTTTGTATGCTTGGAATCTGAATATTAGTTTTCTGTTGTGAAAAAAAATTAAAATGTCTAAATTGAAAAAAACACAATGGTTATTTAGGCCCTAATAAATAAAACATAGAGAGAACCTTTTTTCTGGGCAGTTTTATTCTATGATTGATATAACATTTTGTGCCAAGGTCACAAAGCCCTACATGTAGCAAATGCAATAGCAAGCTATAATGAAACAGATTCAATTCCATCATTTTCTACAGGGAAAGGTTAAAGGGGCTGTCCAGTCTTAAGCTACAAGACTGCAGTCACATAGAGTGACTGCAGACTTGTGAATCCTTACATCTCATGCACTACACAGTGGAGGATTCTCCAGTGCTGGCGCTGGGCACGTGACCTAATTTATGTGATTTGTATACTTCTGGCAACATTTTACGTTGACTGTATCAGGACATAAAAGACTTGCATTGAGTAAAGCTGGATACAATCTGGTCGGCATATGAATAATGCAAACTACATACTTTCGGTCACATGCCCGACACTCATGGCACCGACAAATTCTCAAATTGAGAGGCTGCAGACTTTTAGCTTAAAAACAGACATCCCCTTTAAGCACAACAGGTGTTGTCAATGGTATAAACATAAATGTTACATAATTATAATGCATGTGAAAAAAAACATTTGATTAGTTGCTTTTTGCATTTGATGCTTTGTGATCCTACACCTTTTGCAGAAATATTAGGTGCCAACTGCTGTATCCTTGTTGCTTATTCTAGGTCCCTTTCACAAACTAGATTTTACAGAGAGATTGCTCAAATGTGTACTGCTTTTAATATTGTATATTGTATATTATTACTACTACTATTTGTACTATGCATATTGATAATTGTGTAGCTGGTGATGCAGCATTGTGGCTCACTGGTTAGCACTGTTACTTTGCAGGTCTGGGGTGCTGGGTTGAAATCTTAACTTGTTTGAATGGGTTTCCTCCCACACTTCAAAGATGTACTGATAGGCAATTTAGATTATTATGACAATGTCTGTGAAACCCTCTGGAATATCATAGCATTTAAGCAGTCATAATAATAATTCACTAGCAAGTACCAGCAAGCTAGAAGAATGAACCTAGAGGGTACCTACAGATTGATACTGCACCAGCAAGCTAGTAGAAGAGAATTAGAGGGTCCTGAAAGATTGAGAAGGATAGCTGCCATTATGTGAACCTTTCAATGTACTGTTTGTGGTGCTGGACTAAAATGACATTGGCCTATGCAAGACATTTTGTTAATTGGAGTTGGCAACTTGTCTCTCTACGGGAAGACACAGAGAAACTGAAGGGTTTCAGGGTTGAAGTGTGGCCAGTAAGAAGTTGTGAAAGCAGGTTGCATGCTGGAATGGGCATCTAACTTTGAGTAGTATGTGGTTCCACTGTCTAGCCAAGTGAGGTATGGAGAGTGTGTCACATAGTGGAATGTCAGCTATCAATGACTAATTAGGGTGTGGGTCTCACAAAGTTGATCCATTTAGGAGGTGGGTCTTTGAGAAGTCTATGTGAGCTACTGCCAACTGGTGATAACAAAGATAGACAACTTTCTGGTGTGAGTATTTATATAAACTGCCAGAGTTGGGTAGATTGCTGATCCTAAATGTGAGGGAAGACAGTATTTGGGTCCTGTTGTGGGTGTTGAAAATCACTTTGGTCTAAAAAAAGGTTATAGTGAAAATCTGATTACCTTATAGGCATATATTTAACACACCAGATTGACTGAATTTTCACATCTGGTTTATTCAATGACCCAAGCATTTTATTTTTACTAATTATGAGAATTATTTATTTTGCCTGCTTTAATTTTTTGATAAGAATATCAAAGAAATAACTCTATATGCAGTTGTTAAAAGTAATCTAATACTGTAGGTCCGGACTGTAGCTTTACTATAAATACAGCCGTTGATTCGCTGAAAGTGTTTTATTATTTTTAGATTTTTCATTTTAAAAGTTTATCTTCACCATTTAGCAGAATTGACCCAGCTCTTGTGGGTAATAAGTGGTAATATATGGACGTGGTATGTACCAATTCCAGGTAAGAGAACAGAATTCTATTTTGAGTTGAAATTGAAGTTGTACATTTGTTGAATCTTAGATAGAAAGAAAAAATAAATTGCTTCTCAAAGACACATTGCTCGTAGAGTGACAATTTGAGCTAGCATAACTGCTAAATTTCTGAAGAACAATCCAAGTCGATTAAGAGTTTAATATTACCTAGCAAACAGCTGTTGGCATACTGCAGAATACCAATAAATTGTATCCCTCTGATCAAATAAAGGGCTTAAATTGGAAGGCAAGAAATAACTATTATTGTAGACGTTTATTGCCGTGTCAAAGGCTTTCTAAAATGGAGCAAATTGAACAAGTAAAAAAAAAAAACATCTTAATGATATTTGTCCTAAGTGAAGGCAGAAAACACTACTTTGAATGTGAAATATATAAGCCACGGTTTGCTCTCAACCAAGGTGATCAATAAACTAGCTTATTGTAGGAATAATAAAACTGCAAAGACGTGCTGTTTTCTATGAAGCTAATCTCAAGAAATATCGAAAGACATTATACAAGACATATGAGACTATAGCTGCTACTATATATAATGAAATTGTATTTATTTTAAAATTGTAATATACTTAAGATTGTTGTTTTCATTATCTCCAAACCCCTGAGGTTGTTCTATCTTCAAGTCTATTTTAAGGGTCAATGATTTACTGCATTACGCAACAGCCGATACAGTCACAACTTTCATTTAGAATATGAAAAGCATTATACCTTCACACCACAACAGGCTAAGGGTTATCTATTATGTAGCCAACCTTTCACCTTAGTGTCACATCTTTGGATTCATGACATCTGTGATGGATCATTACTGCTGTGATGGAATGTGTCAGCTGTAATAGATCCATCTTCAAGTGGATCCCAATGAATCCTGATAGATTTCATTGACTGATAATGGGGTGTGTCAGGTTGCTATTGTGCTATGATATTTTTGACAGTAAGAATTTAGCAGTAGACTGTGAGCCCTCGTGCAAAGGGTCCTCTCTCCTCCTGTACCTGTCTATGCCTTGTATTGCTCATGAATATTGTATTTGTCTATGTATACCCCTTTTCAAATGTAAAGCGTCATGGAAAAAAATGGTGCTATAATAAATAATTATAATAATAATAGACTTTTCTATTCTTGTCACCATGAATCAACATGACTAATATAATTGTGAAAATAGGCCAAGCAATTGTGACTTCTTGCTTGTAAAGGACCTACAGGGCTTAATATTTTTCCTAGTATTCCCTCATTTTCTTTAGTAATATAATCTTTCTATTATCTTTTATCCTTGGGGACAGTGTTGCAAATGTATTTAAAGCACTTTGGAATTAATATCGCTATATAAATGAATAAATATTATTATTTGTATGTGTAGTGAGTCACAACCCTAAGGATGAGTGCCAGCAATCAGGAATTGCAGCATTTTGGACATAGCATGTTTTCGCTGCCTCCAAAGAGCAATGTTGTACAGTACTAGTACCGTGGATGGGATTTATAGAAATCCTATCTTCACTGTTCTTCTTTTCTCTGAGGTGTAACTGACATATAGTGGGACTTCTCGAGCCACAGCATGTCAATATATTTATATATATCCAGATATGCAAAGTGTGCTTTTATTTCTAACTAGATGGTGGCCCGATTCTAAAGAATCGGGTAGTCTAGAATCTGTATATAGTTTATTTAGTAATAGGGGAGTGCTGTGAAATTAATTGTGTGTATACAGGCGGCTCAGTGGTTAGCAGAGTATACGGTGGTCATGTTACATGAGTGCGGTGGCTCAGTGGTTAGCAGTGAGTGGGTGGCTGAGTGGTTAGCAGTGAGTGGGGTGGCTGAGTCGTCAGCAGTGAGTGGGGTGGCTCAGTGGTCAGCAGTGAGTGCGTGGCTCAGTGGACAGCAGTGAGTGCGTGGCTCAGTGGTCAGCAGTGAGTGGGTGGCTCAGTGGTCAGCAGTGAGTGCGGTGGCTCAGTGGTCAGCAGTGAGTGCGGTGGCTCAGTGGTCAGCAGTGAGTGCGGTGGCTCAGTGGTCAGCAGTGAGTGCGGTGGCTCAGTGGTCAGCAGTGAGTGCGGTGGCTCAGTGGTCAGCAGTGAGTGCGGTGGCTCAGTGGTCAGCAGTGAGTGCGGTGGCTCAGTGGTCAGCAGTGAGTGCGGTGGCTCAGTGGTCAGCAGTGAGTGCGGTGGCTCAGTGGTCAGCAGTGAGTGCGGTGGCTCAGTGGTAACAGTGAGTGCAGCAGGTGGAGGCGGGCTCAGTGGAAGCAGAGAGGCAGCAGAGGCTGGAGGGGCAGAGGAGAGCGGAGGCTGGGGGGCAGAGGAGAGGGAGGCTGGGGGGCAGAGGAGAGCGGAGGCTGTTGGGGCAGAGGAGAGCGGAGGCTGGGGGCAGAGGAGAGCGGAGGCTGGGGGCAGAGGAGGCTGGAGGGCAGAGGAGGCTGGAGGGCAGAGGAGGCTGGAGGGCAGAGGAGAGCGGGGGCAGAGGAGAGCGGGGGCAGAGGAGGCTGGAGGGCAGAGGAGAGCGGAGGCTAGGGGGCAGAGAGCGTAGGCTGGGGGGCAGAGGAGGCTGGAGGGCAGAGGAGCTGGAGGGGCAGAGAAGAGCGGGGGCAGAGGAGGCTGGAGGGCAGAGGAGAGCGGAGGCTGGGGGGCAGAGGAGAGCGAGGCTGGGGGGCAGAGGAGAGCGGAGGCTGGGGACAGAGGAGAGCGGAGACTGGGGGCAGAGGAGAGTGGAGGTGGGGGTCAGAGGAGAGGCTGGGGGTCAGAGGAGAGGCTGGGGGTCAGAGGAGAGCGAAAGGCTGGGGGGTCAGAGGAGAGCGGAGGCTGGGGGGTCAGAGGAGAGCGGAGGCTGGGGGCAGAGGAGGCTGGAGGACAGAGGAGGCTGGAGGGCAGAGGAGGCTGGAGGGGCAGAGGAGAGCGGAGGGTGGGGGGGCAGAGGCGAGGGGAGGCTGGGGGCTGAACACTCACTGGGCTGTCGGCGGTCAGCGGCAGGGCTGGCGGCGGTTCCGGAGGCCGGCCCCGGAGTGTGGGCGGGGCTAGCTCCGTGATGGAGGAGAGTCACCGGGTGTGTGGAGAGAGCGGCAGGACTGGGAGCGGTGCTGGCGGAGGCCGCACACCGGAGTGTGGGCCGGTCCGGGCCGGTTGCCGCATGTTGGTGGGCGCACACCGGGCTGTGTGCGGAGCCAGTGGCGGGATGGCGGTCCCTGATGGAGAGTGGTTGGTGAGCTGCAGGGCTGTGGGCCGGATGTGGGTGGGCGCACACGGGGCTCTGTGCAGGGCCGGTGGCGGGAATAACGGCGAGTGGTGGCGCTTTAGCGCCCACCGCGAGGCGCTGTGCCATTTTGACAGCGGCTCGCGGTGAGCGCTACGCGCTCACCGCTCGTGGGTCTGGTGCTTCCGGTTCTGGTCTTGGACACAGGGCGCAGGCCATCACGGAAGTAGAGCGGATTTTGGCCGGAAGTGGCCTTCGAGTTTTATATATAAGATGTATTTACTTTAAAGTCTCTTTCAGATGTCTGTTTTCCAGGTACATGTTTTATTCCTTTATTTGACAGATATAACACACACCTATTATAGTCTACAGGGCTGTTCACATATCCCTGTTTTTTGTGGACAGTGTGTTTGCATAAATGAAAAAAAAAATTAGAAATGTCTATTTTTTATCAGATTTTCAGATCACACTAGTTAATGCTCAATATTTCATGTACAAGATATGACGGACATGTGATTGGGATCTATCAATCAGTAAATTTGGATTTTCTACTTGTTCAAAAGACCTAATTTAGGACATAATTATTGAAACAGGTTATATATTCACAAACCTAACTTAGAGCTTCTGGGTAGTAACATAAACTCTGTAATGGTGTATTCCTACAATGTACCATTCATAATAAAAATGTCTACCTTTATGGGCCCCTTCAGGTACCAATGCCTGAGATGATCTGCTATCATTGTACATTAACAGTCAATGGTGTGACCAGTGTATTGTCTTGCTGAAAATGACCACTACCATACGGTAAGGAGTTGCCATGAAGTGATGAACTTGGGTCACAATGCTTAGATAAGCCTTATCTATCTACAGACATTAGAAGGTTCACTGTCTGCCAAGAAAGCTTTCATCACCTCATTATTCCTCGTCCAACAGCCTGAATTGTTGACAGCTGCCAGGGAGGTTTCATGGACTCATGATTTTTGTGCAAAATTTTGACTTGTTTTATAGTGTAAAACAATCCTTATTTTTTTTATTCCACTTCTTTATCCTCTTGCCATTGGTTTTCTCATAGACACCATTGGCAGTTGAACTTGACATCTGCTGTTATAGCTCAAAGAACAGGAAGTTGTGCATTCAGACATGTTAGTTAGAGCGCCAGCATTACATTTAGCTCCAATTGTCTTGACTTTACGCTGCCCAGGGATGGACATATTATTGGGGCATCCTGTTCATCTGCACAAGATCCCAAGAGGTAATGGAGCTCAATTCCACATCCAAAGCAGGTGCAATTTTGCACATTTTGATGAACTGTTAAACTGCAAAGGGCCCATATACTGTTCTTGTACATAGTGCGTCTTCTGTTTGTGTTTGCCGCTGATCTGCTAGTTAGAGTAATTCTTGACATTCATGTTTGACCCTTTTTTCAATTATTTACTTACATCCACCATATCCCATTTTGATGCATGATGTGGATATTTTCTACCATCACACCATCCTCTGTATATTCTCAATACCTTTGCATGAAAAAAACTCTACAAAGTTGACAGTTGTGAAAAAACTGATGGCTAGTCTTCCCTTTTTTTAAAGTCGTTCAGAATGCCTGATGTTCCCATTCTAATGATGATTTACATGGCTCTGGCCAAAAAGAAGACTTCCTAACATGATTTTATGCCGCACTCTGGTCACATGTCCTATGCAGGTTAGATCCCATTGTGAAGGGACAGGTGTCTCTGTTCAAGTAGCCCTTCAGTGTAATGTTATATTATACAAAAAGTTTTTTGTTTTTTTTTATTATTTAGTGATTGTGGTAACCATAATAAGAATGTGACCTTTTATTATTCATTTTTGTAATTTTAATAAAAGGAAACCATGGTACAGAATTGAATAGCTCTTATTGTGTGCATGAATTTGAAAGTTATAAGAAGATTATGGATTTTAAGTGGAATTACTTTGCTGAAAAGCTTTTGTTTTATTATTCTCTTCAGTATGTTTGTAGCTAATTATGAACAGGAGTGATATAATAGACTCTGTAATCCTTCCTTTCTAATACATAATCTTATTTGTATATTGCATTTGTATATTGTATAAACCAGAGGAAACCATAAGGTACAATCTATACCCGTCTGTTGACTTTCTCTAATACTTTGCTTTCCCACTAATACTTTAACCATGCTTACTTATGCCCTAACAGTAATTGCTCCACTACTCCTTTCCCTATTTCACTACCCCCAAGCTCCAACACTCCCAACACAGATATTTATCTCCTCATCCCTCTTACCTCCCTACCTGAGCTCCTCTGCTGACCTGCTTCTCAATCTCACACCTCTCCTGCAGAAACACAGAACAAGCTGTCCGCTCTCATTCCCCCACCTGCTTGCTCTCTTTTTGCTGCTGCTATCCGCTGTAGACATATCTCCCAACCCAGGACCTCCACAGCCAACTTTCCCCACTATTCCTCCCTCCTATCACCACACACCTGCAGGAAACAGCAGCAATATCCTAAATATAAAACCTATTTCCCTGACCCCCTCTCCAACTCTCTCTGGAGCGCTCTGGAATGCCCGTTCCATCTGAAATCAACTCTACCTCATTCACAACCTCTTTACCTCCTGCAGACTCTCATTCTGGGCCTCACAGAAATATGGCTGACACCCTCCGACACGGCCTCCCCTGCTGCGCTGTGTTACGGTGAACTTCACTTCTCCAACACACCTCGCACTGGCAACAAACATGGTGGAGGAGTGGGTCTTCTCCTTTCTGGCAACTGCATCTTCAACCCATTTCCTCCTCCTCCCTCCCTCATCTTTTGAAGCGCACTCTGTCCGTATCTACTCTCCTTCCAACCTACAAGTGGCTGTCATTTATCGACCACCAGGTCCGATCACTACCTTCTTTGACCAATTCTCCATTTGGCTCCTATGCTTTCTATCTGCTGACATTCCCACCATCATAATGTACGACTTCAACATCCCCATTGACACCCACTGGTCAACAGCCTCCAAACTCCTGTCACTTTCTTCATCCTTTGGCCTCTCCCAATGGTCCTCCACAGCCACCCACACTGTAGGACATACACTAGACCTCATCTTTACCCGCCTCTGCTCCCTAACTAAACACACAACCCCCTGTTCCTCCTCTCTGACCACCATCTACTTACCTTCTCATCCTTGTCCTCATCATCTGCCACCCATGTCCACCAACTGGCACACCCTTGCAGAAACCTCACACATCTTGACACTCACACACTCTCCAACACCATTTTACCACTATCATCCATATCCTCACTCCAAGACACAGATAATGCCACAGCTTTCTACAACTCTACAGTCACATTAGCTATTGATGCAGTTTCCCCTCTCATTCACGGCAGAACACGACAAACCAACAGACAACCCTTGCACACAGACACCACTACAAATCTGCAGCTAGCTGCTAGAGTTGCAGAGCAGCGCTGGAAGAAAACACACTCACAAGAAGACTGCACACCATTCAAACAGGCACTTCTCAAATTCAAGTCAGCACTCACCACCCCTAAACAAAATTACTTCATTACCCTCATATCCTCTTTGTCCCACAACCCCAGGCAGTAATTCAACACGTTTAACTCCCTTCTCCACCCCCCACTGCCCCCTCCTACTTCTCATGTCTCTGCAGAAGACTTTGCAACATACTTCACCAACAAGATTGAAAAGCTCAGACAAGTCTTCGGTACCCAACCACCACAACCCCCATGTATACCGGATCACTCCTCTCCCCCACTAACCCTCCTCTCATCCATCACTGAAGGAGAACTTGCACACCTCCCACCTCCTCCCCAACCTCACCACAACACTTATCCCAGCCCTAACCTACCTCTTCAACCTAGCACTAACTTCTGGTACCTTTCCTTCTGCTTTCAAACATGCAACAATTACACCTATCTTAAAGAAGCCATCCCTTGACCCTACTTCCACATCCAGGTACAGTTTGCTTCCAAACTTCTCGAAAAGCATGTCCACACTGTACTATCATCCCACATCTCATCCAACTATCTCTTTGATGACCTTCAATCCGGCTTTCGCCCTCACCACTCCACTGATACTGCTCTGACCAAAATTAATAACGACTTACCTCACGGCCAAAGCTAAAAAACAATTCTCCGTCCTCATACTTTTAAACCTGTCCTCTGTCTTCGACACAGTCGACCACTGCCTCTTATTACACATCCTCTCTTCCATTGGTATCACTGACCTTGCCCTCTCCTGGATCTCCTTCTACCTTTCCAACTGCACATTCAGTGTCTCCCACTCCCACACGACCTTCTCGCCCCAACCCCTCTCTGTTGGGGTCCCTCAAGGCACTGTCCTCGGGCCCCTCCTTTTTTCAATCTATACTCTTGGTCTGGACAACTCATAAAGTCCCATGGCTTTTCCCGTATCATCTGTACTCTGATGACACCCAGGTCTACCTCTCTGGCTCAGACATCACCTCTTTGCTGTCCAGAATCCTGGAGTGTCTATCAGCCATATCTTCCTTCTTCTCCTCCCACTGCCTAAAACTTAATGTAGACAAAACTGAACTCATCATCTTTCCTTCATCTCACACACCTTCCTTACCAGACCTATCTATCACAATAAATTACATCACACTTTGCCTTGTACCTGAAGTCCGCTGCCTCGGAGTAACCCTTGACTCTGCCTTGCCCTTCAAACTGCACATCCAACTCCTTGCCTCCTCCTGCCGCCTCAAACTCAAAATTATTTCCAGAATCCTTCCCTTCCTCAACCCCCAATCTGCTAAACTACAAATGCATGCCCTCATTATCTCCCACCTCGACTAATGCAACCTCCTTCTCTGTGGCCTTCCTGCTAACACTCTTGCACTACTTCAATCTGTCCTTAACTCTGCTGCCGACTAATCCACCTCTCTCCTTGCTATTCCTCCACTTCTCCCCTCTGCAAATCCCTCCGCTGGCTCCCAATTCACCAGCGTATCCAATTCAATCTACTAACATTAACTTACAAAGCCACCCACAATCTGTCCCCCCATATATCTTTGAACTGATCTCCCGAAATCATCCAACTCGTAATCTTTGATCCTACCAAGACTACCTTCTTTCCTCCACACTTGTACGTTCCTCATCTAACCGCCTGCAAGACTTTACCTGAGCATCCCCCATGCTCTGGAACTCTGCACCCCATCACGTCCGACTGTCCCCACTCGGAACCTTCAAGCGGGACCTGAAAACCCATCTCTTCAAAATAGCCTACAACCTGCAATGACCACAGTGCCACCTCACCCCCACTGGACCCGACTCTCCACCACCATCGGACCTGGCACTCCAGCACCACTAGACCCGGCGTTCCACCACCACCTGAGCAGACCCAACCTACTGTCTCCCTCCCCATTGCCCTGTAGAATTTAAGCCTGCAAGGGCAGGGTCCTCTCTCCCCTCTGTATCAGTCAGTCACTGTTAGTTTGTTCATTGTATTTTAACTTGTCTGTATGTAACCCTTTCTCATGTACAGCACCATGGAATGAATGGTGCTCTATAAACAAATAATAATAATAATAATAATATTGCCAGAATAAAATCTTTTAAGATGGATTCACACATTATGTCCATATTACATTTTTTTCACCTCAATTACGACATAAACACATTGGGTCTGCAACTATTTTAAAAAATCAAGGCAAAAAATTGTTATTCTCCTATGATTGTGGGAAAAAAATTTGACACAGCCACAATGGTTTAACACAGTCTTAGGGTCAGATCTTACTTATTATTAGGGATGAGCGAGTATGCTTGGCGCTTCTCGTTACTCGCATGAGTATCCCTGTACTCGGGATGCTCGGCGAGCACCGAGTACTGCCGAGATGCTCGGACTCCTCGCTAATAATTAGCAATCTGACACAAATACACAGCCCCCTTCAGTGCACACAGTGAGCTGGCACCTCACAGAGAGAAGTTTGATTGTTAGGGTCCCTCTGGGGGGCACAGCAAGGTGTTGTATGCTGCGGCGATTTGAAAAAGCCCACCCTCCCGCCCTTTTCCAAAAGTACTCGTTTTATAGCCGGAAGTCTGTGGCCGGAGCCTGTCAGTAATTGACTTACATTGGGCTCGGTGCTCTGGCCGAGCATCCCAAGATACTCGTGTACTCAGCATCGAGCACCCGAGCATTTTAGTGCTCGCTCATCTGTAATTATTATGTGCAAGGTAGCTGTGAGAAGGTGGTGTACCAAGGGGATGAAAACCACATGCCAAAACTGCAGGCTAACCTCAAATTTCCCTTGCTTTACTATGTAATTTACAGTAAAGCTGCTTTTATAGGTAAAGCACAACATTTCAAACTAAACAATACAATTAGTGGGAGGTAGTGTGTCATTAGATCTACAAATATGCGGCAAAACACAATTGACTGAAAAATTTACAAGCCATATGGGGAAAAGCTGCATTTTAATACTGTGGCAACATTGCTTGTACAGACCTCCTTTATTATCCTAAATCCTTTCCTAAATCCTTTACAAAATCATGCCGACAAGTTATCTTTAATGTATAGAAAAGACATGATTTTAATACCTCTGTATTTTTGAATAAAGTGACACCTGGGCCGACTTCTCTGTTGGCTACAGGTTCTATGCTAGGGACGGGCTGCACCTCAATGGGGAGGGTGCAGCTGTGCTGGGGGAGAAAATGGCTAGAAGGTTGGAGGAGTGTTTAAACTAGGGATTGGGGGGGAGGGTATTCATTGTATAGGAGGGGAAGATAGTGTAAATAGTAACCTGGGCACAAGTAATAAAACTGGGGGTGGCATGGGGGGTGGGGTTAGAACAGTCAAACTAGTAGGAAGGAAGAGAGGTAAAGAGAGATGCATACAGTGCATGTTCACTAATGCCAGAAGCCTCACCAACAAAATGGAGGAATTAGAATTGATTTTATTGGAAAATAATTATGACATGGTGGGGATTTCGGAGACTTGGCTGGACGAGAGCCATGACTGGGCTGTTAATTTACAGGGCTATTGTCTGTTCAGAAATGACCGTACAAATAGGCGAGGAGGAGGTGTATGTTTATACGTAAAATCATCCTTAAAACCCATCCTGCGTGATAATATAGGTGAATCTAATGGAAATGTAGAGTCCCTGTGGGTGGAGATAAGGGGAGGGGGAAAAAATAATAAATTACTGATAGGGGTTTGTTATAAATCCCCAAGAATAATGGAAGTGGAGGAGAATATCCTCATAAAGCAAATAGATGAAGCAGCGACTCAGGGAGAAGTCATTATTATGGGGGACTTCAACTACCCTGAAATACATTGGGGATCAGAAACCTGCAGTTCCAGCAAAGGTAATAAGTTTTTGAAAACTATGAGAGACAATTACCTTTCACAACTGGTTCAGGACCCAACAAGAAGGGGGGCACTGCTGGACCTAATATTAACCAACAGGCCGGACCGCATATCAAATATACTGGTTGGAGGTCACTTGGGTAATAGTGATCATGACTTAATAAGCTTTCAAGTATCCTTTACTAAGACGTGTAGTAAAGGGGCCACAAGGACACTAAACTTCAGGAAGGCAAATTTCCAACGGTTGAGAGATGATCTTAGTGCAATAAACTGGGACGATGTCCTGAGACATAAAAGTACACAACACAAATGGGAGATGTTTATTAGCATCCTGAATAGGACCTGTGCACAATATATACCCTATGGGAATAAGCATGCTAGAAATAGGAGGAAACCACTATGGCTAAATAAAGCGGTAAGAAGTGCAATATGTGACAAAAAGAAAGCATTTAGGGAATTAAAGCAAGTAGGTAGTGATGAGGCATTAAATAAATACAGAAAATTAAATAACATTTGTAAAAAGCAAATCAAGGCAGCAAAGATTGAGACAGAGAGACTCATTGCCAGAGAAAGTAAAAAGAATCCCAAAATATTTTTTAACTACATAAATAGTAAGAAACTAAAAAATGATGGTGTTGGCCCCTTTAAAAATAGTCTGGGTGAAATGGTGGATGAGGATGAGGAAAAAGCCAATATGCTAAATGACTTTTTTTCAACAGTATTTACACAAGAAAATCCCATGACAGACAATATGATCAGTGATAACAAAAAGTCTCAATTAAATGTCACCTGCTTAACCCAAGAGGAAGTACGGCATCGTCTAAAAATCACTAAAATTGACAAATCACCGGGCCCGGATGGGATACACCCCAGAGTGCTGCAGGAATTAAGTACTGTCATAGATAGACCATTATTTTTAATATTTAAAGATTCCATAAAAACAGGGTCTGTACCACAGGACTGGCGTATAGCAAATGTGGTGCCAATATTCAAAAAGGGGACAAAAACAGAACTTGGAAATTATAGGCCAGTAAGCTTAACCTCTACTGTGGGTAAAATCCTTGAGGGTTTTCTAAGAGATGCTATACTGGAGTATCTGAACAAAAATAACCTCATGACCCATTATCAACATGGTTTTACGAGGGACCGTTCCTGTCAAACTAATCTGATAAGCTTCTATGAAGAAGTAAGTTCTGGACTGGACCAAGGAAATGCAGTGGATGTGGTGTATATGGACTTTTCAAAAGCTTTTGATACGGTGCCACACAAAAGGTTGATACATAAAATGAGGGCAATGGGGATAGGGGAAAATATGTGTAAGTGGGTTAAGAACTGGCTTGGTGATAGGAAATAAAGGGTGGTTATTAATGGAACACACTCAGAATGGGTCACAGTTAACAGTGGGGTACCACAGGAGTCAGTGTTGGGCCCGCTTCTATTTAATATATTTATTAATGACCTTGTAGGGGGCATACAGAGTAGAATCTCAATATTTGCAGATGACACTAAACTCTGCAGGGTAATCAATACAGAGGAGGACAATTTTATATTACAGGAGGATTTATGTAAACTAGAAGCTTGGGCTGCTAAATGGCAAATGCGCTTTAATGGGGATAAATGTAAAGTCATGCACTTGGGCAGAGGAAACAAAAGGTATAATTATGTGCTTAATTGTAAAACACTGGGCAAAACTGTCACTGAAAAAGACCTGGGTGTATGGGTAGATGACAAACTCACATTTAGTGGCCAGTGTCAGGCAGCTGCTGCAAAGGCAAATAAAATAATGGGATGCATTAAAAGAGGCATAGATGCTCATGAGGAGAACATAATTTTACCTCTATACAAGTCACTAGTGCGACCACACTTAGAATACTGTGTACAATTCTGGTCTCCGGTGTATAAGAAAGACATAGCTGAACTAGAGCGGGTGCAGAGAAGAGCGACAAAAGTCATTAGAGGACTAAGGGGTCTGCAATACCAAGACAGATTATTAAACTTGGGGTTATTTAGCTTGGAAAAACGAAGGCTTAGGGGTGATCTTATAATAATGTATAAATATATGAGGGGGCAGTACAGAGACCTTTCTAATGATCTCTTTACTCTTAGGCCTGAGACTGGGACAAGGGGGCATCCTCTACGTCTGGAGGAAAGAAGGTTTAATCATAATCACAGACGCGGATTCTTTACTGTAAGAGCAGTGAGACTATGGAACTCTCTGCCACATGCTGTTGTAATGAGTGACTCACTACTAACATTTAAGAAGGGCCTGGATGCCTTTCTTGAAAACTATAATATTACCAGTTATATATACTAGATTCTTTGATAGGGCGTTGATCCAGGGATCTAGTCTGATTGCCGTATCTGGAGTCAGGAAGGAATTTTTTCCCCCAATGTGGAGCTTAGTGTTGCCACATGGGTTTTTTTTTGCCTTCCTCTGGATCAACATGTTAGGCTATGGGTTGAACTAGATGGACTTAA
Organism: Allobates femoralis; assembly: GCA_033576535.1. NCBI lineage: Eukaryota > Metazoa > Chordata > Amphibia > Anura > Aromobatidae > Allobates > Allobates femoralis. Next base: position 545,339,682 of record JARQOC010000002.1, read on the forward strand.
AGTCTTCCTTCAACCTTAAAACTATGTTACTATGTTACTATGTTACCTTTGTTGAAGAAATCTACTTTGGGGTTTTTCTTTAATCACCATTAGAAATTTTCGGCTAATTGGATTTCAGTGCATAGGGGCCAAACTGTACGCTGGGTCTGCTCCTCCCTGTCTGTGATTTCCTGACCCCTTCACTGACTTTCTCTGTTTGGAAAATAGATTTAAAATAGAGGACGCAGGTCACTGAAAAAGCTGTGACCTGTTATTCAAAGACTGCATGATCCAGAGAATCACAGACAGAGAGGAAAAGAGCGCTACATACACCCCACAATCTTTAGTTTTAGTTTATTTTTAGGTTGTTTAATAAACAAGTATTAATTGCAGTAAAAGATTAAAATGTTTAAAAAAATATATATTAAAACTGTGATGTAACTTGTAATCAAAGTTTAAAAAGCCTATCGAACTCAGTTCACAAAGAAGTTCATGTGACCTAAAATGTAACGAATAGGTTCAATACATTACTAATTTGGGAACCTATTAATCACCACTATCTTGTATGTGGCCTTTCCTTACCTCTAGAAGGTTACTGGTGATAGTTGATGCGGTTCTAGTATGTACACCTGAAATTGTTCTTGATAATAAACGTTGTAAGAAGAGGCAGCACTCACTGGGTACTTTTCTTGCAATTGTGATACGTATTGATTGATACGTATAGTGGACATACAATACACACACACAGACATACACTCAGCTTATAACTAAGAACAATTAGCTACTATGCCCGGCCAACATCAGGCTCTACAGCTAGTTTTTATATAAGCATATATTTATTTCCCATTTACAGGTAGAACAGGAGAGAGGATAGCGGAGAGGCAGCGCACACACTGCCGGTGGCAGAGGCTGGTAAACCGGGTTGTGCAGGACATGCACAACCTGATAAGGTGAGTGGTCACCTACCCACGCCACTTAGACGTTTTTTAATAAGGGGATCCTACACATTTGCGCCCCTTTTCCTTTTTGTTTTGCAAATAAACATAACGTAACCCTGATGTCATGGCACCTCCTAGTGTCTCTGCCCTGTATCCGTGACCCAATAATCACCATATTTTAGCTTCTATAATTGTCAGTGCAACAATTGAACATTGAAACACAAAAAACTGAAAAAATAAAAGGGAAAACACAGTCAAAATAATATACTACTAACTAATACAGGTCTCTTACCCCACAAGCATGATATCATTTTGCATGTCAGAATGAGTCATACGCTAAAAAGATGCCACTTTCGTCTCAATCACAGGAGTAACGTGAAAAAGTCATTTGTTCCAGCTATATTTAAATTGTTGTACTTGCCCTCACCTCACTGCTAACATGTGTTCCATTTTATAGTTAAATTGAGTCTTGGTAAGTATTTCTTGAATGTCAGGGATTTGAGTACTCTTCCATTTTTGGCTATGCTACCTCTAGTAACCGTAAGAATATGGTTCATGATCAAGAAATCTTCCAACGTCAACTCTCCCAGTCCCAGAGGGAGTTGTGCCACCTCTGGACCCCACGGGGTTGCGAATCCCACTATTGTATCCTTTTCCACAAGGGTTTAATTATCGGACATTTCCACCACACATGCAAAAAAGATCCCCCTGCTTGACCAGACCTCCAACAGATATCTGGAATCATATGATATCCTGTGTGAACTCTGAATGGAACAAAATACCACCTATATAGTAATTTTCTAGAGGACTCTACATGTGTTATGCAATGCAAATTTTTTTATGTAATTGTTGATTGCTCCCATTGGGAGAAGCAGGATAATAATCTTGTAGTTGTGATAACTTTTAATGGTTAACAAAAAATAAATAAATGATGTTACAAGGCGAGCTTTCAGGATGTCTCAGGTCCCTTCATCAGGCATGGTATGACAAAATATTGAAAAAACTCAAAATATATACTTGAACAACTAGAGCAGATGCAAGGTAAAATGAATGGACATTTAACTAAATAAACAAAATAAAGCCTGGAGAAGATCATCAATCAGCCAGTGTCACAGGTGTGTGAGATGGCATGGATGAGACTGTAGAGGCCACTTGTAGAAGGTCCCGGCATTTGGCCAAACAGTCCAAATCCTAAAAAAAGTCTCTGTCGCTTTAAGAGGCATTTTCCTTTTGGTGAAAGCTGGAGGTCACTAGGACCCAGCTGATCCTTTATCTTGAGCTGTTTATATATTCCCCTTAACTCCCACGGTTCACTGCTGGGGATAGCTGTTCAGGTGTTCCTAATTGCATCCTAGATCAAAGCATTGTTTCCTGGAGTCTGTTGGTTTGCTGCTCGGATCTGCTCAAGCTAAGTGTATCTCTTCCCTCTTTGTTTGTTCCTCTTGTGTGTATCTTTAGTTGCTAGCCGGGCTGACTAATGATCATCTGCTCTGATCCCTGTGTAGTGATAGTCTACGGACAGTCTGGGAATAGGTATCCTGGCGGCGACAGTTACGGAAACTGTATAGGGATGTTACGGGAGCCAGGTGTCAGCGCTAGTAGTTCTAGGGGGTCACCATCTCTCTTTTGTGACCTTAGCATCAGGGTCTCCTTTCCCCCCTGTCATCATCCAGCGCTGGGTGTTTCCCTACACCCAGCGTGAGTTTATCAACAGCTGCACCTTAATTAAATGAAAAGCGTGAAACTAATTTTTTTTTTTCTTTCTTCCTTTTCTATTTATGGATCCTGTCTCTGCTTTGGCCCAGCAGCTCCAGACTCTGACTCTGGAGGTTGCAGACATTCGGTCATCTTTGCAGGGTCAGCAGCTGCAGAATGTTGTGAGGGGGAACCCAGCGGGTGGTCAGGTCAAATCTGAACCTAAGATTGCCCTCCCAGACAGGTTTGCAGGAGGCAGAGATAAATTTGCTGTATTTAAAGAAGCCTGTAAACTATACTTTAGGCTTCGGCCCTATTCCTCTGGAAATGAGCAGCAGTGTGTGGGATTTATTATGTCACTGTTGCAGGGGGATCCTCAATCCTGGGATTTCTCATTGCTACATGACTCTGCTTGTCTCCAGTTTGTAGATGGGTTTTTTGATTCTCTTGGACTCATCTATGATGAATGTGTCTCTTTGGCCGAATCCAAATTGCGCTACCTCCAACAGGGAAATCGGTCAGGATAGACTTACTGTTCTGAGTTTCGTAGGTGGGCTACACCACTAAGTTGAATGATCCGGCTCTCAGAAGTCATTTTTGCCAGGGACTCCCAGAAAGGTTGAAGGAAGCTCTGACAGTTTATGAGACCTTGGAATCTCTAGAGGCTGCTATGTCTTTGACTATACATATGGATAGATGCCTTCAGGATAGAAAGGGTAAACCTCTTTCTCCTGAGAACCATTCTCGAGGTAGTACCCTAGTGCCAGATAGGCAATCAGAGGGTGAGTCATTTTTCCTGAGCGTGGATGAACCCATTCAACTAGGAAGAGCGACCGCCTCCAAAGTTTTCTCTGGCATTTACCAAGAAAAAAAAAAAGGGTCTGTTTTTTCTATGGTAAAAGGGACCATTTTATTGGAGCCTGTCCCTCTGTTCCTAAACAGAGTGGAATACCTGGGACTCAGGTTACCATGGGTGGTGTGGGGGTAAATGAGCAGGGGATGTGTGTATCTTCGACATGTAATTCCCATTTCCTCCTGAGAGCCGAGGTGGCGCTAGTGAGCAAAACTGAAAACATTTCTGTTTTTGTTGATAGTGGAGCGGGGGTCAGCATGATGGATGCTCATTTTGTAAAGACTTATGGGCATACCTGCAGTTTTTTGTCTGAACCCATTCATATCTATGCCATCGACTCAGCGCCACTTTCTCAGGGAAGTCTAACGCAAATTGTGCATAATATTAAGTTGAAGGTAGAATCCCTATGACTGGAGACAATTTCTTGCTATGTTTTGGTGCATTGGCAGTCCAGAGACATTGTGGAGTGGAGTGATTTTTGTATGGAGAATTGCTTGAATACACCTTTTGCTGCAGTCTCTGCTGTGTCCTTGCCTGCATATCTATCAGAGTATGAGGATGTGTTCTCAGAAAAGAGTTGTCAGGATTTGCCTCCTCATTGTGCATGTGACTGTCCTATTAACCTCGTTCCTGGAGCTCAACTGCCCAAATCCAGGCTGTTAATATATCTGTTCCTGAGAGACAAGCCATGAAGGATTTCATTGCTGAGAGTTTGGAGAAAAGACACATCAGACCCTCATCTTCACCGGTCGCGGCAGGTTTTTTTTTGTTAAAAAAAAAGATGGGGGCCTCCGTTCTTGTTTAGATTTCTGGAAATTAAATGACATAACTGTCCGTGATCCATATCCCCTTCCTCTGATTCCTGATTTGTTCAGTCAGATTGTGGGATCAAAATGGTTCTCCAAGTTGGATTTGAGGGGGCTTAATAACAAAATAAAGCCTGGAGAAGATCATCAATCAGCCAGTGTCACAGGTGTGTGAGATGGCACGAATGAGACTGTAGAGGCCACTTGCAGAAGGTCCCAGCTTTGGCCAAACAGTCCAAATCCTAAAAAAAGGTCTCTGTCGCTTTAAGAAGCATTTCCCTTTTAGTGAAAGCTGGTGATCACTAGGACCAAAATGATCCCTTATCTTGAGCTCTGTATATATTCCCCTTGACTCCCAGGATGCACTGCTGGTGGTAGCTGTCCAGGTGTTCCTAATTGCATCCTAGCTAAAAGCAGTGTTTCCTGGAATCTGTTGGTTTGCTGCTTGGATCTTCTCAAGCTAAGTGTATCTCTTCCCTCTTTGTTTGTTTCCCTTGTGTGTTTCTTTAGTTGCTAGCCAAGCTGACTAGTGATCACTTGCTCTGATCCCTGTGTAGTGGTAGTCCAGGGACAGTCTGGGAATAGGTATCCTGGCGGCGACAGTTGCAGAAACTGTAGTGGGATGTTAGGGGAGCCAGGTGTCAGCGCTAGTAGTTCTAGGGATCACCATCTCCCCTTTGTGCCCTTAGAATCAGGGACTCCTTTCCCCTCCCTGTTGTCATCCAGCGCTGGGTGTCTCCCTACACCCAGTGTGACAGCCAGGCGTAGTGATGTTTAAAGTTTTTATGCCTCTAATTTATACGAAAACCTGGTGTCTTAAGACTTCAGTGTTTTTGAACAACATTCTTCAGATGTTATAATGAGCCATAAATCCGTCAGTTAGGTTTAGCCCTTTCTGGATACAATAGAAAGTTCTAATGAATTTGGATTCACAAACTTCGATGTTTTTGTGATGTGAAATTACCTATCAAAATTGTTGCAACTTTCATATTTTCAATGTTATGTCCTTGGCTAGAAAAATGTTTAGCTACTGGTAAATGGTTTTTTTTGTGTGTAAATGTGTGACAATGAGACTTCATCCTTATTCTTATGTACTCTTTATGTAATTGAAATGCGTGATACCAATCTTCTTTGCTAAAGGGTGCGCCAAAGTACGCTTCCCAATTTTGGGTCCAGACATGGGAGTGTGGTGTCATCTGGGGGAAAAGAGCGATGTAGGATCTAGAGCTGCCACCAGCAGAGTCCCAATAGGAAGTAAAATAGTATTCATATGGTGATGGCAAACAACTAGTCTTTTCATGAACAGACAAGATGAAGTGTCGGTTCTGTAAATATTTGTAAAAATCATTTTTATGGATTCTGAATTTTTTACCATATTATCAGTGAAAGGGATAATGCTACGTGAAACCTAACCATCCAAGTGCAGACCAGGGATGACATAACGAAGAGCTACCAATGGTATTTTATCAATCCAAGTGGGTAGTATCTCCTTCCTTATTTTTAGCACTAGCCATGTTACCACTGCAACCTGTATTGTCGGGGATCCAAAAGACCCAATCTCTCTTTTCAACTTTAGATGTCACAGAAACAATGACATCCTGGGGTAGCCTAATATATGCGATTCCATGGTCACCCACTCCCTAGAATTATCATGCGCCCACCAGTGCCTAAGTTGGTCTAGCAAAGTGGCCTTCAGGTATTTATCTATATCCAGACATCCCATACCCCCCTCTACCACAGGGAGGCACAGTGTTTTCAATGAAGGACTACGATTGGCAAATTTTTGAAATAGTATAACATTTGTGGGAGGATCATCATTTTCACTATCTATGTGGCCTAACCAGAATATCAAGAATTTACTATAAAATTTTGTGTTATTGGTATTTTTTTTTAATCAGATTAACGTAGTTTACGGCCATCAGATTTTTAGTGGGATATGAAATTGATATTCCTAAATAAGGGATCTCAGTGTTAGTCCATGTAAAAGGGAAGCTTTATTGCAATAATGACTGACTACTCTACATTATTCCCATATTTAATATTGTGGATTTGCTCATATTTATTTTATAATAACTGGCTTGGCCAAATTGTTCTATGATACAAAACACCCTGACAAGGGAACACTGGGGTCAGAGAAGCACAGAATCATATTGTCCATGAATAGACCTATTTTATGGTCAACCGTTCCTCCCTTGATGCCCAAAACCATTGAGGAATCTCTTACAGCCTGGGCAAGGGGTTCCATCATCAAAACAAATATCAGAGGGGATAATGGACACCCCTGTCATGCGCCGTTGGACAGTTGGAAGCTATAATAGAGCATTCCTGAGGAATAAAACTGTGCAGATGGCAGGGTATAGAGAGCCAATATAGAATTTAGGGCTGCTCCCTCAAATCCGAATTTCTTCAGTACCTATTCAAGATACCCTTAGTGCACCCTATCGAATTTGAAGATTAGGATGGGGTCAGCACCACCTTGCAGCGTCTCCCATACAGCCTGGGGAGATTTCACCGCCGCCTGCAAGCTTTCCGCCCTTGGCTATGAAGGATGATGAGGAGGGTCCTCCCTGCTGCACCGCTCTGCACGCTCTGGTGCTCACTCCCAAAAGTCCGATACGTCACATCCAGTTTTGTATTATAGGAGAAGAAAAAGAAGTCGCACTCAGAGCTTCTATAAACAGCGGTTCTTTATTGTGCTTCAGTGCACAGAGCAGGTGGTGGCATGCGGGTGGGAGGACGGGGGGCACGACGTTTCGCGCCGTATAAGGCGCTTCAGCAGGTTAGTCCTAACTAATATCGGTTGTGAAAATCTTTGTGCCTGCACTGGGGCCAGACAAGGGAGGCGAATGCCATCTAAAATAATCAAATAGTCAGCATGATGGGTTTTATCTTCCTTTAGATTATATAGCTGGTTGTGGTAATTAGCAAATTTGCTAGATACCTGATGGTGATTTCTTCTGACTCCATAGCATGAAATTAACATGCTGCGGAGATGTGAAAGTACAGTAACCCGCACTGCAGCTGAGAACACGCTGCGGTCGGGAGAAGCATAGTGGGCATGGGATTTCTTTAAATCTCATCCAATGTGCTGGTACTGTACAATGTAGCATTTTGGATGCAATCCAAAACACTGCAATTCGTGATCGTGAGCATACACCCTCACAATTTCTTCAGCCTGTAACCATTTAATGCACAGGGCTGTATATACTGTAGTTACTATTGCATTCTATTTTGCTGAGTGTGCCTGCATTATTGTTCCTCAGTATTTCTCTTCTCTGTTCAGACAATAGTTACAAAATATTATACAGATTTGATTTAGCCACCTAAAATGCTTAACTACATTCTATGATAATATGTTCTTGTCACACTGTTTCTAGAAAGTTTATGACCTGATAAGTCATAATGGGCATTGATTTATCACATTAATTATGATGAGTGATGTTGATTACCTTTCCTGACACTTGCATGCTGTTTTCTTGCAGGTTCGTGATGGCTTCAGAAATTTTCATATCGATGGAATCCATAACTGACTCAATATTGAATGGTCCCTCCAACCTGTCAGCAACTAGAAGCATAGCATCTGTCAAAACAAGAAAACAATCACAAGTTAAAGAAAGGTCAGAAGCAAAATCTAAGCGCCAACACTAAAAGGTCACATTACACACAAAGCTCATTTCTGAGTCGTAAATTAATTGCATCTTGACAATAAATAGAAGCGTACACAATATTGCAAACACACCTGACACATCATTGTACGTAGGTTTTCTGTAGAGCTGGAGAAGAATTCCTCTTATGATTAGCATTTAACACAAATAATTGTCAACTTTCAATGCAACTTGACAACTTTTTCTAGTACCTTTACCCAGGTTGGCACTGTTCATAAAATGTCCTGCATATGGAATGTATTTGCTATATATGCTTCATCTGTCCATAAGACATCATAAGTTAAACTCTTTTCTTTGTGTACATGTGCATTAATAATTTAATTGTTACAGATGGTGTGACCCAATATTTATTACCAACTGTAAACACTAACTGTAAAGAAATCCTGTGATTTCTTAAAGGAGTACTCTGGAGAGATAAAAATGAATTCCCATTGATATAAGGTCATAAAATCTAGAGGCTTACAATCATAGTGCTGTTTTCAATCACCACATTATCTAGTATTAAGAAATAATCAATGTGTCAGAGATGAAGACAACGAGTGCTCCCCTACCTTTCTGGGATGTAACATTATGATCTGCTCCTGTCTTCTAACACAGGCTAGCCTTGTGCTATCAGTTCATTTTACAGAGTCACATATCAGGGGTATGACTTATCATGCCTTTAATGCAAGCCATACCCCTGAATGAGCATGGTTATATAGTCAACCTTTCTAACCCCATGATATCTGCCTGCTTCTAATTCATAGTTGTAAAGTCAGAGATTGCCTCCAAGCTGCTGTCAACTGAAAGCGGACCAGAGACAGCCTGTGTCTGTCTATAGTCCATTACACGCCACCAACAATGCTCTCCTTCTCAGTAGTCCTCTTGTATAACACGTGCCTCCTCAATCTGACAACAGTAACCTCACTTCAAATTTAATTTCTCTGTAAAATCCAGTCAATTTGGACAATTCAAAACTTGAAAGATTTGATCAGGTGTAATTATTACACATGTCAAAGCTGCTGGGAGAGAACAAGAGAGGAGCAAGATAGCTTAATGTGTTATTATTATTAACACTTGTAAGTTTCTACTTTGCTAATGTCTGACCTGTTATATAGTTGTTGCTCCTTGTCAGTACACAGGTCACTACTAAGGGAACCCCTTCCTTCCATCATGATAGCAAATCTAACCCCTTCATAATCTTCACTGTATCAATACACCCTAGATTACAAGTTCTTAATGACCTAGGACATATAGATCCATCCTAGTAATTTTTCAGACACAGCAGCGTGTGTCCGTGAGATTGTCACTGGGCCTATAGCTGTTGTTATAGCTGAGGCGCAGCACTCACTTCCAGGAGCGGTGCCCGCGCCACTTCGGACAGTTTAACCTCCTTGATGCTGCAATCAATATCAATTGTGGCACTTGGGATTGGGAGAGAGATTTAATAGTGAGGGCTCGATTGTCGCCATAGTCCAAGGTGGTCATGACGAATTCCGGGTCACTTAACTATGGGAAGCCACAGGGACCATGCTTAGAGCATGATCTTTGTGGCTAGTAATAGTGCAGCTTTGACAGCTGCACTGTATTGGAATAATGGAGCACTGCAATACAGTGCAGCAGCAATCAGAGCTGTAAAAGGTGATGCCCCATAAAAGGACTAAGTAAAAAAGTAAAAAAAAAAGTATAAACATTTAAAATAAAGAACAAAAATGTAAAAAAATTCTAATAAATAGCTATATTTATATGTAAAAAAACTACACATATTTGGGGTCACACTTGATCTTGGCCTTGGATCTGTTATTGGCATCAGTGCTTTCACTTTTTTTGCTCTAAGTCAAAAACCTGATGCTAAAACCGGATGGTGCACTCAAGTGTGACTGAAATTGTGTCAGTTTTTTTACTGGATTCAAAAAACGCTGCTAGCAGCGTTTTTGGGTGCAGGAAAAATACTGGATCCGTTTTTTTAACATGGGGCCATATGGGAAACGCTAGCGTTAACACAGGGTACATATAGGCACGATCCATAATCGCATATACATTTTTGATGAAAAGATGACCAAGTCCAAAAAATGTTCAGGTGCGCAGGAGGCACTATTGGCACCCTAAAAATACTGGATCAGGTATTGAGAACAAGGGAAAAAACTGATGGCCAAGTGTGAACCCAGGCTAACACCGCTTCCCCATTAGTGAATAGAGTTATCGGGGGTTTCACACGAATCACGTATTTCAGAGATGTAGCTGGAATTCTGAATGTAAGTGTTCAGTATAGAGCACAGAATAAATGTAGACTGATCCAAAATGTTCTGTACCTAAATTGACCTCAATAGTATTCAACTCAACCCACAAAAACACAAGTCCTCACCAAGGACTGTCATATGTTACTGGAAATATAGAGGTTTTGCACACACTGATAGCACAAAGACTCTGGAAAAGCATATGGCTCTTCGCCCCACAAAAAGAAAATCAGCTAAACCTGTTTTTCCAAATCAAAATGCTTCCTTCCCTTCTTCACAATGTACCTAAACCAGATTAATGTCCACATGTTTGGCATTGTTGCAGTGAGGAAGTTTGCTTAATTTACAGGGTATGTCTTTCCAGAAGAACAAGCTGAGCGCAATGTACGAACACTACATGGGCACGTTTACAGTTTTCAATAATGCAACATTCACTGTTTTTGGCTACATAGGTATTTTTCAGAGATAAAGTTGTCAAGATAGATGAACTCCCAGAGGGTTGTAATTATCGAAATGTGGTCAGAAGAGGGAGTTTTTGCTGTTCTGTCATGTAGGGACTCTATTTTTTCCTATTACCCATGTGAAAATGAAGGAATTGGGGCTAAAAGAGCATTTTTTGTGGAATAAATGTACGTTTTCATTTTTACGGCTCAATGTTATGAAATTCTCCAAAGCACCTGGGGGTCCAGCCAATTTTCTGTTAAAAACATAAAATGGTGCTTATGTGCAATTTCTCCTACTACTCTTGTGTAAATTCAATATCTGGGGCAAAAAGTAACATTTTCATTTTTTCTTTCCACATACACTTACAGTCATATGAAAAAGTTTGGGCACCCCTCTTAATCTTACTCTTATTTTTTTGTTTAAAATTGTTTTTTTTGCAACACCTATTTCAGCGTGATATATGTAATAACTGATGGACACAGTAATATTTCAGGATTGAAATGAGGTTTATTGTACTAACCGAAAATGTGAAATATGCATTATTTAAAAAATTGACAGGTACAAAAGTATGGGCACCTCAACAGAAAAGTGACATTAATATTTAGTAGATCCACCTTTTGCAAAAATAACAGCCTCTAGTCACTTCCTGTAGCTGTTAATGAGTTCCTGGATCCTGGATGAAGGTATTTTTGACCATTCCTCTTTACAAAACAATTCCAGTTCAGTTAAGTTAAGACCCTCAACTTTAACAAGATTCCCGATGCCGTCATTGGCCACAGAGCCCCAAAGCATGATGGACCCTCCCCCAAATTTGATACTAGGTAGCAAGTGTTTTTCCTGGAATGCTGTGTTTTTGTGGCGCCATGCATAACGCCTTGCTGCATGACCAAACAGCTCAATCTTTGTTTCATCAGTCCACAGGACCTTCTTCCAAAATGAATCTGGCTTGTACAAATGTGCTTTTGCATACCTCAGGCGACTCTGTTTGTGGCATGCATGCAGCAACGGCTTCTTTTGCATCACTTTCCCATACAGCTTCTCCTTGTGCAGTGTGCGCTGTATTGTTGAACGATGCACAGTGACACCATCTGCAGCAAGATGATGCTGCAGGTCTTTGGAGGTGGTCTGTGGATTGTTCTTGACTGTTCTCACCATTCTTCTTCTCTGCCTTTCTGATATTTTTGTTGGCCTGCCACTTCTGGCCTTTACAAGAACTGTCCCTGTGTCTTCCATTTCCTTACTATGTTCCTCACAGTGGAAACTGACAGGTTAAATCTCTGAGACAACTTTTTGTATCCTTCCCCTGAACAACTATGTTGAACAATCTTTTTTTCAGATCATTTGAGAGCTGTTTTGAGGAGCCCATGATGCCACTCCTCAGAGAAGATGCAACTAGGAGAACAACTTGCAAGTGGACACCTGAAATAGCTTTTCTCATCATTGGATACACCGGGCTATGAAGTACAAAGCTCAATGAGGTTACCAAACCAATTTAGTGCTTCAGTAAGTCAGTAAAAGGTAGTTAGGAGTATTCAAATCCTGAAAATCAGAAGGGTGCCCATACTTTGGCACCTGTCAAATTTTGAAATAATGCATATATCACTTTTTGGGTAAGTACAATAAACCTCATTTCAATCCTGAAATATTACTGTGTCCATCAGTTATTACATATATCACACTGAAATAGCTGTTGCAAAAAAACAATTTTAAACAAAAAAAAAAAGAGTAAGATTAAAAGGGGTGCCCAAACTTTTTCATATGACTGTATAGCCTGGAAAGCATCTGAAGGGTTAGTAAACTTCTTGGATAAGGTTTTGAACAGTCTAAGGGGTGCAGTTTGTAAAATTGTGTCACTTTTGGATATTTTCTGTTATATAGACCCCTCAAAGTCACTTCAAATGTGATGTGGTCCCTAAGAAACCTGACTTTGTAAACTTTGTTGTAACAATAAGATATTGCTAATAATCATTGAATCCTTCTAACTTCCTAAGAAAAATATTTTTTTGCTTCAAAAATTGTGGTGATATAAAGTAGATGTGTAAGAAATGTTATTTATTTAACTTGTGTGATATTGCTCTTCTGTTTAATGGTTATAAAAACTAAAAGTTTGCAAATTGTTAATTTTTTGCCAAATTTTTGATATTTTCACAAATAAATGCAAAAATGTTCATCTTTAATTTACCACTATCATGATTTCCAATATGTTTTGAATAAAATGTCTTGGAATCACTGGGATCCATTGAAACGTTCCAGAGTAATAACCTCATAAATTGTCACTGGTCAGAATTGCAAAAAATGGCTGGGTCAGGAAGGTGAAAACAGGCTGAATGGTAAAGGCGTTAATGTGAATCATGTACACTAGGTAAAATAAAATTTATTAATATATTTAAATCTTCAGCTGATAAATGTATGCAGAAAATCAGTAAATTAAATGGTGTCACAAAATACTTGTTCAGCTTATATGTGATCATCAGTAAAATAAAGAGCACGCATTTCTCTATGATGCATGGAAGTAATTCATTTTTCTTGCAGTTAATGTAAAATAAGCTCATAATTCCAAATGAACATCTGGAATAGATTGGCAAAATTGATGCTATGCAGCAAAGGGCACATTATGGTGTAAAAAAATGCATTCATAAATCATCAGTTAAATATCTCTAACATTGAAATGGCAAAAAAAATTGTTAGAATACCTGGAGAATCTATTGTTGCAGAAAATAGTTTCATAAATATGAATTCACTTCTTGGCTGCTCTATTGCAAAGTTTTATGCAGTTACATAAAAAATATATCCGACTGTAGAAGTGATGAGTTGGTGCACATATTTCTCTATATAAAATTGAAACCAGAAGTTTACATACATTCTATAAAAAGACACATGCATGTTTTTCTCACTATCTGCCATTAAATCAGAATAAACCTTTCCCGCTTTAGGTCAATTAGGATTACCATAATTATTTACATTTGCCAAATGCCAGAATAATGAGGGAGAGAGAATGTTTTAAGGCATTTTTATTACAAAGTCAAAAAATTACATACACTAAGAGCCATGTCACACGGTTCAATTTACTGAACGATATTGTTAGCGATCACATGTACGCGCGATCGCTAACAATATCATTCACATTGTTGGTGAGCTGTCACACACGTAGACTCACCAACGATGTGGACCAGCAAGAACGCTTGTAACCATGGTAAACATCGGGTTACTAGGAGCCGCGCGGCGCTTTGTAACCCGATGTTTACCATGGATACATTGCATCCTGTGTGTATTCATGCATGTGCCGTGGGCTTCCAGTGACAGTTGATAGAAGAATAACCATTTTCCCCAACTGTTTTGGATCAGCATCATTTACAACAGCATCTCTAAGGTGAATATATTCCTCTGCTCTGAGCTTCTTTTGATTTAGTCAGATATATAAAAGACGTTCACTATCAATCTTTGCATACATGTCAACAATAAATTGGTGGAAGAGGTGTTTACATTTCAAGATGTGATTTTCCTCTGCAAATCTTGTCATGATCCTATATGCATAGAAGTCCATAGCAGACAATTTTTTTTCCTGAAGGGTTGCCTGTTGTAGGATCTGTCTGAGGTATTCCAAAGTGATAGCCATCCTGTCCCTGCCAAAAGATGATTGGATATTGCAGAGCATCAAAGGACCTGTGAGTTTCTGCTACTCATTGCAAATTATTGTTCCTTTTCTGAAGCACAATGTCACGGCTTTGAAAATCATTACCTACAATCAAGATAGCTACCTCATCAAATGTGGGAGCATTGAAACATCGCAGCTTGCAGCGTTTCCCTGTGCGCCCGGGATAAGCGGTGACTATGCAGGCTGCTGTCTGAACTGGTTACCACGATACAGATCGGGTAACCAGGGACAGCGTCTGCTAGAAGCGCCCTCATTCACGCACCTGCGCTTCTCTGCCAGAATCTAAGTATTTAGCGCAAGAAGCGCTAAATACTGAAGAGCAGGTGTGTGGACAATGCCATGGATTGTTGGAGTGAAGGAACTGCTGCAAAATAATGACAGTATCAAGGCTAGTGTTAGGGATTAAAGAGCATCTCCGCTTAGCCTCTGCTTCTGCATTTTCCATGAAGAAGAGTTGAAGAAATTGAGGTTCTCCTTGTAATTGAAGCATTGACCCAATTGAGTGGTAAACCTGTCCTTGAACTTTAAATGTCGGCATACATCCTGTTGTAAACATTTCTTTTGTTGCACCAAATTATGTCATTTGGAAGCAGGAGTTGTACTTCCTAATGTTGTCCAAGAAATGCTTTGATTTTGTACTGGTACCTGTCATCAGAGACTTAAGGGGATCTGGTGGTGACAGGAGAGGTGGAAGTTTTATCTTGCCATTTTCACAGCATAAACCTGGTGGTTCATCTTTCCATTTCAGGGCACTGCAGTACATGCAGACCACATCCATTTCTCCCATCTGAACTTTAGGATTATCTTGATAGTTTATGTCTGACTGACCTGTAACAAAAGGCAGCATGTTTCAAATCTCCAATCATTTCCTGTGGCCTGGTGGAAGAAATAGCAATTCTGTTAGTGGCAAGTCGGTCTTCTCTCTGCTGAGATGACTCATTGGCCCTTGAGGAAGCAGCTCTTCTTCTCTTATCTGCAAGCCTCGCTTCCCTCTCCTCAGAAAGTTCATTGGCTCTAGAGGAGCTCCCAGGACACAGTACCTCGAGGTCCGCGCTGCCACTTCAGAAAGGAACAAAAGAAGCCAGTACAAGAGAATGTCTGGATCAACGATTCTTCTTTATTATCCAACGCGTTTCAGAGTTATCTCCCAACTCCTTCATCACGGAATGTCCCTGATGAAGGAGTTGGGAGATAACTCTGAAACGCGTTGGATAATAAAGAAGAATCGTTGATCAGACATTCTCTTGTACTGGCTTCTTTTGTTCCTTTCTGAAGTGGCAGCGCGGACCTCGAGGTACTGTGTCCTGGGAGCTGATTATACCACAGGGATCTGTGGAGAGTACGGTCCTGCAGCAGCTACTTGTATCTGAGCGATCATTACCAGTTGTATAACCTTTTGTCCTTCTTCAAAGAAGATATCACCCTATGTGCGCATTCTTGAATTTTATAGATTGGCTCTTGAGGAAGCAGTTCTTGTTCTCTTGTCTGCAAGCCTCGCTTCCCTCTCCTCAGAAAGTTCTTTGGCCCTTGAGGAAGCAGCTCTTGTTTTCATGTCTGCAAGCCTTGCTTCCCTCTCCTCAGAATGTTCATTGGCTATTGAGGAAGCAGCTCTTGTTTTCATGTCTGCAAGCCTCACTTTCCTCTCCTCAGAAAGTTCATTGGCTCTTGAGGACGCAGCTCTTGTTTTCATGTCTGCAAGCCTTGCTTCCCTCTCCTCAGAAAGTTCATTGGCTCTTGATGAAGCAGCTCTTGTTTTCATGTATGCAAGTCTCGCTTCCCTCTCCTCAGAAAGTTCATTGGCCCTTGAGGAACCAGCTCTTGTTCTCTTGTCTGCAAGTCTCACTTCCTTCTCCTCAGAAAATTCATTGGCTCTTGAGGAAGCAGCTGCTGTTCTCATGTGTGTCAGCCTTGTTTTTCAGTCTTCACATTTTTCATTGGCCCGTAATGCAGCTTTTCTTTTTGCATCAGCTGACATTCGTGCCAAGGAATTCCTTTTCTTAAGAGGCATTATTGTGATAAAAATAGTCTGTAACTGGCAGTTTCTATATCCTCTCACATAGAGGTAATGTGACTGACATCAGCCTTTCCACCAACACACCCTAACTGACATCCTATTACCTCACACAAGCTTTGTTATACTGAGAATGTCCTTTGTTCCCTATATTAACCAATCAGAGCTCAGATTAATTAACTGTAGCAAAATAGAAGCTGAGCTGTGATTGGTTGCTATTAGCAGCAAGATAAATCCCCAGGCAACAGGAAGCCCTCCCCTCTCACAGTATATATTAGCTCACACATACACATAATAGACAGGTCATGTGACTGACAGCTGCCATGTTTCCTATATGGTACATTTGTTGTTCTTGTAGTTAGGTTGCTTATTATTCAGATTTTTATTTTTGAAGGATAATACCAGACTTGTGTGTGTTTTAGGGCGATTATATGGTGAGGTTGGTGTATGTGTGGTGAAATGTGTGCTGAGGGTGGTATATGTTTTCAAGCACGTGGTAGTGTGTGGCGCATTTTGTGTGTGTGTTCATATTCCCATGTGTGATGAGTATCCCATGTCAGGGCCCCACCTTAGCAACTGTAGCGGTTGCTACAGTAGCATAGGATATAATTTAAGAATTATAAACCATGAACTATAAGAAGAAGAAAATGAGCAGATAGAAATAAAAAGGAGAAATATTCTCAATAATACTAGTCCTGAGGGAGTATTATGGAGAATGGTTTGTTGTTTTTAAATGGCCTATATTTTTAGGTTAGAAGGATAAGCCAGGGTCCCCATCATTCAGTATATTTCAGAAGGTTATTCCATAAGGTGTGATTGTACTCAAATACATTGTGAACCGATACCCTTTCCACAAGGTCTGATATGGTGGGTGGTTCTGGCAATCTCCAATGTGAAGCTATGAGGATTTTAGAAGTCAATATTATATGGCAAATGATAAATCTTTGTTTCTTCGGAACTGCTTGAATACCCAGAGAGAGTAAAACTAATTTGGGGGAAAGCATAATCTTTAGTCCTGTAATTTTCTGTATTAAGAGTGTTATGGCTGACCAAAAATTTTTGAGTTTTGGGCATGACCAAAACATATGCAACAAGGTTCCCCTTGCATGGCAGTCCCTCCAACACTCCATGAGTAATGAGGGGTTCATAGAATGCAATTTAGATGGTGTCCAATACCAACGTGCTATGATTTTATAGAAAGTATCCTGGAAGTGTAATGCAGGTAGTATTGGCGTATACTATGTTCAGGGCATTATTCAGAGCAGTTATTTCAATTTGCATCTGAAGTTCTTCCTCCCATGCAGTTGCATACTATGGTTTAATCAATGCAAGGTTCTCGTTCAAGATTTTATAATAATAATTTGTTTTATATCTGGTTCTAATATTAGGAAAGTCAATAAGGTCAGATATATTTTGCGGAAGAATGAAAGACAATTTATACCCATTGATTAACCTCCAAGTGGTTCGGTCATGGAGAGTGAGAGAGTATCTGTCCTGCAGAAGATGGAAAGGGATAAGGTCTCCATTCAATATTATGTCTTTAATAAATTTTATCCCTTTGGAGGTCCAGTTGGAAGTGTTAAGATCAGGGAAAATGCAATCTAAGATTTGTACAGGAAGCTTATTAGGAGTAGTGGGTGTATATTATTTCTTTGATTTCTTTTTAAAATAGTTTCCAAGCTAAGATTGTGGACCTTAGGTTAGGATGATTCAGGAGAGGAGTTGATGTTTTAATTAATGAGGCAAATAATAGTGATTTTAGGTGTTTATTATTATTGAGGGATTTTTCAATAATTAACCAAGATTGATCTAATGTTCCCAGAAACCATTTCTTGGATAGAGAGAGGGTTGATGCCTGTTGGTAGTTATGGAAGTTCGGAACTCCCAAACCCCCTTTAGTTTGAGTTTCTCCAATGTTGTTTTAGCTATTCCGGGTTTTTTATTTCCCCACACAAATTTTCTTAATTGGCATTGTAATTTGTTTAACCAGGATTTGGGAATGTGGAGAGAAATTGTTCTTATTATATATAAAAATTTTGGTAAGAGGATCATTTAAAATGCTATAATTCTCCCTATCCAGGATAGTTCTATTCTAGAAAAATGTAAATGAAAAGTATAATGGAAACACGTCACCACGTTTGTATTTTTCATACACTCCTGGTTTTGGCTACAAATACTGAAGTAAAAAGTGACAAAAAACTGAACATGTGAACATAGCCTTACTGTGTGTGTTCTTGCTTTACACAATTATCTTTTCCTCTCTGTATTCCTAGAGAGGCTGGGATCTTCTACGTCAATTGTGTCCTTTGCTGGCACACACCTAACTTAATCCCCAGTCACACTATATCGTTAGAGAGATCGTTGTAACTGTGACATTACAATGATCTCTCCAGCGATGTCGTTATGTGTGACAATTTGCAGCGATCAGGCCCCTGCTGTGAGGTTGCGGATCGCTGCAAAGTGCTGCGGGTCATTTTTTGATCGTTGGTTTCCCGCTGGTGAGCACGCATCGCTGCGTGTGACAGCGAGAAACCAGCGATCTGTGACCTCACAGGGCTGGTTACTACGGTAAACACTGGGTATCCAGGCAGCGTGCGCTGCCTAGATACCCAGTGTTTACCATGGTTACCAGCGTCCTTCCTGCTTAGCACTGCCTGTAAGGTAGGGAGAACGCTGGTAACTATGATAAACAGCGAGTATCTAGGCAGCGCGCGCTGCCTGGATACCCAGTGTTTATCATAGTTACCAGCGTTCTCCCTGCTTACAGGCAGCTCTAAGCAGGGAGAACGCTGGTAACTATGATAAACACCAGGTATCCAGGCAGCCCGCCCTGCCTGGATACCCGCTGTTTATCATAGTTACCAGTGTTCTCCCTGCTTAGCGCTGCCTTACAGGCAGCGCTAAGCAGGGAGGACGCTGACATAGCCTTCAGCGATGTGGGAGGTGGGTCCCATGGCCTGATCACTGGGGAGATCTGCCTGTTTGACAGCTCCCCAGCGATGAGGTAACGACGCTCCAGTGATCTCGGCAGGTCGTTATCGCTGTCGGGATTGCTGGAGCGGTAGTTCAGTGTGACAGGACCTTTAGATGCTGGTAATAAGTTGTCGTCAGCTAGAATCTATGGCTTACCAGCTCCCTGCTGGGATTTTATTGCTATATAATGGTAATACAATGGAACAGAGAGAGGCAGAGTCAATGTAGTGTCAAGCAGAGGGGGCCCACATTGTATTGGCCCACTGGGAATCTGCTCGATGATGCAGATTGTCACTCCAATCCTGGCTGTAGGAAACTGGTGGTTCCGCTTTTAAAGAAATACACATGTCATTTTGTGTCTTCAATTGATGACACAGATATCTGTTTACAAAAACCAAAGGCAGAGCTCATGCATTTGTAAAACCCTATAATACTGTGATATTAAAAGGCAGAAAATTCAAACATGACACAAAGGTGCACTGCAGTAATCTAATGCATACGTATCTCTCGTGCACTCCGTCACACCAGTCAGCTGTAGTGTTAATATAGGAAATATAATCAAACAATATGTTACATTAAATCAATTCATTAATGACTATGTTATCGCACCAGATGTTCACCAAGCTCCTGATTAGTGTGCATATTTCACTAAGGAGATGACAATTAACAATTTTGACAAAGATTGCAGAGCCTGCCTGAATATTCCCAGGTGAAGACATTTTCTACCTGACAGAAATATCATGGAGGATGAAAGGATCTAAATAATGACATAGAGCGATAAAGGGACAGACAGTGAATATTCTGTAGGTTTTAGTTTACAGTTTAGAAATACATTTGTGACATATAAAAAGTATCTGTGTACATTGTATGGTAAATTCTAAAGTTATTAGAAACCATCAAAAAATGTACTAAGATAAATTGTAGGATAATAATAAATGAAAGAAGATATTCTTTATGTGAAGATACAGTAATGAACAAAAGAGGATCATCCAGGTATACATGCTTTATATTATCACTGGCATTTCTTTCTTTGCTTCTCTTTGCCAGATAATGTACTTTCTTACACTTTTTTTTAAAAATGATGCATAATGTTTGCTGAACTTGGTGCCAAATTTACGCAACGCGAGAACTTGTATGTGGAGTAAACAAACATCTGCACACTGTTAGGATTGGCTGGCTACAGTGCTTAATGTTATGATTAAAGGGGTTGTGCAGGTTTGAGATAAAAGTCTGCAGTTTCCCAAGGTGATTGCAGGACTCTGAATTATCACTGCACACTTTTAGGATTGTCCCGTGGCAGTGGTGAGAGTGGATGGTAACATGAACCCAAGTATGCAATTTTTGTACTTTTGGCGACATTCTAAGTAGATATGTCTGCCCTTGCTCAATTCATATTCATTGAGCGAGGCATCATATATCTAGTCGACGAATCATGCACTTGCGGTTTTGTGACTTCCTGCTCTCACCACTGGCACCAGTGCACATGCTGCGAGATTTCAGAATTCTGCAGTCACGTCGACTAACTGCAACTCATCACAAACCTGGACAGCCCCTTTATTTCTCCTAATATATATAACATAGTGACCTCTAACTTGTCAGATGACACATTTTATTCACATAGCCATGTATAAGGTAATCTTACAAGTTACAAACTGTTACCTGTGTACAGGATCAAAAATAATAGCAGCATAAGAATACATCACTAGAACCACCAGAGGTACAAAAACACAGCATCACAACCCTCATCAATACAGAAATTCATCATCAGTACCACAAGCAGTACAGAAATACATAATCAGAACTACCAGCAGTACAGAAATACAACCATATAACCTCCATTAGTACAGAAGCACAGCATTAGTACCCTCATCAGTACAGGAATAGGACCACCATAATACATGGTACATCAATTGTAATGTCAGGTCAGACTCATATACATTCACTAGATGGTGGCCCGATTCTAACGCATCGGGTATTCTAGAATATGTATGTAGTTGACATACTGTAACTGACAGAACTTGTTCAGTTAACGTTAGTGAACCATGTATGGCAGCGCTATGGTATATGGTGGTACATTACATTACATGTATAGCAGCGCTATGGTTTATGGCGGTACATTACATTACATGTATAGCAGCACTATAGTATATTGTGGTACATTACATTACATGTATAGCAGCGCTATGGTTTATGGCGGTACATTACATTACATGTATAGCAGCGCTATGGTATATGGCGGTACATTACAGCACATGTATAGCAGCACTATAGTATATGGCAGTACATTACAGCACATGTATAGCAGCACTATAGTACCGTCTTTCCCCGATATTAAGACCCCCCGAAAGTAAGACAGGGTAGGGGGAACGGGGGGGTCTGCTAATATAAGGCCCCCCCCAAAAGTAAGACCGCCTGGGGGGGGCGCTGGGGAATATAAGGCCGCCACCGCCTCCTGGTACCTGTCCCCTGGTGTGTCCAGGCTCCTCCAGTGTCCTGCAGGTGCAGATGCACTGGAGCAGATGGGGTTAATCACAGCCTAACTTGCTGTGTGCCCCTGCTGATCTCTGCCCAGCCTGATGTCACAGCAGCCCGGCTCGAGCTCTGATTGGCTCCCAGGAAGCAGCGGGCGCGGCCAGATGACGTTGTGAGCTCTGATTGGCTCGTCATCTGGCCGCGCCCACTGGTTCCTGGGATCCAATCAGAGCTTGAGCTGGGCTGTTGTGACGTCAGGCTGGGCAGAGTTGAGCAGGGGCACACAGCAAGTTAGGCTGTGATTAACCCCATCTGCTCCAGCGCGGCTGCAGCTGGGGGACACAGAGGACACTGGAGGAGCCTGGACACACCGGAGGACAGCGAGAACAGCGGGGAGCCACAGCGAAGGCCGGGGAGCCGGTAAGAAGCGGTGTGTATGTGTGAGTGTGTGTGTGTATGTGTGTCTGTGTATGTGTGTGTGTATGTGTGTGTATGTGTGTATGTGTGAGTGTGTATGTGTGTCTGTGTGAGTCTGGTGTGTGGTTGTGATGTGTATGTGTTGTGGTATGTTTTGTGGTATGTGTGTGTATGTGTGTGTGTGTGTGTGTGTATGTGTGTGTGTGAGTTGTGTATGTGTGTGTATGTGTGTGTATGTGTGTGTGTATGTGTGAGTGTGTGTGTGTGTGTTTGTAGTGTATGGGTGGGTGGGTGTGTGTGGATGGGAGCTGCAGTGACTGGGGCTGCCAATATAAGACCCCCCCCCGAAAATAAGACAGGATGCGACTTTTGGCGCCCAAAAAAATATAAGACATGGTCTTATTTTCGGGGAAATACGGTATATGGCGGTACATTACAGTACATGTACAGCAGCGCTATGGTATATATCTGTACATTACAGTACATGTATAGCAGCACTATAGTATATGGCGGTATATTACAGTACATGTATAGCAGCGCTATGGTATATGGCGGTACATTACAGTACATGTATAGCAGCGCTATGGTATATGGTGGTACATTACAGTACATGTATAGCAGCGCTATGGTACATGGCGGTACATTATAGTACATGTATAGCAGCACTATGGTATATGGCGATACTCCGCTCCCCGCTCCTCCTGGCTCCCGGTCCTGCACAGTAAAAGTAAAAATAAAAAAAATCCTCAGTGAGGATACTCACCTGTCCGCCGGCTCGCTCCACCTCCGTCTTCTAGGTCCTACAGGTCTTTAGGACCTGTCGTTGCCTGGGAAACCGATCAGTTGAGGGGGGGAAAGATTGTGTCGGGGGGGTGAAGGATGGAGCGAGCAGGGCAGGATGGAGGCGCAGGGGGGGCAGGATGGAGTCGGGAGAGCAAGAACAGCGGGGGGCAGGATGGAGAGAGCAGGGCAGGATGGAGCGAGCGGTGCAGGATGTTGCAGGATGGGGGGGTAGGATGGTGGGGGGCAGGCAGGATGGTGGGGGGGCAGGGCAGGATGGAGCGAGCGGGGCAGGATGGAGCCGAAGAGGCAAGATGGAGCAGAAGGGCAGATGGAGCGGAGGAGCAGGATGGAGCTGGAGGAGCGGATGAGCGAGCGGGGCAGGATGGAGCGAGCGGGGCAGGATGGAGGCAGGGAGCAAGAACAGCGGGTGCAGGATGGAGCGAGCAGGGCAGGATGAGCGAGTGGGGCAGGATGGAGCGAGCGGCGCAGGATGTTGCAGGATGGGGGGGCAGGATGGGGGAGGCAGGCAGGATGGTGGGGGGGCAGGGCAGGATGGAGCCAGTGGGGCAGATGGAGCGAGCGGGCAGGATGAAGCTGGCGGGGCAGGATGGAGATGGAGGGGCAGGATGGAGCCGGAGAGCAGAATGGAACTGGAGGAGCAGGATGATGGTGAGTGGGGCAGGATGGTGGCGGGGGGCAGGATGGAGCGAGCAGGGCAGGATGTTGGCGAGCAGGGCAGTATGGAGCGAGCGGGGCAGGATAGAGCCGGTGGGGCAGGATGGTGTCGGGGGGGCAGGATGGAGCCGGCAGGGCAGGATGGAGGCGGCGAGGCAGGATGGTGGCGGGGGGCAGGATGGTGGCGGGGGGCAGGATAGTGGTGGGGGTACAGAATGGAGTCGGCGGGGCAGGATGGATGCGGAGGGGCAGGATGGAGTCGACGGCGCAGGATGGTGGCGGGAGGCAGGATGGTGGCAGGGGGGAAAAGGATGGAGCGAGCGGGGAAGGATAGAGCCAAAGGAGCAGGATAGAGCGGAAAAGCAGGATGGAGGCGGCGGGGGGGGGCAGGATGGTGGCGGGGGCAGGATGTGGCGAGGGGCAGGTTGGAGTGAGCGGGCAGGATGGAGCCAGAGGAGCAGGATGGTGGCGGGGAGCCAGGATGGTGGGAGTGGGGCAGGATGCAGCCGGCGGGGCAGGATGGAGCCGGCAAGGCAGGATGGAGGTGGCGGGGGCAGAATGGTGGCGGCGGGGCAGGATGGCGGTGGGGGTTGCAGGATGGAGCGAGCAGGTTAGGATGGAGCTGGGGGGCAGGATGGTGGTGGGTGGGCTGGATGGTGGTGGCGGGGGGCAGGATGGTGGTGGGGGGTGCAGGATGGAGCAGCGGGGCAGGATGGAGCCGACGGGGGGGCAGGATGGAGCAAGCAGGGCAGGATGGAGCTGGTGGGGCAGGATGGTGGTGGGGCAGGATGGAGACGGCGAGGCAGGATGGAGCCAGCGGGGCAGGATGGTGGCGGGGGGGCAGGATGGTGGCGGGGGGCCAGGATGATGGCGAGCAGCGCAGGATGGAGCAGTTGGGGCAGGATGGAGCAAGGGGGCAGGATGGTGGCAGGGGGCAGGTTGGACGTGAGCGAGGCAGGATGGAGCCAGAAGAGCAGGATGGTGGGCGGGGAGCCAGGATGGTGGGAGCGGGCAGGATGTAGCGGCGGGGCAGGATGGATGCGGCGAGGCAGGATGGTGGTGGCTGGGGGCAGGATGGTGGCGGGGGGCCAGGATGATGGCGAGCAGCGCAGGATGGAGCAGTTGGGGCAGGATGGAGCTGGGCTGGAGAGTGCAAGATGAAGCAAGCGGGGCAGGATGGTGGTGGGGGGCAAGATGGTGGTGGCGGGGGGCAGGATGGTGGCGGGGGGCAGGATGGTGGCAGGGGTGCAGGATGGAGCAAGCGGGGCAGGATGGAGCGGGCGGGGGGCAGGATGGAGCGAGCGGGGCAGGATGGAGCGGCGAGGCAGGATGGTGGCGGCTGGGGGCAGGATGGTGGCGGCGGGGGGCAGGATGGTGGCAGCGGGGCAGGATGGTGGCGAGGGGTGCAGGATGGAGCAAGCGAGGCAGGATGGAGCTGGCGGGGGGCAGGATGGAGCGAGCGGGGCAGGATGGAGCCAGTGGGGAAGGATGGTGGTGGGGGGCTGGATGGTGGTGGCGGGGGGCAGGATGGTGGTGGGGGGCAGAATGGTGGCGGGGGAAGGATGGTGGTGGGGGGTGCAGGATGGAGCAAGCGGGCAGGATGGAGCCAATGGGGGGGCAGGATGGAGCAAGCGGGGCAGGATGGAGCCGGTGGGGAAGGATGGTGGTGGGGGGGCAGGATGGAGACGGCGAGGCAGGATGAGCTGGCGGGACAGGATGTGGCGGGGGGCCAGGATGATGGCAGGGGGGGAAAAGGATGGAGCGAGCGGAGAAGGATAGAGCAAAGGAGCAGGACAGAGCCGGAAAGCAGGATGGAGGCGGTGGGGGGGCAGGATGGTGGGGGGGGGCAGGATGGTATCGGGGGGCAGGATGGTGGCGAGGGGGCAGGATGGAGCAAGCGGGGCAGGATGAAGCAAGCGGGCAGGATGGTGGCGGGGGGAAGGTTGGAGTGAGCGGGCAGGATGGAGCCAGAAGAGCAGGATGGTGGCGGGGAGCCAGGATGGTGGGAGCAGGGCAGGATGCAGCCGGCGGGCAGGATGGAGCCGGCGAGGCAGGATGGAGGCAGCGGGGGCAGAATGGTGGCGGCGGGGGGCAGGATGGTGGCAGCGGGGCAGGATGGTGGCGGGGGTTGCAGGATGGAGTGAGCGGGTCAGGATGGAGCCGGTGGGGCAGGATGGTGGTGGTGGGCTGGATGGTGGTGGCAGGGGGCAGGATGCTGGTGGGGGGTGCAGGATGGAGCAAGCGGGGCAGGATGGAGCCGACGGGGGGGCAGGATGGAGCAAGCAGGGCAGGATGGAGCTGGTGGGGCAGGATGGTGGTGGGGGGGCAGGATGGAGACGGCGAAGCAGGATGGAGCCGGCGGGGCAGGATGGTGGCGGGGGGCCAGGATGATGGCGGCAGCGCAGGATGGAGCAGTTGGGGCAGGATGGAGCTGTGGGGGAGAGTGTAAGATGAAGCAAGCGGGGCAGGATGGAGCTGGTGGGGCAGGATGGTGGTGGGGGGCAGGATGGTGGTGGGGAGCAGGATGGTGGTGCGGGGGGCAGGATGGTGGCGGGGGGCAGGATGGTGGCAGGGGGTGCAGGATGGAGCAAGCGGGGCTTGATGGAGCCGGCGGGGGGGTCAGGATGGAGAGAGCGGGGCAGGATGGAGCCGGTGAGGCAGGATGGTGTGGGGGCAGGATGGAGGCAGCAGGGCAGGATGGAGGCGGCGAGGCAGGATGGTGGCGCTGGGGCAGGATGGTGGCGGGGGCAGGATGGAGCGAGCGGGGCAGGATAGAGCTGGCAGGGCAGGATGGTGGCGGGGGGCAGGATGATGGCGAGCAGCGCAGGATGGAGCAGGTGGGGCATGATGGAGCCGGGGAGGGTGCAGGATAAAGCAAGTGGGGCAGGATGGAGCGAGCGGGCAGGATGGAGCTGGAGGAGCGGGGGGGGGATGCCGTCAGCTCCCCGCCGCAGGTGAGGAGGTGGGGGGATGCTGTCAGCCACGGGAGTAGGGTGCGGGGCTCTTTCGCTTACAGATCCCGGCATGGCCCAACAGTCAGGAAGCGGCTGTGTAGGGATAGCACCGCCCCCTTCTTCACAGCGGCTCCCCCTGCATGTTGCCACCTCAGTATGAGGGCCCACACTGTCCAATGGACGGTGTGGCCCTGGGCAGGAGGTGCGGGGGAGCGGGGGGGCTGCAAGGAGTGAAGGGGGGCAGGGGGGGCAGAGAGGGGCAGGAGGAGCGGAGGGAGGAAGGAGCGTGGGCAGGACAGGAGGAGCGGGGGGCTTAGATGAGAGCCGCTGCGGTGTGCGACTTTTAAATTTGCGTGCCATGCAGGTCTTTTGCATACGCGGCGCTCGTTGGCCGCCGCGTCTGCCGGTGACCAATGAGCGGCCTCTGTCAGGCGCGCGATTTCAGTGACCGACAGACGCCTTAGACAATTGTATAGTAGATATTGCTACATACATGCACATACATACACTCAGCTCTATATAAAAGATTGAAAATATTACATTTGAACTGCAGTACTACTGTATAAAATATACTTATAAAATAAATGTACTTAGCATACAAATAGGCCAATTCTTTAGAGCCCACCAGCTGTGACAAAGTGACCTTTCTTTGACGGCACCCTAAACCTACTATTTATCAAACATACCTCTCCCGGGCTAAACCCTTATAAATTGAGTGGACAAGTAGGATCTAACACTAATTTAAAACACTCATAGGCTAAAGTGAAGAATGATCAGTTAAACATGGAGGCAATCAGTCCATCCAAGAGTTTACTATGAATAAAATATACAAGCTGCTATGAATGCATAATGTAGAAACAAAAGAATAAAGCAGCTCTCTGTAAGGGCTTTGCACTCCTCCTATCAGACTAATGGTGGGTTTACACGTCGCGATATCGGCGTCCAACTCCGACCAAAAGTCACGTGGTTCGTGAGTTGGACCCGATATCATTCCTGCGTTGTACTGTTTGAACGTACAATGCGATGCTGTAACGATGGTAAACCGATATCGGGGGTCGAATGAGCGTGCTATTCAACCGCCCGATATCGGATGCCGGTTGGAGCAGGATCGTCCTGTGTGACAGCCCAACTCCGATGTTTGCTGGTACGTCACCCTTTCACTCCCATGTTAAATGGTCGTTCCTGCTTTGAGGGGCGTACACATCGTAGGGACGTTGTATCCCGATATGTGTAAA
Organism: Allobates femoralis; assembly: GCA_033576535.1. Classification (NCBI taxonomy): domain Eukaryota; kingdom Metazoa; phylum Chordata; class Amphibia; order Anura; family Aromobatidae; genus Allobates; species Allobates femoralis. The sequence continues at coordinate 545,367,453 of JARQOC010000002.1, forward strand.
CCGGCGATGCGATGCAGGGAAAAGCGCGCTCAAAAAGCGCGCTCCCGCGTCGTTGGATACGATATTGGGCCGATATCGCGACGTGTAAACCCACAATAAGGCTGTTTTAAATTGGTTCTGGTTCATTTTGTAGGCTGTGATATAAGAGGGTTAACATTATTATTCTCTGTTCTACATTTTTGTTTAGTATTAAACAGTCTTATAGTCTGATATTCAAAGTTTCATCTTGTATTTTCTTATCGTATATGCAATGGTCTAAGAAACATAACATATTTCTGAGAAGGGGGCAGTTGGTGGAACTTCTAATAGAACCATGATATACAGTGTTACATTTGGTTTTAAGTGGTATAAGAAATTTATGCACAGCAAAATAAACAGAATTGATTGTGCTCACAACAAATTAGTATTCTTTTCTCCGAGTGCTCATTACCTAAGGGTCTAGAGTCTCAATTTGGATTTCACTAGTGATTGTATAATCTGACTTTGGGTCAGAACAGAACAGCTACAATAGCTGTTGGTGACTTTATTTCCGTTAAAGAAACTTTGATATCACTTTGCTTTATTCCAATATATCTACCATTTAGAGGTACAAGAGACTAAAGGCTCATAGAGTCTACTCTCAATTAAAAGGGGAAGATAAATGATTGTAGGTTCTCACTTGAGCTGGTTGTGTAAACCCACAACCAGTGTATACGGTAATACAGCGCCGCTGGATCCACACTGCCACTTGCAACGTAGTGCATAAACCAAACCAAGGACGGTGCTCCAAAGATCCGTCCTGCTGTGGGGAAACCAGGACATCACAAAAGTCTGATACAATGATGTATTTATTTCCAATGCGTTTCAGAGCTCAGTTTGCTCCTTCTTCAGGGTTACTATTATTCTGCTTGTATCCCTGAAGAAGGAGCAAAATGAGCTCCGAAACGCACCAGAAATAAATACATCATTGCATCAGACCTTTTTGTGGTCTTGGTTTCCCTACAGCAATACGGTTCTTTGGAGCACCGTCCTTGGTTTGGTTTAATATGTCTACCATGGCTCTCACACAGCCAAATGTCAGCATTCAACCCCAGCCTGACTGCTAAGAAAATGTTAAGATTTGGACTTCCTAGTCATAAAATAAAGTTCTCCATTATCAAGTTCACTAATATAGAGTTCTCCAATATTGCTTTAAGATCAAACCTGAGATCAAAGATAATAGTGTAGATATGGACTATCATTTCCTACTACTAGTATAAATAAAATACACACATAAAAGGTAAGCCAAAGTCCAAATTTAATTTCCTAGTCATTATATATGCAAATATCATGTTGGCTTTGAAAAATAGCATTAGCTATATTTTTTGGATTGACAAGATTTCTTGTCCTCATAGACTTGCCATGCACTTTGATAGAGCTACTGAGCCAAAGGTTGTCTTCATCTGGGCTATAGTCCAATTAATCAATGTAATAAACCAAAAGCAACTTTATTTGACATTCTCCTGTTGTAATTTACAGTCATATTGAGCCATACTAACATTTAATTTTGTTTAAATTTGCTACTTTATGCATGATGTACTCAGAAGGTAGAGTTACTGCTATTTGCAATTTAGTAGTTTTATCAAAGTAAAACAAAAATGGAATTCGTTTCTATGACAGCCTCTTGACAACGCAAACTGTAATAATAGTACAGGCAGGAATCAGTAGAAGACCTATTTCACATTTTTACATTATTTCATGGGTACTTGTAATGTGCGTACATAACCAGGAGCAGGATAGATGTGAACATTTTTATGATTTTGGTTGTTTAAAACTATCAAAGAAAATCGCAGCACACAATGAAGTATCTTGCTTGGATTTCAATATATTTAAAGCATACCTTGAATATGTAGACACCCAAGCTAATTGTTCTAAGAGTGATTTCACATATGCATTTTTTTAATCTAGCAGAGATCTGGCTCTTTTATTTAAAACCGGAATGCAAACTGGATCTGGTTTGTGCCTATGGATTTTCATTGGGTACTCTGGCACTATCATTTGCATCAGGTTGCGTCCAGTTGCTGCCGATAGAGCTCAAACTATTTTTTTACCAAGCCCAAAGAAGGAAACATATAGCGGATTTAGGGCTTGGCAAAAAAACATTTCCAACCAGATCATGTCAGATTGATGTGTGTCAACGAGTGCCGGATCCAGTTTTACCTTATTATTAACCTGATCAAACCAGATCCGGCATGCCTACAAAGCATGCGCGGTAACGTCACATATGTAAATTTCGGAGTGCATAATGAACACCTTTGTGTTTGAGCATGAACCCTGAACAGAGACTTAATGTGATTAAAGCATTATACTCTCCTGTCTCACTGCTGCGGACACTTCCGGGTAAGGTTCATTAACATCATGTAATAATCACTGCATTGACTGATGAACAGCCAATTACAGATGCCCATTGTCTGTGACAGCATCTGTATTGGCTGTTGCGCCTGAACCACTGTGCCAGCAACCAATTACAGACACAATGGGTGGGGCGCAACAGCCAATCACAGACGCTGTCAAAGACAATGGAGGTCTGTGATTGGCTGTTCAGCAGTCAGTGCAGAGTATACCCACACGTGACTGCAGTGACAAGACAGGTGAGTATAATGCTTTAATCGCATCCTTGTTTGGGGTCAATGCCGAACTGTCAGGTGTTTGTTACGGAAACACAAAATAGGCAAACAGATCTAGAAAATACCAGCTGGTACCAGATAAAACCATACCGGTATTATAATGGAACTGGCATACGGATCCAGTAATACTGGTATGGTTTCATCCAGTTTAACTACAAAATCCATATTCGGTCAGATAAGGTTTTTACCTGATCTGGCCAGATACCAAAAAAATGGATACGTAAACCTGCCCTAGGATGTTTGTTGAGAATGCTATTGGTTATTGCATTCCCAACCAATACACCTTTATACAGAACTAGAGCATAGCAGCCTTTGATAAGTGAAAGTGCAACAGCTTCCAGCTGTACACTATAGATGACACCCTGCTGTTTCAGAGACAATCAGTGTTGGCACTCACCATGGCCATTTAGCCCTTTATATGCTGCTGTCAATAGTGACAATGGCATCTAGATGGCAAAAAAGAGCATTGGGACTCCTCCCTCTTTAGCACCCTAAGATTGTGATTGTGTGGTCCTGAGGTTTGCCATAGCAATCCAAGGCCCAGTAATGTCCCTAGTGTCTGTTAACTTTAGTGACCTTAAAAAGCCCAAAAAGAAAACAAGACCATCTAAACATACAATAACCACAACAAAATATAACCAAAATGCATTCATGAACAATAAGATACAATCAAATAATACGTTAAAAAAAGTATGAATAATGCAAAGAAAAGCGGTAAGTAAGGCATGGTAAGATGAAAATAAACATCCAGTACTACAAGGTAGATATAAAATGTACAGGAAATCCTATAAGCTAGAAACTTCAACATCCCCAGTGATACCAACTAGTCAACAGTCTCCAAAGTCCTGTTACTTGCTTCATCCTTTGGCCTCGCTCAATGGTCCACCACAGCCACACACACAGACGGACATACACTAGACCTCATCTACACCCGCCTCTGCTCGCTCCCTAACTAACCACACAACCTCCCTTCTCCCCTATCTGACCACCCTCTACTTACCTTCTCATCCTTGTCCTCCTCACCTGCCAGCCATGTCCACCAACTCGCACACCCTCGCAGAAACCTTACACATGTTGACACACACATACTCTCTGACTCTATTCTACCACTATCCTCCATGTACTCACTCCACAACACAGATAATGCCACTGCCTTCTACAATTCTACACTCACAACAGTGATTGATGCAGTTGCCAATCCCGTTCATGGCAGAGCACAACGTATCAATAGACAACCCTGGCACACAGACACCACTAAAAAGCTGTGCCGAGAGTCTAGGGTTGCTGAGCAGCGCTGGAAGAAAACACATTCACAAAAAGACTACACAGCATTCAAACAAGCATTTCTCAAATTCAAGTCAGCACTCACCATCACTAAACAGAATTACTTCAGTACCCTCATATCCTCTTTGTCCCACAACCCCAGGCAGTTATTCAACACATTTAACTCCCTCCTCCATCCCCCACTGCCCCCCTACTTCTCAAATCTCTGCAGAAGACTTTGCAACATACTTCACCAGCAAGATTGATCAGATCAAACAAGTCTTTGCTGTCCAACTACCACAACCTCTATGTATACCAGACTACTCCCCTCCCCCACTAACCCTCCTCCCCTCCATCACTGAAGGAGAACATGTGCACCTCATATCAAAATCTCACCTCACCACTTGTGCATCGGACCCGATCCCTTCCCACTTCCTCTCCAACCTCGCCACCATGCTTATCCCAAACCTATCCCACCTCTTCAATCTATCACTAACCTCTGGTACCTTTCCTTCCACTTTCAAACACGCAACAATTACACCTGTTTTGAAGAAGCCATCTCTCGACCCGACCTCCACATCCAGCTACTGCGCCCATATTGCTACTCCCGTTCGCCTCCAAACTTCTTGAAAAGCATGTCCACACTGTACTTTCATCCCATCTCTCATCCAACTCTCTCTTTCAAAATCTTCAATCTGGTTTCCACCCTCCCCACTCCATCAAGACTGCATTAACCAAAATTACTAACAGCCTACTTACCAACAAAGCTAATGGACTCTTCTCCATCCTCCTCCTTCTTGACCTGTCCTCTGCATTCGACACAGTCGACCACTGCATCCTATTACAGATCCTCTCTTCCATTGGTATCACCGACCTTGCCTTCTCCTTCATCTCCTCCTACCTTTCCAACCACACATTTAGTGTCTCCCACTCCCATACTACGTGGTCACCCCATCCACCCTCTCTGTTGGGATCCCTCAAAGCTCTGTCCTGGGACCCCTTCTTTTTTCCATTTATAATCTTGGCCTAGGAAAACTTATAAAGTCCCATGGATTCCAGTACCACCTGTATGCTGACGACACTCAGATCTACCTCTCTGTCCCAGACGTCACCTCTCTGCTGTCCAGAATTCCAGAGTGTCTCTCTGCCATATCCTTCTTCTTCTACTCTCACTTCCTTAAACTAAATTAAGACAAAACTGGACTCATAATCTATCCCCCATCTCGCACACCTCCCTTACCTGATCTAACTATCACAATAAATTATATCACACTTTGCCCTGTACCTGAAGTCTGCTGCTTCGGAGTAGCCCTTGACACTGCCTTATCCTTCAAACATCACATTCAAGTTCTCACCACCTCCTGCCGCCTCGAACTCAAAAATATTTCCACAATCTGTCCCTTCCTCAACCCTCAATCTACTAAACTACTAGTACATGACCTCATCATTTCCCGTCTCGACTACTGCAACCTCCTCAGTGGCCTCCCTGCTAACACTCTTGCACCTCTCCAATCTGTCCTTAACTCTGTTGCCCGATTAATCCACCTCTCTCCTCGCTGCTCCTCCTCTTCTCCCCTCTGCAAATCCCTCCACTGGCTCCCAATTCCCCAGCGTATCCAATTCAAACTACTAACACTGACTTACAAAGCCATCTACAATCTGTCACCCCCATATATCTCTGAACTAATCTCCCGATATCATCTAATTCGTAATCTTTGATCCTCCCAAGAACTCCTTCTTTTCTCCACAGTTGTACATTCCTCATCTAACCGCCTGTAAGACTTTGCCTGAGCATCCCCCATTCTCTAGAATTCTGCACCTCAAAACGTCCAACTATCCCCTACACTCGGAACCTTCAAGCGCAGGGGTGGGCAACCAGCAGGTCTAGGACTACACCTTGGTTACACAGAAGTTTCATCGTGCACAAGATCTCCAGCAACTATAGCCCTGGGACTGGTAGGAGACTCATTAGAGCCTGTGGCAATGTTTTGTTGTTAGTCAACAGGCTGTAGAAATGGAAGCACCCTGCTTGTTTTGAGCTAATTGGCTCTGAAAGCACACATTGTAATCTAAGGTAGAAACTTATATAAGTGTACTTTGTAAAGTGGTTATTCTTTGTTCACATTACTGTATGCCTCTGGGAAACATGCTGGTGGAAAAAAACCCAAGCCGTTTGGGAAAGTGAGGATAGATAATAAGGTGCTAATCGACCTAATCCACCCATATCCATCCATCTGGGACCAAAGGCGATTCCGACCACCAGAATGTAATTACGAAGTGGGACATCTGGTCATCTATTATAATGGATATGTTCCCAAATTGTAACAAATTATCACTAGCAGAGGAGCAATACATTGGTATGTCCACATTCAGCACTTCCTAAATCTGTGACTACACAAGTACATGTGTACGAGTAAAATAGCACATACATTGTGTCATAATGTTTATTGTATTCTATTCATACAATGTAAAAGAGAAAGTCCAGACTTGGTGGTGTTCCATGCGGGATCGGTATGTTAGGGATGTCCGCGAAATGGCGAAATTCTGAAGTGGTGCAGCCGGTCAACCACCAACAATTTACAAGCATCATGACCAGCTAACCTTCCTGCAAAAAACACGTTGCTGGCCGAACGTACGTTTGTAAAATCCTGACTCACGCGATAATGTATTAAAATGGATGTTATCAAATACGTTAATTACTTTTTATCCTTTAATACTCAACAGGACTTACTGCAATACCCTGATGGAAGAGATCGAGATAGGGGAGAGCAGTGGTGAAGGTCCACAAAACGTGGGTGATGTTGCTGCAAGTCGTGCATGTGAGCCAACTCACCATACCGTACAATATCAACAACCCCAAGCAACTCCACCAAGTACAGCCCAAACATCAGCGCCACCACCAGCCCGAGTGCCCCGCTCAAGAAGACGCAATGTCATGAGGGATGAGACAGACACCATCATAATTGATGGATTTAAGAGCATTCAGGAGACAGTAAGGGCCAACAGAACTGTCTTAGAACAAAAAATTCATGAGATAGGGAACAGGGACCAAGTCAGCCAGCTAAGTGAATGGCAGCAGTTTTTTGGGGCCTATATCTCCGACTTAATGAACCTGGAGCCACATGATAAATATCTCTTCAGGGGGAAAATTAATAATATTGTGGCAAAATACTGTGTGAAAATTCCTCTAAACGTCACGGTGGTGTGTGATGAGGAGTCTGGTGATCCCGATTAGGTCCATCATGTTGCTTGATTCCCCAGGTTAAGTATGTCCCCAGTTATTCACACATTATGCACTGTGCCCTACAATAATTTGTATGGCTTTTTGACATATGTTTAGAAATTCTTTTATCCAAACAGGATGTTTTTTTGGGTTTTGTTTATATGCTCATGTTGAGCGTTTGTTTTGATTTCTCGTGTCCACGTAGCACGTTAAATTTATTTGCCATCACAAACCAAAACGGTGAGTGTGTGCATTATTTTTCCTAAGTGCTGAGTCTGTCCTGTAGTTTGCAACACAATTAGTATGAAGTTGCTTTGTGGTGTCAGTATTATGTGTACATGCGGACACTTACACACAAGACACCACAACTACCTAATTAATGGTGTTGGGTTTATGTTAATGACAAAACCCACATTGTATGTTGCGCACATGGTACATTTGTGGATGGGCAAAGAAATGACATGTCAAATTAGCTATTGGGATTTTGTGGGTGGACGGAATATGGTGCTGACACTGATGACCACAGGACAAAAATAATGTTAACCACTCACATGTCATCAAGCTGACAGAGCAATGATAACGTATGCAATCACAAGATTGGATGTTGAGCCAGCATGTACACTGTACATGTGCCTAACAACGTAATTGTAGTGTTTCCTCACAAAATGGTGTATGTGTTACAGCTGAACAACTCATTCCCAAAAAAAATACGTAACATTGGTTTAACAAAATTTACTCACAAAATAATGAAACAGCAAACCGCTGGGTATTATGTCGTATGACATAAAACACTTTACACACTTCAAAACAATGTATTTGCCTAGCACTGAGCAACACCACAAAGAAATATGGAGTCAACGAACATTATGGCGCCAGACCACACTTATAAAGTGGTGTGAAAATTGGTCACACACCTGCATTGCTGCGGACATTTGGCTGTTGTAGCCCTAGTAAAGGGGAGGTCCACTCATGTGGCTCGATGTTAATGGGGTCTTGTCTAGACACATAATTATGTAGACAGATGCAGGCCTTGACTACGCTGTCCACATTGTGAGGGTGCAACTGTATGGTTGAAGCCAATATGCCAAATGCACACTCTACATATTGGCATGCCCGGCTTAACTGCTTGTTAAAGTTTCGCCAGGCAGGCGTGAGTGTACGGCTGTCATATGGCTTCAGCAGATTGACATGAAGCTGAAAGGCCTCATCAGCCACCAAAACATGAGCTACACTTGGAGCACTCGTGCCAGGCAAAGGGCATGGTGGGGGGATCAGAAAGTGACTCACCGTGGCCGGGGACTCCAGTTTAGACAGGCGATAGCTTCTTCCTCCTTGTCACAGGGTGCCGCGCCTGCCGGTATGGGGCCCAGTTGAGTGCAGATCAAAATGATGAGACGTCTTGTGGGAACAGATTAAGGGGTTAATTTGTCGTGACGCCACCTATGAGTGTTTCGGTAAGTCTTACCGACTCTGCGGGGCCTCCGGGGGATGGAATGCAGCAAGATGGAACGCTCCCCACAGGCTAAGCGATGATCCCCGGAGGCTGGAGCTGCTTAAGATGTTGTGCAGCAGCTGTGGTTACCTTATGGTGCGGATAGACAGTTCATAAGAAAGCACGGACACTGTAAGTCTCTGTAATGGGTTGTTTACTGTAACCAGCAAGCAATACATGGTATACAGTTGTAGGTAGCAGACTGGGTGGACTCAGCAGTGATAGGTGTCCCTCAGAGATCCGCGGTGTTCCTCCATTCTAACTAAGTAAATTGCCGTTGTCGCCCAGGAATACCAGGTCGGGTACAGGGAGGCTGCTTGAATGCCCTATCCGGGGTATACGTTCCGGATGTTTTGGGGAGCCTTGGGTCCCTTGGTGGGTACACCGCTGGTTAGACGGCTGGATTTGGTGATGGTGGGGTGCTCCTGTAGAGCGGTCCCTCCACTCCTCTGGTTCGCATAGCAGAGCTGAACTGCTGCTAGCTTCGGTACCAGCAAACCGGCTGTAAATGGGCACGGGGTGGTTTTAGACCCGCATGTTTATGCCCGTAATTCGTAGGGAGATGGCCAGCGAGGGTGGCCAGGGGGTCGCACGAGACTGTGCAACCCCCTCTCCTGGGTTGCAGAGCTGGGAATCTGCAGAGGTCTTTTAGGTTGCTGTTGCTTCTCCAGACCCGAGACCAACTCTCTAAACTGGACTAAACTTCCACTACACACTACCCTTGCACTCCGCCCACCAGGACCTTGATTGGCCCTCTAGCTAGGTGATGCATGCAGGGTATGGATCTTTGAGTTAACCGTGTGACTGCTGGGTCAGAGAATATTGCTGCTGCATTTGTGGCTGCAATACCCTCCTGTGACGCACTCGTTGCGGGGCGCCACACTCCCCCTTGTTGAAATACGCTTGTTCACAAGTGTCATACTACTCAACATTACAGAGAATTTTTGTATTTTATAACAGGTATAAAAGATACACTTTTATAAACAACAGGTACATTTTACTTTTGATGTTGCAAGCAAAAGGAACAGGTTAACACATTCACGGACCCGGCGGGCGGTCGGCTGTCCTTAGTAAGAGTTCAGGCTATTGCCGCCAAGTCACAGTGTTATTTACCAAACAGGAAGAAGTCTCTTGGTAAAGTTCAAACAACATAGTCACTTATGGAGGGCAGTGTTCCAGACCCGTATAGCGAACCACCCATCACAGCATACATATCGCTCGTAGGTTACAATGTCCCCTCTATACAAGTCATGGTTTGGATGCCCTCGCGGTAGGTGCGACTCCACATCACGACGCCCCACAAACACTTCCGTACATACACCCTCCTCCCTGATGAAACCCCACCCGGTGGATAAGTTGAATGTGCTCACCCGTCCGGTCTTGCAGAGTTCATCAGGCAATGGAGGTTGGCGACGGGCTTCAGCACGAGCCTGCATGTTGGCGCACATACGAGCCTGCCACTCCTCCCTTCAGATGCGACGTACATCTTCGTCAGAGCGATGCGAAGTGTGGATGAAGTCACTACGGCGTTTTGGTTGTTGAACGGGTTGAGCTTGGTGGGCAGTCTGGATGGGCATCCGGTTGAACGGCACCGGAGAAGGTGTTGCAATGGCACTGGACCAGTGTACCCGAGCGGATTGCTCGGCAGAAGGATCCACGGTATCTCCCCAGGCAAACCCAGTGCAGAGGTCCTCAGCTGTGCTGTGGGTCTCGTCGTCATCATCCTCGATCTCTCCTTCGATGACCACATCGGGCTGTTCGGCAAACGGAGATGTTGGAACGGGGTCTTCTGGGTCAATGGGCGGCTGGGCTGCAAAGTTCTCCTCAGGGTCGTCCTGCAGGGCTTCCAGGCTGCCTGCCTCTTCTTCCGTTGCAGCTGGTAGCGATGTTTCAATCCCGGTAACCAGGTAGGCCTCGGTAGTAGCAGAGGAGATCTCCGGTCTAGGGAAGAAACAGGCGACAGTCTCGGTAGTGGTGAAACTAGTCGCGGGTTCCTCAGAGGGAACCAGGTGAGTGTCCATTTCTTCTTTGGAGCGAGTTACAAGCTCCGGCTCAAACACGGTTTCAGTTCCAGATCTCTGAGTTAACCGTGTGACTGCTGGGTCAGGGAATATTGCTGCTGCATTTGTGGCTGCAATACACTCCTGTGACGCACTCGTTGCGGGGCGCCACAAAAGCACCTATTATATAGTGCTTGGCCCATGGCACTGTATTTAAACACTCCTTGGAGTCATTGGTTCGCCCATATGCACCTATGTCCACCGCGATGAACCTGGACCAGGATTCAGCAATGACCATGAGCACTATTGAATAGAATCTTTTGTAATTAAAGAAATTTGAGGCGCTATGTGGTGGTTTCTGATATGTTTTTTCCATCCAGGGCGCCGACACAATTGGAGAACTGTGCATGCTGTTGGAATTTTACTTCATTTTGGTACTATATTTGGCTGGTGGGTGCTGGCATGACCATCGGCTGCAGCTTGGCCCACAACACCTCACACGTCTCGGGTATGATGTAGGTAATGGTCGACCGGCCAATCCTAAACTGAAAGTGAAGGGAGGCATACAACTCCCCTGTGGCCAAATACCTGTCAATGGGAAATACAGACAAATTAGTAAGGTACACACACGTTACATGACTTTATTACAAGCACACAAGAGGTTTGGGCAACCTCCTATGCAACATGCGTAACATCGGATGATGAAAAAATTATGCAGCAACGTGACACACACTTGGCTGCTCAGTTAAGTGAGACACAACCAATCCAAAACATTAAGGTAAAAAAAATAGGGGGCATATTCACACATACACATTTAGCACAAACAAAATGAATGATTACATACAAAAGGCCATCACACAGCACAGTACATTACACAAGAGTGTACCAAGAGTCGATAAAGCAACATTATGCTGCTGACTGATAGCATACCAAAAAACAGACACCAGGTTCCCTAAAATCAACAGACATTGAGTAAACACATGTGTTGTGTGTGTGCAAGCAAGCAGGCAGCAGGGCAACAACACTTACCTTAGCGTCACTACCAGTCTTTCAGCTGGTGAAATGGCCGGCGGCCGTGTGTCCTGACGAGAAATGTCATTGGTCACCAGGTCCAGAAGGGCGTCAAACGCTGACACTGACATTCTCAGGTATCGCTGGAACTTATGAGGGAACAGCCGCAATTGGGGATACAGGACATGAAATGCACCATGTTGTGGGCGCAGCAGGTTCACCTCATGGATCCAGAGCCAGCTATGCCAGGCCTGTCGCCACTGGCGTCGCCAAGCATCCACGTAGCTCAGCATCAGGATCAACAAATCCAGCTCCACATCCATGATGCACACACAGTGATCACAGACACAATTTCACCTAAAGGAAGGTGGTCACACGCCAAAATGATCTGTCCTTCTTATTGGCTGAGGGGTGTGGCTAATCATGAATATTTATGGCACATTCATAAACCACTTGCAAATTAGTCTTCTTCATTAACGGATCCGTTAACAAATGGTACATATAGGCACCATCCGTTAACGGATCCGTTTTTTAGCCAGAACCAATGCTCAAAAATGGCCAAATTACACCAAAAAAATGCATCCGTTTTAATAACACTGCCAAAAATGGATTGGAATGTGTGACCCTAGCCAATGTCTTGGTATTGTCCCCCTGTGAATCTGGTGGTTTTCTCTGAGCAAAAAGTAATGTTTATGGTTATAATGAAAGGTGGAATCCCAGCAAGCGTATGGTCTATGTTTTTCTAGTATGTTTTTTGCTGAGCATTCCCACCCCACATGCCACAATTTTGTCAGCGGAGCATGTCACTTGGGGCATTCTGGTTTTCTGTCTGGGAAGTGCTTTTTAATTGTATTCATTAAAATTATCAATAGTAAACTGTAAAGTGTGTCCATAGTTCTCTTGATTTATGTTTAAGTTTATTTACTTGCTTAGGCTAGGGTCACACTTGAGGGCTGGATGCAATTTTCCATGCGATTTTCACACTTGGAATGTGTGAAAATCGCATGCAAATTCGCATCCTTAGACCCCAATATAAAAAATGCATGTCCCATGCCAAAACCGCATGTCTAAAGTACCATGCGATTTTGGGATGCATTTTTGGCTCAGTAGCAAAAAACGTCTCTTGAACGTTTTTGGGTGCTTTTCAAAAAATGGTACCATGCGTTTTTGCATGCGTTTTTTAAGCCTGCTCCTGACCTAAAAGCAAAAACGCAGCCCAAAATCGCAGGCTGTCAGGAACAACCTTAAAAAACGCATGCAAGTGTGACCCTAGCCTTAGTCAGAGCTTTAGTCTATTTAAGAGGAAATATGCCATAAATCCTGTTAATAATTTGTGTTGTTACAAATCACAGAAACAAACACATAAAGCATTTTTTATATGATAACGTAGCATAATTTAATTCAGAAATGACAACAAGGTGCAGACAAAATGCAAGTAATGACATGTAATCCCATGTCAAATAATTAACATCAAAACTTGTGGATAAAATGAATCTATTCATCTAAATACATTCTTTGTCTCAAGGCAATTATATAAGGATAACTAAATATTTTAGATTTGATTTATTAAGGCTTTGAGAAATAGAAAAAGAGCACATTTAAATGGTATTTGTTGTCCTGTCAATGTCTTGACCCTTACTTGTTTTCTCTTCTAATCCCAAGATGCGTCATCCCCATTAATTATTCATAGATGGTAATGAGAATCCCCTCTTTCGGTAAAATGGTGATAGCAAGAACCTTCATGAGAGAATTTGATTCCAAGACCTAATATACATTTATTGTATTTTAATCATCCTTTATTCCCAGGTAACCGTGATAAATGCATAGTAATCAGAATAAATATTCATTAGTTGAGTAGAATAAACAAAGAAAAATCTATCATCTTTTATTGATTTTAATTATTTTGACATCAAACCCTTGACTAGATAACATTGCAGTTTAGTCATTTTATTTAAGGTAATTGTTTTTATTTTAAGCTTTTTAATGTAACAATTAATGATATATGTGAGATGAGAGACTTAAACATTTACATTAAACACATAAAATTGTATAATAAGCTGCCAAAATGATTAACAGCACACAAGTAGAGGATCTGAATAACGATAGAGGGAAGAGAAAAATGTTCACATTGTTTCTATCAGTCACTCTCCTGAGAAGGAGAAGCTTACGGCATTTACTAGGTGGCTTGTAGATAGGACATTTAAATAATGTTTTTTTCAATTGTTCTCTAGTGAAGTGGATAAATGGTTAATTGCAATAGCAGTAAACGCAGCCGTAGTACAGCAATGTAAACCTGTGAGTTGTATGTGTTCAACATATCTTTTATTAAGATTTTTCAAAGAAAATGGGGATGGGGAGGACATAAATAAAGAAGGAAAGGATACATACAACAAAAAGGGAGAACAATCACCAACATTTTTACATTTTATTATATCACAAATCACAAAGTATAACACATCTTTAGATTATCTGTCGTTAGGAAAAGGTGTACTACGTCCACGCTGCTGTGACACGAAAGATCACAAGGAAGGCAATGCTTCAAATAAAAACTTCCTTTATTCCTCCTCTCCTACGTGTTTCGGAGCCACATCCGAGCTCCTTCCTCAGGGTCATCCCTTGCCTTCCTTGTGATCTTTCGTGTCACAGCAGCGCGGACCGTAGTACACCTTTTCCTAACGACAGATTATCGGTTTCTTCCACGAGCAGTGGCGGTGGAGGTCCAGCGGCAGCTGTATAAGGCGCTCAAGCCGGTTGTGGGTATACACACATAAGCAAGGTGAGTGGACACCACACATCACCGACTCTAACAGTGTCACCATTGATAGGGCACTATTCTGCGCCTCGTTTGTCTCCTTTGTGTTTTTACACAACATCTTTAGATTAGTCTAACATATAGTGAAGGGAAAAAGTTGGGTAATACAAAACAAATCGTAATAATCAATATCAACGTATCTCAGAAAGCTTCAAATTTGGTGTAAAGTTTTGAGTCTAAATCTCCCATCTTGAGGTTTACTTTTTAAAATTTTTATTTCTTAGAGCTATATGATACTCATATACATTATGCAACGTATCACTTCCAGAATTGTTGGAGGATCTGGTTGTTGCCATTTAGAGGCTATAAAAAGTTTAATCGTGATGAGTATTTGGCATATTAAGTGTCTTGTATGCACTGGAAAATTGTCTATACCCAATGTTAAAAGAGCCAATTTGGGTGTTAAGGAGATTTTTAGATCCATGGTGTCACTTATAAGAATTTTAATTTCCGACCATAGCTTATAAAGAATATATGAACAATTGACCCAATTTTCCCACATCCCTTCCAGCACTCTGAACTCAGTGATGGGTCAATCTGGTTAAGTTTTTGTGGTGTCCAGTACCATCTGGAAAACACCTTGTAATTCGTTTCTTGTATGGAAGCACACTAAGTATTAGAGTAGATGATGTCCAGGACCCTGGACAAGTGGGAGGGATCAATTTAAATCTGAAGGTCTTTCTGCCATGCTAGGATGTTGTTTGTTTCATTATTGAGAGATCATTATTATAAATGGTATATAATGTGTTGGTTTTCCATTTTATAGAGTCTAAAGGATTTGCTAGGAGTTCTATTATATTCTGAGGGAATAGCAAGGAGATTGTATTGGTTATCAAACAGTCCTGAATCTTTTTCCAGATTACTTCCTCATGTACTGGGATATTATATTTATCAATAATATTCTGGAATGTTAGTAGTCCACTGCTAGTTAAAATGTCTGAAAGGTTAGATATCCCCCTGTCTCTCCATAACATGGTTTTTAATCTTGGGATCAAAATTTCTAATATTTGGATCAGGATTGGTTGAAAGGAAGCAAGTTTAAATTTAGATACGGAGATTAAAAATAGGTTTCTCCAAGAGACTATTGCAACTTTAATTGTTTGACATTTTGATAAAGCAGACAGGGGAGTAATAGAAAGAAACCCAGCCCCTCTTATGCTAATTTGCTGCACTGTTTTCCCAATATTTGATAACACTTTTCTCTGCAATCATACATGTAATCATTGAAGTAAAGGTATGACTACACTCAGTATCCCAGAGCCTGTAAGGCATTGGCTTCACTTTATAGACCTAAATCCTGCTGGTTGGTTCCCTTTCAGGCAAAGGGGTATTAAACTGCCCTCCTTGTTTGTAGTTTGTAAAGAATAAAAAAATGCTGTTAATAAGATGCTGTTACTGCAGTAAGGACCAATACATTCAGATATACTGGACACACTGATTCTGCAGCTACAGCACTTCCCTATCACTTAAATCTTTGTAATATTACCTTCACTATGGTTCAGAGCTGCTATAGTATACAATCTGATTCAGAGTTTTGTCTATATGTGTAATTAGATGTGCGCTCTGCCCTCCTATTCCTTGGTTGTGAATTCTAAAATGTAAATTTTTTTCTCTGCCCTCATTTTTTATCATTTCTATAATACACCCTGTGCAGAATTATTAGGCAAAGGAGTATTTTGATCACATAATACTTTTTATACACGTTGTCCTACTTCAAGCTGTATAGGCTTGAGAGCCAACTACCAATTAAGTAAATCAGGTGATGTGCATCTCTGTAATGATGAGGGGTGTGGTCTAATGATATCAACACCCTATATAAGGTGTGCTTAATTATTAGGCAAATGCCTTTCCTTTGGCAAAATGGGTCAGAAGTGAGATTTGATGGGCTCTGAAAAGTCCAAAATTGTGAGATGTCTTGCAGAGGGATGCAGCAGTCTTGAAACTTTTGAAACGTGATCACCGAACAATCAAGTGTTTCATGGCAAATAGCCAACAGGGTCGCAGGAAGCGTGTTGGGTAAAAAAGGTGCAAAATAACTGCCCATGAATTGAGGAATATCAAGCGTGAAGCTGCCAAGATGCCATTTGCCACCAGTTTTGCAATATTCCAGAGCTGCAATGTTACTGGAGTATCAAAAAGCACAAGGTGTGCCTTTCAGATGCTAAATTCTATTTGAGATTACAGAATAATCCAACACAAATATATATTAAAGAATATACGACCCTTATTAATGAAGCTTTTATGGAAAATATTTTAAATAGAAAGGAAAAAAAATTCTGATGATTCCTACACCAACAATGGCACTGTTTTACCATCTGCCAAAAATGCATAAAGATCCTGTTAACCCCTCGGGGAGACCAATCATATCTGGAATCGGCTCCCTGACTACAAATTTACCTCACTATATAGACCTTTTCTTACAGGACCCAGTTAAATCTTTATCGTCATATCTAAAAGATTCCACACAATGAATTAACGATCTCAAAAATATAGTATGGCAAAAACATTTTTATTTTATCACCATGGATGTTAACGCATTATATTCCAACATAGATCATGATTTAGGGATAAATGTGGTGGATTATTATCTCACAGAGATTGGTCTTGCAACTAAATAAAAGAGGCATAATGGGATTTATTTTGAGGCATAATGTTTTCAGTTTTGAAGGTTCACTATACTTGCAGCTGCTTGGGACCGCGATGGGGACTCGGGTTGCCCCAACTTTCGCAAATCTTTTTATGGGGCGATTCGAGTCCTCATCAATTTTAAGGAAGCTGGAAATTGCAAAGAAAATAGTTTTTTTATAGGCGTTTTATAGACGATTTGATAATTATTTGGAATGGTACAAAAGAAGAAGCAATGGAAATGATAAATACGTTTAATGAAAATGATTGGGCATTTCATTTAGCTCAGAAATAAGTAACAAAAAAATTGTGTATTTAGATTTGGAAATTAGCCACAAGGGGACATGTATCATCACAAAAATGCATTTAAAATAGTTGATTCCAACGGATTTTTGGATTTTAGAAGTACCATTACAAAAAATGGAAAGAAAACATTCCATATAGTCAGTTTTTTTGCATCAGGAAAAATTGCACTGAAGAGAAAGACTATGAAACCCAGGCTGATATCTTAAAGAAAAGATTTGAGGAAAAGAAATATAAAAAAAATTGGTTCATGCTGCATGTGAAAAAAACAGGGCAAAAAAGCAGGAGGATTGTTTGAGTAAAAAGAAGGGGAAGGAAATGAGGTGATTTGTACAAATATAAAGGATAGAGAAGGAGGCAGGTGGAATTTAATTTTATCACAACTTATAATAGGGGGAATAAAACGATACGCATGATTCTGAAAAAGTACTGGTATATTTTAAAACGTGATCCGATTTTGGGAAAATGTCTGCCTGAGGAACCAGGTATAACATTTAGAAGAGGGAAAACGATAAAAAGTCAAATAGCCCCAAGTAGGTTAAGAGACAATAAAAAAAGATCTGCAAAAAATGGAAAAATTAAAGATCATGAGATTGGAGTTTTTAGATGCAGTTCCAGGAAATGTCATATGTGTGGGATTCTGAACCATGGTGCGAAACAGATTGCAAGCACAAGTACAGGTGAAATAATTGAAATAAAACAGAATCTGAGATGTAATAGCGATTATATTGTTTACGTTATTGATTGTAGCTGTGGGCTATAGTACGTGGGTCGCACAATGCAGACTTTACGTGCTCGCATGAATGGGCACAGAAATAGAGCAAAAAATGGGTTTTTAAAACATAGCTTGTCAAGACATTTATTACTCAAGCACAATAAGAATTTTAATATAATGGGGACACCTCTAGAACAAATACCTGTTGAAACTATCAATAGAAATTCTCTGCTTAATCGCAAAGAGACATATTGGATTTACCGCCTTCAAACATTGCATCCCAATGGTCTCAATGATATTGTGGAAAGAATTTAGTATTTAGTATTCAGTATATATATATCTAATCCCTTTTAAAACCAAAAAAAAAAAAAACCTTTTTAAAACATTTTACTTTTTTTGTTAACTTTTATGTAATTTAAGATTTTTTGTGGATAGTAATTTTATTGATAAATGTTCTTAGTGGTTTTTAGCGTAGTGATTGCTGTTTGTGGATGTTTGTTTTTACTATGTAATGAAGCACTATAGCTGAAGCGGACAATGAGACTAATTGGACAGGTGTGGTTATACCCACACCCTCAATGTCAATACCTAGCAAACTGCAATTATCCTTTACCTATAAAGCAAATTGTCATAAGTATTTTTATTTAGATACCTGAGGAAGGCGGTTGTCTCCACCGAAATGCGTTGTATCCGTTTTTTATATTCTCGCATGTTTGAGTAATTAAAAATGTTTGTGGACAAGAAGTTCTTAAAATCATTACCATGTGGAGCGCGGCCACCATGGAATTGGATTAACTCCTATTGAACCTTTATGCCTGTGGGAATTCGTGGCAGGACCCAACATAGGATCAATTCGAGGCGAGCAGCAGACCCGGATAAATATCCAAAGCATGAGGAGGCTTTGGAAAAACCATATGCTTGAAGTTTTATGGCAAGAGGTGAGTGTATAAAACTTCATTAAAAGGGCACCAGAGAGTTACATTGGTAACGCGCTTAGATTGGCGCGGCATTTTTGTTTTTTATATATACCCTACAGGGAATCACCTTACTTACTCAGGGACATGGCCAAGGTAAGAAAGGCTGAAAAACGACCACCTTTGAACAAGAAACATAAGATAAAACTTCAAGACTGAGCTAAGAAATATCTTAAGACCGATTTTTCAAAGGTTTTATGGACTGATGAGAGTGACTCTTGATGGGCCAGATGGATGGGCCAAAGGCTGGATCAGTAAAAGGCAGAGAGCTTCACTCCGACTCAGATGCCAGCAAGGTGGAGGTGGGGTACTGGTATGGGCTGGTATCATCAAAGATGAACTTGTGGGACTTTTTTGGGTTGAGGATGGAGTGAAGCTCAACTCCCAGACCTACTGCCAGTTTCTGGAGGACAACTTCTTCAAGCAGGAAGAAGTCGGTATCATTCAAGAAAATTATAATTTTCATGCAGGACAATGCTCCATCGCATGCATCCAACTACTCCACAGCGTGGATAGCTAGTAAAGGTCTAAAAGAAGAAAAAATAATGACATGACCCCCTTGTTCACCTGATCTGAACCCCATAGAGAACCTGTGGTCCCGCCTAAAATGTGAGATCTGCAGGGAGGGAAAACAGTACACCTCTCGGAACAGTGTCTGGGAGGCTATGGTGGCTGCTGCATGCAATGTTGATCGTAAACAGATCACGCAACTGAATCTATGGATGGAAGGCTGTTGAGTGTCATCATACAGAAAGGTGGCTATATTGGCCACTAATTATTTTGGGTTTTGTTTTCGCATGTCAGAAATGTTTATTTCTAAATTTTGTGCAGTTGAATTGGCTTACCTGGTGAAAAAAAACAAGTGAGATGGGAATATATTTGTTTTTTATTAAGTTGCCTAATAATTCTGCACAGTAACAGTTACCTGCACAAACAGATATTCTCCTAAGGCTAGGGTCACACTTGGCATGCGTTTTTTAAGGTACTTTTTGGCAGCCTGCGTTTTTGGATGCATTTTTGCTGATAGGTGTGGGGGACCGTTAAGAAACGCATGCAAAAACGCATGTACCATTTAGTGCCATATAAAAACGCATTTGTTTCCCATAGGGCCCCATGTTAAAAAAACACATGCGTTTTTGAAAAAGCACCAAAAAATGCAGCTTGCAATATTTTTTGGTGCTGAGCCAAAAACGCATCCCAAAAACACACGGTACAGTTAGACATCCATTTTTTCTATTGGGGCATGCGTTTTTTTGCATGGGGGCCTATAGATGCGTTTTTGCATGCGTTTTCAGAAAACGCAAGTTTAAAAAACGCATGGAAAATCTACAAGTGTGACCCTAGCCTAAGATAGCCAAATCTAAAAAAAAAAACACTCCAACTTCCAAAAATATTAAGCTTTGATATTTGAGTCTTTTGGGTTGATTGAGAGCATAGTTGTTGATCAATAATAAAAGTAACCCTCTACAATACAACTTGCCTAAAAATTCTGCACACAATGTAGTTCCCCCTGATTTGTTGTGATAGACAAAGCGATATGGTAGCTGCAAGGCATTATGATGAAGGCCATGTAGCATTATTTGACATCATCAGCCTGGTTTCTGTCTTCTTCAATTGTTAGGCACCTTTTACATCAGCATTTAGTGCCGTTCGTGGCAGATCCGGCAGCTTTGTCACATCAGCCACATTACGGCTCATTGTGGCAAGCCCCATTCATTCTCTATGGGACTTGCAGTCAGGTGTGGCAGTTGTGGTTTTGCCGGATCGGGCCAATCCTGCGCTTGCGGCGAAGGAAAAAAATTTCTGCTAGTAGTGGTTTTTGGACGTGCTGCAAGTGCCAGATCTGGCAAAACAGCAACTGCTACACGTGACTGCAAGTTCCATAGGAAAGAATGGGACTTGCCGTACGTAAGCTGTTACGTAGCAGATGCGGCAAAGCTGCCGGATCTACCGCAAACAGCCCTAAATGCTGATGTGAAAGTAGCCTTAGCATTGCATAAAATAGTGCTATGCATTTTTTTGTGATTTTCACTAATCGAAATGCAAATTATTCCTAGAGACCTGCGAATTATGGGAATAATCTGCTCATCTCTAATGAGGACAGCCTTTTGCACTAAAATATGAATTTTGGTGCAGTTAAAATGCAATTATAGAATGTTTATGGTTTATAGTATGAATAATAGCATAAAGTCACAGCTAATGTGGCTTCAATTCATTATGATTGGCACTGTATATGTCAGTCTCAAGCAAATGATGTGGTGAAGTAAAACACATCTGATTCAATAGGAATCTCATGACATTTACCTTATTTTTGGATTTTAAGAGGCACTTTTGTTCCCCAAAATTTTGGGGGAAAGTGGGGGGTGCATTTTATAATCGGAATCTACTCATGTAGTGCAGTAGGGAGGTTGGAGGGGACTGCTCTGGAGCAGTATCCAGGGGTTGGAGGAGGCTGCAAACAGTCAGCAGCTGCAGCCTATGGTCACATGGACCTGCTCGTTATGCACATGTAATATGCACTGCATCCTGCTGTCCATCACAAGCGGGGGAGCAGCGCATATGACAGAAGTGTATGGGGCAGGTCCACAGCCCAGCGACTGCAATCCTGTGTGGATAGTCACTGCCTCCCATGCTTTCATTGCGTGGAAAGCAGTGACTATCCCGGTGATATCATACTCACCTCTCTCTATTGTTCCTTGCACTGCAGCCATCTGTGTCTGTGCTGTGCCGGTATCTGGTCATGTGAGCGTTGCTGCACAGTGATGTCATCACCACACGCTGCTCACATGACTGGATGCTGGCAGAAGCAGGACAGATGGCTGCAGTGCAGGGAGTGATAGAGAGGTGAGTACGATTGTTTATTATTATTTTAAGTGTGTGCTTATCGCAATGCCTGGGTGGAGGTGAGAGAGTTATAGTCCAGGGCTGCATAGGAGCAAGGGCAAGGATTGCAGCCCAGACATCTCCACCTTTAGGGGTAATTTTGATAACAAGCGTCAGCTAGGGAGTCCTAGTCTACTAGCATCCCTGATTCCCTTAGCCAATCTCTGCCTTTCTTTTACTACTCTTCTCATCCGCTATTAGCACCCCATTAACAGGTAGTACAGCAATTTGGTGCCCTTATTCTTTGGCGGCTATCCCTAAACAACTTCCCCTGCACTTTCTTCATATGCACTGATAAAAAAACTCTTTATAAATATCATGTCCTGGGGTTCATCAGGAGACCGGAGTGGATAATATATGACATGCCCAACGTAAACTTATAAACATTTACACATTGTACAGCAAGGAGTGAGAGGTCTCATACTGCAATAGCCTAACTAGTCCATACTGCTAAAAGGCAACAGTTGTTTTATATCTCAACTGGTGTCCCTATATACACTTGGATGGATGGACAACCTGATGAACCCCAATACATAGAGTGGGGGAAAAGGAGTTGATCAAGAGCTATGAAATCACCAAATTAGACGTTGAATGACTGAATGCAGCTTGCTATCGTCATCCCTGGTGGTATAGGAGAACTTATACTTACATGAAAAGATGAGTTGTTTCTCCACTTGCATTACTTGCCTTATATATTCCTCTAAGGACATGATATTTTAAGTATAATTATTGTATGAAGGAAATACAGGGGCAGTTTATTTAGGGATAGCCACGAAGGAATGGTGGCACCACTTAGTATGGTGAAAATCCTCCATTGGTAGGTAGGATCTATTCTAATGTAATGTCAGTGTGGTGGCCCTGGATATTTCCCATTCCTCCTTTGAAAGATACAGGACCGCATCATTGTTGTGTGGCTATGTATATATTTGTTGTTTGTTTACTTGTGTGTTTTCCTTGTGATTTTTAATATTGAGGTGTAATACTTTTTTTTATTATAATCTGGGTTAATAGGTATTTTTTTGATAGCTAACTAATATATACAATATAGTGCATTCTATGTCTGCTTGTACATCTCACTATCTGCTTATCCTGGACAATTTAGGTGCTCATTTTTTCATTCCCTCATACTCTTATTATATGGTGTTTTGAATCTCATCTCAAGTCTCTTTTTATAGCAGTGGTTTCTGTGGTTCTTAGTACATATTTTGCTCAAGAAAAATTTAATAGAAAAAAAGGTGTACAGTCCCTGACAAACGTTTTGTCGCTTATCCATGTTATGTAAATAAAAACGTACAACCTGACATTAAATTCATCTATTGGTTTTATAAATTACTCTTTTGAAAGCTGAAATCCTCACAAATGTGGTTTAGGTTAAGAAAATAAATTGGCATCAATGCTGAAATATTGATCATTTAATGAACACAGAATGGTCAGATTTTGGCAAGACAAATGTTTTGTTGCCTGGTCATGATAATGCACCCAATCCTAGATTACATCCTCACCTGTGCTCAGAAAATGATCGGTTAATTAGTGGGTGTGTATAAAAAGAAACCCAGCACCCCAGACCTTCACTTGAACAGCAACTTGAGCTCTGACAACTTGCCAAAAATCCACCCTGCGACCAAAGCTTTGATTATCAAGAGGCTGGAGACCAGATCCACTGCAGAGGTGGCTAGTACCTTTAATGTGTCCCAGTGTCAAGTACAAAGAATTAAAAAAAGATTTGGAGAGACTGGAGATGTGTTTCACAATCCCAGGTCCGGCAGACCCCGCAAGACAACTGCCCTGGAGGAACGTTTGTTGGTTAGAAAATCCAAAGCAATCCAAAAAATCCAAGACCTGGTCTACTCAAGTCCCTGGGTCAACTAGAGCAGTTTGTAGGATTCTGTCTCGAAATAGTCTCCATGGTCGAATCAGTGCCCAGATCCCAGCACTAAACAAAAGGCAAATAAAAAAAACGTGTGGCATTTGCAAAGTCCCACAGCCTGATAAACGCTGGAAAAGTGGCAGAAGGTGGATTTCTCTGATGAATCTTCAGTAGAATTACACCACAGCTGCCGCAAATACTGCAGGAGACCTAATGGAGCCTGTATGGAATAAAAAAACACCCAGAAAACAGTTACATTTGGTGGTGGAATGATCATGGTCTGGGGTTACATTCAGTATGGGGGTGTGAAAAACATTTGCAAGGTGGAAGGCAATATCAATAGCCTAAAATATCAAGAAGTATTAACTACCTCTTACATTCCAAGTCATAAAAGGGGTCAAATTATGCAGCAGGATGGTGCTCCATCTCGTACATCCATCTCTACAACAATGTTTCTCCAGGCAAAAAAGATCACGGTGCTCAAGGACTGGCCAGCCCAGTCACCAGACATGAACATCATTGAGCATGTTTGGGGTAGGATGAAAGAGGAAGCTTGGAAGACAAAACCAAAGAATCTAGATGAACTCTGGGAGGCATGTAAGACTGCATTCCTTGCTATTCCTGATGACTTAATTAATAAATTGTATGAATCATTGTTGAACCGCATGAATGCAGTCCTTCAAGCTCATGAAAATCACACAAAATATTAAATATGACTCTAATAGCACCACAACTTCATTCACCAATGTTATGTGACATATATTTGTATTTTAAGTTAATTATTTGTTTGAATATAACATTAATTTCTGTGGGCGACAAATCTTTTATCTTGCCAAAATCTGGCCATTCTGTGTTCATTGAATGATCAATATTTCAGCATTGATGCAAATTTATTTTCTTAACCAAAACAAAATTTGTGAGGGTTTCAGCTTTCAAAAGAGTAATTTATACAACCAATGGATGAATTTAACATCAGGTTATAAGCTTTTATTTACATAATATGGATAAGCAACATAACTTTTGTCAGGGACTGTATATAGGGACAAATGGAATATGCAACTTGTGAGCTCCTGTCACAGGGCTTAATCAATATAAATGTAAGGAAAAATGAGACGAGACCTTGTGCAGGAGATTTTCATGGATGAAAAAAGTATCACAGAATAATAAAGGCCACATAGCGTGCACTGGACCTGCTGTAAAAGATATTTGTTACCATATCACTGATGCCTCTGGAACCCCCCATCTCACTTTTCACTTGTCTTTTTCAGGAGGGGTATTTTTTTCATCTATGTAATTCTTTTGTATCATGTGTACTATGTGCATTTTGCAAGGAAAAATGAAAATGAGTACATAAAAGGTACTCATTATTTCATTGACTTATATTCTCATATGGTGTTTTGAGGGCGAGGGAGCATACTGTCACTATGCTTTGAAGTGGAAGATGTCCAGAAATTTAGTGATGTGAAATAATGATAAATGACAAGGACAAAGTATTAAACACTTCAAGAAAGTGAGGTGCAAAAAGCCATAGAAAGTCATGACACCAGTGGAAATCTATCCATAGTTATAAGCAATCCTGACACTTAAGAATAATATCAGCCGGTTCAAGTGATGACCTATAAAAAGGAGTCACCAACTTTTTCATTTCTTGCCTAGAAGACTTGGCGCAGTCCTTAATAATGGAGGTCATACAAAATACTATATACCGTATATACTCGTGTATAAGCCGACCCGTGTATAAGCCGACCCCCCTACTTTTGCCCCCAAAATCTGGGAAAACCTATTGACTCGTGTATAAGCCGAGGGTGGACCCCAGCACAGGTATACAGCCCCCAGCAGTGTGGTATACAGGCCCCCGCAGTGGTGTACAGGCCTCCCCAGTGGTAGTATACAGCCCCCAGAAGTGTGGTATAAAGCAGCCTCCCCAGTGGTACATACAGGCCCCAGCAGTGTTACAGCAGCCTCCCCAGTGGTATATACAGCAGCAGCCCCAGAGATATATACAGCAGCCCCAGTGGTAGTATACAGCAGCCCCAGAGATATATACAGCAGCCCCAGTGGTAGTATACAGCAGCCCCAGAGGTATATACAGCAGCCCCAGTGGTAGTATACAGAAGCCCCAGAGGTAGTATACAGCAGCCCCAATAGTAGTATACAGCAGCCTCAGTGGTATATACAGCAGCAGCCCCAGTAGTAGTATACAGAAGCCCCAGTGGTAGTATACAGCAGCCCCAGTAGTAGTATACAGCAGCCCCAGTAGTAGTATACAGCAGCCCCAGTAATAGTATACAGAAGCCCCAGTGGTAGTATACAGCAGCCCCAGTAGTAGTATACAGAAGCCCCAGTGGTAGTATACAGCAGCCCCAGGGGGTATATACACAGCAGCCCCAGTAGTAGTATACAGAAGCCCCAGTGGTAGTATATGGCAGCCCCAGTAGTAGTATACAGAAGCCCCAGTAGTAGTATACAGCAGCCCCAGGGGTATATACAGCAGCAGCCCCAGGGGGTATATACAGCAGCAGCCCTAGGGGGTATATACAGCAGCAGCCCCAGAGGTATACAGACCCCCCCATAGGTAGTATACAGGGGCCCCAGCTGTATACAGCAGCCCCAGCTGTATACAGCCCCCCGTGGTAACCAGGGCCCCCCTTGCCCCCCATCCCTCACAGTATGGCGCCCCCTTTCCATGCTGCCGCTGCTGTACAATAAATAGTGTTATTATCTCACCGGCTGTATACAGCCCCCCCGTGGTAACCAGGGCCCCCCTTGCTGCACCTGTAAAGGAAGAAGTCAGTATACTTATCGCTGCTGCCGCCGCCGCCGCTCCGCTTCTCGGTCACCGCGCTGCTCCGGGTCTTCACGCTTCCTGTTCCTTCTCCGGCGCTCGAACAATGACGTCATTTCCTGAGCGCCGGAGAAGGAACAGGAAGCGTGAAGACCCGGAGCAGCGCGGTGACCGAGAAGCGGAGCGGCGACGGCGGCGGCAGCAGCAGCAGCGATAAGTATACTGACTTCTTCCTTTACAGGTGCAGCAAGGGGGGCCCTGGTTACCACGGGGGGGCTGTATACAGCCGGTGAGATAATAACACTATTTATTGTACAGCAGCGGCAGCATGGAAAGGGGGCGCCATACTGTGAGGGATGGGGGGGGATGTATACCCCGTGCTGGGGGGCTGTAAGGCGATATGCACTGCTCCCCCCGCGGATGGGCGGGGGATGCAGTGCATATCATGAATAAGTTATGAGCGGCTCACGTCACGAGCCGCTCATATTGCAGCCTTCCCCCCACCTCCTCCAGCCTCCTCCTGCCTCCTCCTGCTCCCGGACACAGCCCCCACGTATATGACTCATGTATAAGCCGAGGGGGGGACTTTTCAGCCCAATTTTTGGGCTGAAAAAGTCGGCTTATACACGAGTATATACGGTACATGTAATTAATTTTTGGCATTGTGTGTATTCATTTTTGTATTAAGTAATTTGAGTAACAAGATTTTGAAATGAAAGTTAAATTATTAACCTTACTTTAATGTTATAGATTAAAAATATTTTTGAAACTCAGTCTTGTCATAGCTTTGGAAATTTTTGCGAGATATTAATTAAAATCTTACTGTTCAAAAAGGGTGTGTTAATTTATGCTGAGTAGCAATGGGCGATCTCAAACTGTAAAGATCAGTGTCCATACTGAACACCTAGTATCTGTGACTGGCTGTTGGGCCCTTCTACTGTGAATATTCTGGAAGTTATTGAGCGGGCCCCGAAAGAAGAAGCGACAGGATGGCGGGAGGCAAGACGGAGGGATGCCAGTAAATA
This sequence comes from Allobates femoralis, assembly GCA_033576535.1. Taxonomy (NCBI): domain Eukaryota; kingdom Metazoa; phylum Chordata; class Amphibia; order Anura; family Aromobatidae; genus Allobates; species Allobates femoralis. The sequence goes on from JARQOC010000002.1 coordinate 545,395,076, forward strand.
TAATAATGATGTTTAATAACTATTTGCTTAATTTTACAGCCCCCTCACCCCCATCCCATAACTTTAAAGTCCAAGTTCAGGGATCGTACTCAAGTCCGAGTCACGTTCGGCGCCAAACAGGGATTTTAAAAAAAGCCCCATGACTCAGCCAAGCCCGAACATCGGCAGGTTTTCACATCACTGAAGCTGAGCAGTGTATATTTTACATGGTTACATAGTTACATAATTTGAAAAAAGTTAGGTTTATCAACTTCAACCTTCTTCAAATTTTCACCATCAATTATACATTTTTTGTCGCTAAATTATAACTCACAATATTATGCATATAGAGGAAAGTTTAGGGTTATATTTCAGAAAGAGAATAGAAATCTAGGAGAACAAGACAGAAGAACTAAAACTGATAAAAACAGGAGGTTAAGTTTCCATTTTTGTAATGTAACAAAAAAACCTGATATTTCATATGTAAAGAACATTGGGTGTACTTTTGGCCATTTTAATATATGACCTTCTACTTTGCAGCATCAGCTTATTGAAAATATAAAAGGTCTTTTGAATGTTATTAAAAGCTTTATCAAAAGGTCATTTATTTATATAATGGAAAATTCATATTTACTATAGTCATAAGAACAGGTATTTTGATCCCTATAAAAAAAAGTCCAAAGAAATATATTTTAATAAATGCATGGCATCTGTTATCGGTGCGTCTGTATGTGGGCTGAAAACAGTGTGTAGCCTGCTGGTATATTATACATTAAATCCTGCATTTTGGTCCTTTTCAATGAGTAAATTATGCTAGTGACTATTCAAATCAATGCAAGTGTTGCTGTCTTTAATAGCACCCTGGGCAAATACTAAGAATGGTAGTCAACCAGAAAATACATTTACAAAGCATAACATTTATTATTTGTTTATCTGTTGGCAGCTCAATAACGTGTGTCTGGTAAAAAATAAAAAAAAACTTTTAGGAGTGTAGTAAAATTATTTATTTTATTATAACAGCTAGAACAAAACATATTTTGGACATACTTTAATATGGAAGCAGATTTATATATTAATCAACCTCTGAGCAATAGCTGTCATCAACCTAATTGTAGATTCTCTTTGTTGGAGAACTAGTGGATCTGACAAGCTCTGAATTTGCAAAATTGCACTGATTTTACCTAAAAATTCAATTTGCAGTATATTTTATTTAGATTTATTAAATGCTCTGGCGTCTGGTGAGAACCCAAGGTATAATATCCCAGAGCAACGCTGACTGACTCTAGACGTCGGCATTTGAGGGCACGCCACGTCCAGAGATGTCAACAAACAAAAAAGAACTGTAGCTCCTCCAGTGGCAGAAAATCTCTGGGGTAGCTGAGACCATGGAGATTATGAATTAGGCTGTTTTTTACTGTTCGCAATAATGTATATACCTTATACTGGTGATCACATGAAACAAAGTGACATCGTCGGTAAAAATGAATTCTCTGCCATCTGACATGATAAAACATAGCAGATGGCAGAGAAAAGTACTCATTTGGTCCCCCAAATCCTCCAGTACTACCAAAGTCACCCCCTCCCCCAGTTTCCAATATGGTGTCGGCTCAGAAGGAAATCTCCTTTCCTGCCACCCACTATGGTTCTGGTATGCCCCCCAACATCCCGTTCCTCTCCTGTTACCTCTGTCCCTCCGGTTCTGTAACTCTCGCTTCTGTACCAGTCTTCCGGAAAGATAGTGGGCGTCTGTGCAGAGCAGAGGCTGCTCTGCTCTGCCAGGAGAATGACTTGTAATGACATCAGTGAGTCAGCTGACAACAGCTGTTGGCTTTACATTGGCTGTTTTTCCAAAATAGGAGGACCCTACATTGTCTTTTTTTTAAATAATCTATTTATAAATAAATAATTAAAAAAAAATAGTGTGGGGTGATGACTGTTTTAGTTTCCAGTCTAGGTAAGGCTGTAAGCTGTGGTCAGCGGCTCCAGCCATCAGCTTTACCCTAGCTGGTGATCAAAAATAGGGAGGACCCCATGTCTTTTTTTTATAACATTTTTTATTCTAAATACAACACTAAACACCCTTTACTGCCACATGACACTAAAGGGTGCAATCTTAAAATATATAAGGGGTTGGACATTATTTAGCTGTTTCACATCCTTTAATCTATTTATCTTTCTTGGTATCCTAGCTTTTTAGAGTATGTAAAAGTTTAATATAACTCTGTGTGCCGACTATGTGCCGCATGTTTTTCTCACACCCATTGATTTGTATTGGTGAGATATGCAGCCATTTACAGCATGCTGCGATTTGCCCCACACATCAAATTTTGAAGAGGAAAAAGTAGCAGATATGCTCTGACCTATTGGTGTGAGTGCAATGCCATATCTTATTGCATTGCACTCAAAGATTTTATTTGAAGATGTGAGTGAACCCTTTGTAAATGTTCTGTATTTTACTCACTCATTTTTTGTAAAAATTTGCACATCTTGGTACAATTTGTGTTTTTTAATAAAAATACGTTGATTATATATGGGTGTGATCTTTTGCAAACCTACTAACTATGGGCATTAGCTCCCCCATTTCAAATTTTTGGTCTCAGGGGCAGGAGTTGCAATTGAACTGAGGACCTGGAGCCTAGAGGGCCCCAAAAATCCCTTTGTCCCTTATAGAAAAAAAATAATGCTATTAAACATTTGTAATAGTTGGGGGCCCTATTGGAATTTTTGCATCAGGACCCATGAGCTTCAAGTAATGCCACTGATAGAGACTGGATACAATAATAAAAAAAATCTGCAGGTGGCTTTATTCTACACGTTTCAAAGAGTACTCCTCACTTCTTCCTCCATGTACAATAAAACCACCTGCATTGAAAATACTATTTGAGTCCTTCATCTATCCTACAGCAGCATACATTTTTTTCACTATTGTTTCCGGTCTCTATGTTGTATATAGTAGCTTTTCCTTGTGCAGCCATGAAAAATCTTTAAGTTTTTGTCATACTGTTAATAAAGGGATATTGTTCCTAAATGTTTGTATTCGCTACTTGCATTGATTGTACTTTCCTTACTTTCTATGTGCCCTACTTTTCTTAGCTGTATCCTACATGTGCACCTTGTTTTCACCTGGTAAAGCTGAGTAAGGCCCTTTCACATCAGCGTTTTGTAATTCGCGCAGATGCGGTGAAAAACCGCATCTGCCGCTTTGCGCATAACCGTTCCACTTGCGCACGTTGCGTTTTCCATAGGAAGTATAGGGACTTGCGCAGATGCTCAAGTGCGTTTGCACTTGCGCAGGTGCGGCAGCGAAAAAAACGCGGCTGACCGCGTTTTTTTCGCTGCCGCACCTGCCGCAAGTGCAAAACCGCACTTGCCGCATCTGCCGCAAGTCCCTATACTTCCTATGGAAACCGCAACGGCCGCAAGTGACGGTATGCGCAAGCGCAGATGCGTTTTTTTCACGCATCTGCGCGAATACGAAAACGCTGATGTGAAAGCACCCTAAATTGCCATTTTTAGCTTTTAAATATTTTTTCAGTTACCGTATATACTCGTGTATAAGCCGAGTTTTTCAGCACAAAAAATGTGCTGAAAAGTCCCCCCTCGGCTTATACACGGGTCATACAGCGGTACCCAGTGGTATACAGGGCCCCCCCTTGCTTGTGGCACACCTGTAAAGGAAGGCATCATTATACTTATCGTGTCGCTGTTGCCGCCACTCTGTCACCGCCACCGCGCTGTCACCGCACTGCTATTCCGGGTCTTATGCTTCCTTCTCCGTCGCACAGGAAATGACGTCATTGTCTGTGCGCCGGAGGAGGAAGCTTGAAGACCCGAGGAGCGCAGTGGCGGTGACAGAGCGGCGGCGGCAGCGACACGATAAGTACAATGATGTCTTCCTTTACAGGTGTGCCACAAGCAAGGGGGGCCCTGTATACCACGGGGGGGGGGGGGGGGCTGTATCCACTGGGTACCGCTGTATACAGCTGGGGCTGCTGTATACACACTGGGGCCCTGTATACCACTGATTAACTGTATACCACTGGGTACCGCTGTATACAGCTGATGCTGCTGTATACACAGCTGGGGCCCTGTATACCACTGATGGTGGGGGGGGCTGTATACCACTGGGGCTGCTGTATACAACCGGGGCCCTGTATATCACTGATGGGTTGGGGGGGCTATATACCACTGGGGCTGCTGTATATGCTGCTGGGGCCCTGTATACCACTGATGGGGGGGCTGTATACCACTGGGGCTGCTGTATACAGCTGGGGCCCTGTATATCACTGATGGGTGGGGGGTTATATACCACTGGGGCTGCTGTATATGCTGCTGGGGCCTGTATATACCACTGGGGAGGCTGATTTATACCACTGGGGCTGCTGTATATACTGTTGGGGCCTGTATATACCACTGGGGAGGCTGCTGTAATACTGCTGGGGCCTGTATATACCACTGGGAGGCTGATTTTACCACTGGGCTGCTGTATATACTGTGGGGCCGTATATACCACTGGGGAGCTGCTGTAATACTGCTGGGCCTGTATACATGGAGCTGATTTATACCACGGGGCTCTGTATACTGCTGGCTGTTATACCACTGGGAGGCTGCTGTAATACTGCTGGGGCCTGTATATACCACTGGGGAGGCTGCTGTAATACTGCTGGGGCCTGTATACTACCACTGGGGAAGCTGCTGTATACTACCACTGGGGAGGCTGCTGTATACTACCACTGGGGAGGCCTGTATACCACACTGCTGGGGGCTGTATACCTGTGCTGGGGTCCACCATCGGCTTATACACGAGTCAATAGGTTTTCCCAGGTTTTGGGGGCAAAAGTAGGGGGGTCGCTTATACACGGGTCGGCTTATACACGAGTATATACGTATGTTATATCATTATATTCTGTAATATTCTATGGGAAATGTCACTTTGCTCACATTATGTTGTCACTTTGCGCAATTTTATTTTTTTATTATTATTCTATCCTGAGTACATGATACGTTTGACATTTGCGTGTCCAATCATATGTTCAGTCATCCTTACCCCATGGTGTAAACCTACAAACCTACAATACAGCAGTTTTAAAGGTCAGATTTGCCTGACATCTTTTTATGGTAGATGGTTGTAGTCCTATAAAACTCTACCAGCCCTTGCATGGTTAACAACTGCCTTTGGGTATTACTGAACTCTGATATGCTATCATAACAATTTATTGTTGTGGCATTTTTCTATATTTTTCTCCTTACCCTCAATTAAAGATACTGCTATTTCTTGTTCCTATAAATATTAAGTAGGCTTACTTTTGCTTGAGGAGATTGAGAATTTCTTATCACGTAAGTATTCTGTCTACACATCACTAAGCCTGTTCTTGTTAGAAAGCTATTGAGAATGTTTGACTGAACAAACCCATTCATTCCTTTTAACATATAACAGCAACTAGCTGATACCAAACTATCATGTCGCCTGATTCTGATTATATTTGATAGTACCCCATTGTAGATTTACATAAACACATAAACTATTACAACACATTCCTGTGTTACCGATCTAAGCATTCATTTTATGGTGTTATGACCCTTAAGGTACCGTCACACACCACCATATGACTTCCATATCGCTGGCGATTTGATGTGAGCGTGCACGTTCCGGGCACTTTTTTCAGACCGCTTCGGAGATGTCATACGTAGCAATTTCGCGTGCGATCACCGGCGATCCTGTGTTCCGGAAATCGCTTGACCAAGACCGGAAGCGATCTTCCCTTCTTACATCGCCACGTCAGACGCCACCACCTCATCAGCGATGTGGGTGTAGAGTTTGGCCGCGACGAGGAGATAGGCATGCCAGAGTGTGTTACACCGTGCCGCTACCACTCCGATTGGCTTACACAACTGCGTTACCAACAAGCCACCAATCGCTGCAGACGGGTCTTGTAAAACAGCATGCTCAGGCACGCCTGTGGGATTGATTCCAGAATGTCTGAGCTCGCTTTCTACATCGCTATCACCCTGTCACATGCCACGAAGCGCTGAGATCACCTGGTGGTTATCGCCTAATTTCACTGCAGAGCAGGGCAATCAAGCGACGCTCCACCGGCGATTTCTCACCGTAGAATTGCCCAGTCACACGCCACTACACACATGTGATGTGGTTTCCCCATCGCCGAAATCAGGAATTGCCAGTGATCTCGCCGGCGTTATGGCAGCGTGTGACGGTACCTTAATTCTAAATCTTATCTTATTTAGTGTTGTGTTTTTATCATGCTTAATTTCCCTTGAATCTATATAAAGTGGCTTCATAGTCAATATTTTAATATATTTGTGGTTAAAGAGATAATAATACCAATGCCATATTCACATACGACATGAACAATATATAGTTAGGCTAGGGTTACATTTGGGGGCCATGCATCCTTTCGCAGGATGCTGTACAGGAGCATTTTTTTAACTTGCCAATTTCATGGCTTTTTAAAATTCTTAGCGCTAGTGTTAACTCATGGTACATACATGTACCATGCGTTAACGCTAGCGTTTCCCAGAGACCCCCATATTAAAAAAATGTGTGCGTTTTTGCAAAAGCGCCAAAAAAAGCTGCATACCACGTTTTTTGGTGACCTTGCAAAAACGCATAGCGTCAAACACAATGCATTTTTGCCATGCATTTTTTTCATTGCAGTCTATGTGCGTTTTTACACATTTGCACATGTCAAAAATGTATGCTTTTAGCGCATCCATGACACAAATGTGACCTGGTGTCGCGTAATGGCCAACTTGTGGCACCGATATGGCAAGTCCCATTCACTCTCTATGGGGCTCGTGGTTGGAAAAGGCAAATGCGGTTTTGCTAGATCCAGCAGATCCGGCACTTGTGACTGCGCAAAAAACTCGCTGCTAGCAGCGTTTTCTTTGCGGTGCTGCAAGTGCCGCACTTGCCGAATCAGGCAAACCGCACTTGTCGGACCTGACCGTGAGCCCCACAGAGAATGAATGGGGCTTGTCGGATCGGTGCCGCAAGTCGGCCGTTATGCGGGAGATCTGGCCACATCTGCCGGATCTGCCGCGAATTACACCCTACCGCAGATGTTAAAGCACCCTAAGGCTAGGGTCACACTTGAGTCATGCATCCGCTAAACGGATGCATTTTTTCCTGCATTTGTTATAAAAAACAGATGTGTTAACGCACCCATAGACTCCAATACAAAAAATGGATGGCCAAAGTGGTATGCTTTTGTCACTATGCATCTTTTTTTAGTGCACACAAAAATGTGAGCTGCAGCGTTTTTCAAGCCTTATAGAAAAATACATGCAGTAATTTAACATGGGAGTCTATGGTAATGCATCCGTTAACGCATAGCACATTTAAATGTTTATTTTAACGGAAAAAAATGTTTATACCGTGTTAGCCAGTAGATTGAAAAATATTAGAATCTGAGAATCCTCAGTGGTTGATACCTTTTAATGGCTAACTGAAAAGATGGTAATCGTAGCAAGGTTTTGGGACACTATATGTCTATATGTATGTGTCTTCAGAATCTGTGTCATTATCTGCCTGACAAAGGGGCCACAGTGTCCCAAAAGCTTGCTATCTTTACAATCTTTTCAGTTAGCCATTAAAAGGTATCAACCACTGAGGACTCTCAGATTCTAATATTTTTCTATTTTAACGGATGTGTTTATAGGTTCTGCATGCATGATATGCAAAATAAGTGATGTCTCAGATCACGTGATTCCACATGTGATGTAAAGGTTGCAAGGAATCAAGGAAATCACACACTGCTGCCTGTTCAGATACCCACCGGTGCTTCTGCTTGACCAACAAGGTATGTACACATGTGTAGCTTGTTTTCTAGAAAAGATTGACATGCTACACATGCACACTGTACATTTTAACTGTATGTTTCTGTGTGCCTTCCCCAGATGACCCAGATAGTGAAATCTCAATAGCAGAGATCCTTATAGTCCAGGAGCCCCAATGGCTCAGTGAGCACAGGATTATGAGTACCATAACATGTAACATAAAAAGTATGATCACAACTGGTCTTGTGTTTAGTATAGGGCAAATTTGCATGACATGTCAGTTTGAAGGATGGTATAGCTGGTCGGTAACCTTTGCTGTAATAGTTGTGCTACAGTGGCGTTACAGTTGCCTCACACTTACATGGGACCACATTATGTGTGTATGTTAATTGTGCCACTTGTTGCATTATTCATCAATCACCCATTGTGAGCTTTGGCTTGTAACACACCCCTGCAACATTTGGCGTAATGGTATGTCATTGCTATTTCACACGTGTGTCGCCATCCACATAGGCAATGATTGTTGCATGGTGCAAGTGTGCATCCATATGTACACAATATTGTTGCAAGTGATTGCTTTCTGGCCCACATGGTGGTTACAAAGATGGATTATGAAATATTACCCTTTCAAAGTATATTAAAGATACATCACATGTCTTCCATATGTTAAAATGTCAGCCATTCATGCCCAACATATGTAGATGTACATTCAGAATTGTTTAATTACATTTTGCAAACATCATTGTACATATGCATGTAATTAATTATAGTAACCATGTTCTAATAAGCACAACTCTTTTACAGGACATGGAGACTTCCTGTTCCTCAACTAATTCTGATGCCAGTCGAGTAAGTAGCATGTTGCTAAACTAGGTCCACATCATGTGGGTCATGTTTAACTTCCTAAAGAGCAAACATATACCCAGCATGGCACATAACACATTAGGCACATATGGCCTGAGTGATATCCATTTTAACAAGGGCTCAATGTTGGATTTTGCTTGTTTTTTTTGGAACCAATGCAGGTGCACTATATTGAACACTCATACCAAACAGACATTGATTGACTACCAAACATCCTTAGCTGTAAGTCGTGTTCAATACATGTTTCTGAAAACATCAATCAGCAATGTTACCTCCACTGCTGCTTAGTCTGTAGAATTGACATGCATGCTTTTCAAACAACAGTATGATCAATTTGGGGTTGAAGATGTGTCACTGTCCTTAAAAGAGCAACACCATGTGTCCACAACATGCATGTTGAGTCCTACTCCGGTGTTACTTTCCACAATATGGAGTGTGGTTGAGTTGGATGTGTCAACTCACACAAAACATACTTACATGTGTACACCTTGACTTTGGAATTTGACAAATGTCGAAAGATATGTGTCCTATACTAGAAAGGTTAGGCCCATTTTAGCATTGTCTATGTGGCATTTGGCCTTTTATGTGCTATTTCTTCAGGCTACATTGTAACAATCTAACATCACAAGAATGCTAATTTGATCCCTTCTTTTGGACCATGCATGACGAACAGCACAAGAAGTCTCACAAAAGAAGCCGAAAACACAAAAAAGGCAAGACACCAGTGAGACGAGGAGGAGCAGTGACACGTAGTAAGGTAATGCCCTTCTCATTATGTTGCCTAAACACGGGACATTTTTTTAAACATTTTAGTGTACTACTAATCGTCTCATGAGTCAAACTTTGCATCACTGTGGCATGTCAAAGAAGCTTCCAAGAGCAGGAAAAAAAACACGGCACAGAAAAGATCACATGAAAGAACCCACACGCTTGTGGTAAGTAGTGTGTTGCTCAATGTGTGTAAGTTTGATGACTCAGTGTATTTAATGATTACTGTAGGGTCCACAGCTTTTGAGCAGGTTCATGTAAGTCTGAGTGTAAACTATGATATAGGAAATATATGATAGTGAGCAGGTAATATATTGAAAGACATGAGTCTCAATTTCTGTATCAACCACGTGTTGTCTTCTGCATGTAGGCTACATCTAAAAAGGAGAAAAAAACAGTGGTAGTGTTGGACGGCATACCAAAAATCAATAATGAAGCCCTCATAAATCTCGTTCAACCACACCCTTCCCTTATGAGAGCAAGGTGACACAGGGCACCAAGATGTGGTAAAAAACAGAAAATTTGGCAGACCATCATTACTCAACTCGTGCCAAATTACAAGCTCATGTCTGCCCAACAACAACATGAGACAGGTAATGTCTTGTCAGTCACAATTTAGTTGACCTTGCATTTTTGCTGCGTTTTGTGTGTGCTTTGCCATCGTATCACATGTCATTTTATTAAAGATATGCTTGAAATCACCTTATAGAGAAGTCAGTCCATGTAAGATGGCACTCAATGAGGGACAGATATGTGTGTGACATAAAAGATATGTATAAGTATCGGAGTGGGGCCGCAGCAAATCCGCCAATCTATTATATAATCGCGAATCGGAAAAGCACCCCTCCGCGCGCACTTTCCGATGTCGTCATGTGGATACGAATTTAACATTGGGCGCGAAGCGCCCAATGCTGCGCGAGCAATGGACGCGAGGCCACTGCGAGCCGCTGGCCCAGGGCGAGCAATGGCCGCGAAAATAATAAAAATAATAATTAAAAAAAAAAAAATGCAGACCTGAATGAGAACTGCGTCTCAGTCTGACTTAAAAAAATAAATAAATTTAATAATAAAAAAAATAATTAAAAAATAATTAAAAAATAAATAAAAAAATAAATAAAAAATAATAAATATTTCAATAAAAATAATAATAAAAAAAACAAATATATGCTAATTATATCAGCCCTTCCAGCGGACCTGAATGAGAACTGGGTCTCAGCCTAAATAATAAATTTAATAATAAAAAAAATAATTAAAAAATAATTAAAAAATAATAAAAAAATAAATAAAAAATAATAAATAATTCAATAAAAATAATAATAAAAAAATTAAATATATGCTAATTATATCAGCCCTTCCAGCGGACCTGAATGAGAACTGGGTCTCAGCCTAAATAATAAATTTAATAATAAAAAAAATAATTAAAAAATAATTAAAAAATAATAAAAAAATAAATAAAAAATAATAAATAATTCAATAAAAATAATAATATTAATGCTAATAATAATGTTATTAATGCTATTATTAATGCTAATGATGCTATTATTAATGCTATTAATGCTAATAATAATGCTATTAATGCTATTAATAATGTTATTAATGCTATTATTAATGCTAATAATGCTATTATTAATGCTATTTATGCTAATAATAATGCTATTAATGCTATTAATAATGCTATTAATGCTAAAATTTATGCTATTAATGCTAATATTTATCCTATTAATGGTATTATTAATGCTATTAATGCTAATAATAATGCTATTAATGCTATTAATGCTAATAATAATGCTATTAATGCTATTAATAATGTTATTAATGCTATTATTAATGCTAATAATGCTATTATTAATGCTATTAATGCTAATAATAATGCTATTAATGCTATTAATAATGCTATTAATGCTATTAATTATGCTATTAATGCTAATATTTATCCTATTAATGCTATTAATGCTATTAATAATGCTATTCATGCTAATAATATTGCTATTAATGCTCTTTATGCTAATACTAATGCTATTAATGCTATTTTTTATGCTATTAATTCTATTATTTATGCTATTAATGCTATTAATAATGCTATTAATCCTATTAATGCTATTAATAATGCTATTCATGCTATTAATAATACTATTAATGCTATTAATGCTCATAATAATGCTATTAATGCTATTAATAATGTTATTAATGCTATTATTAATGCTAATAATGCTATTAATAATGCTATTAATGCTAATAATAATGCTATTAATGCTATTAATAATGTTATTAATGCTATTATTAATGCTAATAATGCTATTATTAATGCTATTTATGCTAATAATAATGCTATTAATGCTATTAATAATGCTATTAATGCTATTAGTAATGCTAATAATGCTATTATTAATGCTATTCATGCTAATAATAATGCTATTAATGCTATTAATAATGCTATTAATGCTATTATTTATGCTATTAATGCTATTAATGCTAATATTTATCCTATTAATGGTATTATTAATGCTATTAATGCTAATAATAATGCTAATAATAATGCTATTAATGCTAATAATAATGCTATTAATGCTATTAATAATGTTATTAATGCTATTATTAATGCTAATAATGCTGCTATTATTAATGCTATTAATGCTAATAATAATGCTATTAATGCTATTAATAATGCTATTAATGCTATTGATTATGCTATTAATGCTATTAATGCTAATATTTATCCTATTAATGCTATTAATAATGCTATTCATGCTAATAATATTGCTATTAATGCTCTTTATGCTAATACTAATGCTATTAATGCTATTTTTTATGCTATTAATTCTATTATTTATGCTATTAATGCTATTAATAATGCTATTAATAATGCTATTAATGCTATTAATAATACTATTAATGCTAATAATAATGCTATTAATGCTATTAATAAGGTTATTAATGCTATTATTAATGCTAATAATGCTATTATTAATGCTATTAATGCTATTAATAATGATATTAATGCTATTATTTTATGCTATTAATGCTATTAATGCTAATATTTATCTTATTAATGGTATTATTAATGCTATTAATGCTAATAATAATGCTATTAATGCTATAAATGCTAATAATAATGCTATTAATGATATTAATAATGTTATTAATGCTATATATTAATGCTAATAATGCTATTATTAATGCTATTAATGCTAATAATAATGCTATTAATGCTATTAATAATGCTACTAATGCTATTAATTATGCTATTAATGCTATTAATGCTAATATTTATCCTATTAATGGTATTATTAATGCTATTAATAATGCTATTAATGCTAATATTTATCCTATTAATGCTATTAATGCTATTAATAATGCTATTAATGCTATTAATTATGCTATTATTGCTATTAATGCTAATATTTATCCTATTCATGGTATTATTAATGCTATTAATGCTAATAATAATGCTATTAATGCTATTAATGCTAATAATAATGCTATTAATGCTATTAATAATGTTATTAATGCTATTATTAATGCTAATAATGCTATTATTAATGCTATTAATGCCAATAATAATGCTATTAATAATGCTATTAATGCTATTAATGCTAATATTTATCCTATTAATGCTATTAATGCTAATAATAATGCTATTAATGCTATTAATAATGCTATTAATGCTATTAATTATGCTATTAATGCTATCAATGCTAATATTTATCTTATTAATGGCATTATTTATGCTATTAATGCTAATAATAATGCTATTAATGCTAATAATAATGCTATTAATGCTATTAATGCTATTAATGCTATTATTAATGCTATTAATGCTATTAATGCTATTAATTATGCTATTAATGCTATTAATGCTAATATTTATCCTATTAATGCTATTAATATTGCTATTAATGCTAATAATAATGATATTAATGCTATTAATAATGTTATTAATGCTATTATTAATGCTAATAATGCTATTATTAATGCTATTAATGCTAATAATAATACTATTAATGCTATTAATAATGTTATTAATGCTATTATTAATGCTAATAATGTTATTATTAATGCTATTAATGCTAATAATAATGCTTTTAATGCTATTAATAATGTTATTAATGCTATTATTAATGCTAATAATGCTATTAATAATGCTATTAATGCTAATAATAATGCTATTAATGCTATTAATACTGTTATTAATGCTCATAATACTGCTAATAATGCTATTAATACTGCTAATACTGCTAATAATAATGCTATGGCTTATATTATTGCTATTGATGATGCGATTATTATTTAAAAATGTTTAAAAAAACAATAAACATATTTTAGATACCCGATGCATTTGCATCAGGCTAACAGCTATAACTACTATAATCAAATTAATGCACGTTCTAGAATCCCGATGCATTTGCATCGGGCTCACAGCTAGTATAAATATATATTTATATCTACACATATATATGAAAGTATAAGAAACACCGCTGTGGTCTTCACAAACCCCTTGCAATAGGACAAGCTGGTTGGCAAAACAAGTGCTGGGAATAGTCCAACAGTAATTTGAATGTAAAAATAACTTTTAACCATGCCAAAAGATTTGAAAAGAAAAGTCTTGAGTGAAGAAATAAAGGGCTTATTTCTGGCTTTACTAGCAGAGGCACCATGTTGCCTCCATCCTTAAAAATTCAAAGATGGCAGTCCATCACAACAAGGTCAAGCATCAGACATTGGGGACAACAAAGATACAGACCAGCAGAGGGTAAAAGCGACTCTCCACTGCCGAGATGACTGCCATCTTACTCGAATGTCACTCAGTAACCGCAGGATGACATCAAGTGACTTACAAAAGGAATGGCAAATGGCAGCTGGAATGAAATGCACGGCAAGAACAGTTCGTAACAAGCTCCTAGAGGAAGGGCTTAAGTCATGTAAAGCTAGAAAAAATCCTTTCATCAATGAGAAGCAAAGGAGAGCCAGGCTGAAGTTTGCCAAAGACCATAAGGATTGGACCATAGAGGATCAGAGTTAGATAATCTTCTCTGATGAGTCTAATTTTCAGCTTTGCCCAACACTTGGCTGTCTAATTGTTAGACGGAGACGTGGAGATGCATACAAGCCACAGTGTCTTGCAGTCACTCTGAAATTTGATGGAAGATCGGTGATGATCTGGGGATGCTTCAGCAAAACTGTCTCCTCACTCCCTCCCCCATCGCAGAGAAACCATGTAAAAAGGACTCTGAAATAAAAAAGGAAAAAGCTCTGCTCGGTGAGTGCCGCATTTTTTTCTTATCCATTGTTATCCTTGAAAAACACTTGCTTCTTTCTGCTTAGGAAACATTCCCCAACTCTGAGGACTGTTTTTTTCCAGCAGAACAATGCCCCATGTCACGCTGCTAGATCAATCAATGTGTGGATTAATAAGTACCACATCATGACCCTTTCATGGCCGCCCAATTTCCACACCTGAACCCCATTAAAAACCTCTGGAATGTAATCAAGAGGAAGATGGAAAGTCAAAAGCTATCAAATAAAGAAGGACTGCTTACATTTTTGTGCCAGGAGTGGCATAATGTCACCCAAAAGCAGTGTGAAAGACTGGTGGAAAGCATGCCAAGACGCATAAAAGCTGTGATTTAAAAATCATGGTTATTCCACCAAATATTAATTTCTGAACTCTTCCTGAGATAAAACATTAGTATTGTTGTTCATAAATACATATGAACCTATTTTGTTTGCATTTTTTGAGGTCTGAAAGCACTGTTTC
This sequence comes from Allobates femoralis, assembly GCA_033576535.1. Lineage (NCBI taxonomy): Eukaryota > Metazoa > Chordata > Amphibia > Anura > Aromobatidae > Allobates > Allobates femoralis. The sequence goes on from JARQOC010000002.1 coordinate 545,410,239, forward strand.
ATTTTTATTATTTTGACGATGTCTCATTTGCTGCAAATAAATACAATTTTTTTAGCTTTGAATATCTGATTTATATATATATATATATATATTTACTAAAAAATATACCTAGAATGAGAAAAAGAGAGAAATTGAAAATTTTGCAGTGGTCTCTTAATTTTTGCCAAAGCTGTACATATACAGGGTGGGTCATTTATATGATACACCTAAATAAAATGGGAATGGTTGGTGATATCAAAATCCTGTTTGTGGCACATTAGTATATGGGAGGGAAAACTTTTCCAGATGGGTGGTTACCATGGCCGCCATTTTGAAGGCAGCCATTTTGGATCCAACTTTATTTTTTCAATAGGAAGAGGGTCATCATCAAACTCATTGAGAATTTCATAAGAAAAACAAGTATGTGCTTAGTTTTAACGTAACTTCCTTTCTTCATGAGTTATTTCCAAGTTTCTTTTTGTTTAGAGCCATTGACATGTCGCAGAGTTTAACACGTGAGGAGCGGATAGAAATTGTGCTGCTGTCTGGTGAACGCAGTACCCAGGTCATTGCAGCAGATTTCAATGCAAGACAGTCTACGAGACCACCCTTCCCCCAATGCTACAGTTAGCAAACTGCTTGCCAAATTTCATGAAACAGGTTCAGTATTCGATTTGGCAAAATGTGGACACAAGAAAATTGTCACTAATGAAGAAACATCAGTGGCTGTCCTAGCTTCATTCGGCAAGAGCCCACAGCAAAAGCATTTCTAGCACTGGAAAGTGGCATCAGTCGAACATCCATTTGGCAGATATTAGCTACTCACAAATGGCACCCTTATAAAAATCCAGCTGCTGCAGCATCTCAACAAGGATGACCCAGATCGGCGCACTGAATGTGCAGAATGGGCAAAACAAAAATTGGAACAGGACCTTCAGTTTACACAGGACATTATGTTCAGTGATGAGGCACACTTTTTTGGAATGGTGAAGTTAACAAACAAAACCACCACTATTGGTCTGACACTAACCCACAGTGGATAGATCCCTCCAAGATTTTGGAAGACAAAAATTGATGGTATGGTTTATTGGGTACAAAGATAGTGGGGCCATTCTTCATCAATGGAAACCTCAATGCCACTGGATATCTTAAATTGCTACATAATAATGTGTTGCCCTCTTTATGCACTGAAGATGGCACGTTCCCTGAGTTTTTCCAACAAAATGGTGCACCACCACATTATGGGTGTCAGGTCCGAGCATTACTACATGAGCAGTTTCCTGTAAAGCGGATTGGTCGTCGTGGGCCAGTTGAATGGCCACCAAGGTCTCCCGATCTGACCCCTTTAGACTTTTATCCTTGGGGCCATCTGAAGGCAATTGTCTATGCTGTGAAGATACGAGATGTGCAGCATCTGAAACAACGGACACTGGAAGCCTGTGCTAGCAGTTCTTCTGCGGTGTTGCTATCAGCGTGTCAATAATAAGAAACAAACAAACTGTGTGGCATTTGTTTTTCTGGTCCACTCATTCTTACCTTTGTGCAATTTTTTTATGTGTAACTGCCATTTTATGTGGCTATTCATCTCTGTTTTGTACTACAATCATATATATATATACATCCTTTGTACATGATAAACGTGTTTTTGTAACAACTTTCCCTGCTGTTATGCACCTGTTGTGACACTGCTCACTTAGCACTGCCTCCTCTCCTTGTGCTTTTTTACGGTGTATGCAAATAAATCACCACCATATTTTTGCACATTTGAAGCTTTGACTTTCTTTGTTCTCTTTGGTGTTATTCACTATATTGAGTCAGATGATGTTTCTTTGGGCTGTGTCTGGCCTATGATCTGGAAATACATTTTTTTAGGCTTGCATTAAAGACCACAGTTTTATGGACCAATCACAAGGTGGACATTGCTGTACAGAGGCCAGACAGCATAATAACTCTGCTTCCCTCAATATAGTGAATAGATCCCGGGGTTGACATCCGTCCAGATATTAATGACAGTCCAAAATATAGGGCCTCTCTTTTTCATAAAAAAGAAGATTGATGCGTCCATAATTTTTTTGAGGCTGATGAAACTTACATAGATTATTTTGATTAAAATTATTTTACAGTTTTCAGTGAATGCATATAATGTCTTCTGATCAGAATTATGGTCTGTAGGCATGAATCTACTATATAAAAGTCGAAGTCACTTCCTTCTTCAAGGCACAAAAATGACGTCACACGACGGAAGTGGCTTCGGCACTACACCCGCTCAGGGTGATCCAAGATGGCGGCAAGCGGTGGCGCTTTAGCGCCCACCGCGAGCAGCCACACACCCGTGCCCTCACACACCCTGCTGTCCCCCGCACACCCTGCTGCCACCGCACACCCTAATGCCCCCTCGCACACCCTGCTGCCCCCGCACACCTTGCTCCCCCGCATACCTTACTGTCTATCTTATACCATGCTGCCCACTGCCAGCCTATGCCCAGAGATGCCCGTCTGGGTCACTGATCTCCCGCAGGATCCGGCAGGTGCCAGGTCGGTGCTGGCACAGGAGGAGGAGCGGCGGCTCTCGCGATGCTTGGTGCCCGGCGCTGGTGACACTGGCGTAGGAGACAGCATCAGTGAGGCGCCGGCGGTACACACTGCAGGAGCGGCTGCGGGAGGAGGACGAGGCGCCGTGGAGGAAGGAAGGGGAAATGCTGCCACACGGCTCCACACCGCGGCTACAGACAATAGCAAGGTGCCCCCTGGACCTCCCGGCATCAGCACTGCCAGCCTCCTCCGCTCTCCTCTGCTCCCCAGCCTCCTCCGCTCTCCTCTGCCCCCCAGCCTCCTCCGATCTCCTCTTCCCCCAGCCTCCTCCGCTCTCCATTGCCCCCCAGCCTCCTCCTCTCTCCTCTGCCCCCAGCCTCCTCCGCTCTCCTCTGCCCCCCAGCCTCCTCCGCTCTCCTCTGCCCCTCAGCCTCCTCCGCTCTCCTCTGCTCCCCAGCCTCCTCCGCTCTCCTCTGCCCCCCAGCCCCCTCTGCTCTCCTCTGCTCCCCAGCCTCCTCTGCTCTCCTCTGCTCCCCCGCCTCCTCCGCTCTCCTCTGCCCCCCAGCCTCCTCTGCTCTCCCCTGCCCCCCAGCCTCCTCCGCTCTCATCTGCCTCCAGCCTCCTCCGCTCTCCCCTGCCCCCCAGCCTTCTCCGCTCTCCTCTGCCCTCCAGCTTCCTCCGCTCTCCTCTGCCCTCCAGTCTCCTCCGCTCTCCTTTGCCCTCCAGCCTCCTCTGCTCTCCTCTGCCCTCCAGCCTCCTCCGCTCTCCTCTGCCTCCAGCCTCCTCCGCTCTCCTCTGCCCTCCAGCCTCCTCCGCTCTCCTCTGGCCCCTAGCCTCCTCCGCTCTCCTCTGCCCCCCAGCCTCCTCCGCTCTCTTTTGCCCCCCAGCCTCCTCCGCTCTCCTCTGCCCCCCAGCCTCCTCCGCTCTCCTCTGCCCTCCAGCCTCCTCCGCTCTCCTCTGCCCCCATCCTCCTCCGCTCTCCTCTGCCCCCAGCCTCCTCCGCTCTCCTCTGCCCTCCAGCCTCCTCTGCTCTCCTCTGCCCCCCAGCCTCCTCCGCTCTCCTCTGCCCCCCAGCCTCCTCTGCTCTCCTCTGCTCTCCAGCCTCCTCCGCTCTCCTCTGCCCCCCAGCCTCCTCCACTCTCCTCTACCCTCCAGCCTCCTCCGCTCTCCTCTGCCCCCCAGCCTCCTCCGCTCTCCTCTGCCCCCCAGCCTCCTCTGCTCTCCTCTGCCCCCCAGCCTCCTCTGCCCTCCAGCCTCTTCTGCTCTCCTCTGCCCTCTAACCTCCTCCGCTCTCCTCTGCCCTCCAGCCTCCTCCGCTCTCCTCTGCCCTCCAGCCTCCTCTGCCCTCCAGCCTCCTCTGCTCTCCTCTGCCCTCCAGCCTCCTCCCCTCTCCTCTGCCCCCCAGCCTCCTCCGCTCTCTTCTGCCCCCCAGCCTCCTCAGCTCTCCTCTGCCCCCCAGCCACCTCCGCTCTCCTCTGCCCTCCAGCCTTTGCTCTCCTCCTCCCTCCAGCTTCCACTCTCCTCATATATATATGTTTGTATATAATATGCATGTGTGTTTGTGTATATGCAAATAATGTCTCTATATCTCTACATCTATATAGATTTGTGTGTGTGTATGTGCCTTTGTCTATATGCAATGTACAGCATGTGTATATATGTGTATGTAATATAATTTGTGAATGATGTGTGTGTATGTATATATATATTTCTACATCTTTATAGATTTGCATGTGTGTACATATAATGTGTGTGCATCTAATATATAAAAGCTGAAGGCACTTCCGTCACTTTGGCCGCACTTCCATCACTTTGGCCGCACTTCCGTCACTTTGTCTGCACTTTCGTCACTTTCTCCACACACATACACACACACTCCGCTATACTTACCACTGGCCCTGCGTCCGCCGCCTGGATCCTCAGTCAATATGTCGCCGCCCCCCAACTACTGGATCCAATATGGCGTCCAGGAAGTCTTGCGACATGTCGACTGACGATCCAGCCGGCGGGGAAGACGCACTGCCGGTGGTAAGTATAGCGTAGTGTGTGTATTATTATTATTATTTATTTATATAGCGCCATTAGGTTCCATGGTGCTTTACATGAGGATAAGGGAGACAAGAACAAGTACACTAAATCTAGGCGATCAAGACATACAGGTACAGGAGGGGCATGGACCCTGTCCACGAGGGCTCACAGTCTACAAGGGGAGGGTTGCGATACAGTAGGATGGGGGAATGTAAAGTATGGGGCGGTCACCTGGGTGTATGTGTGTGTATGTGTGTGCTGACCACTCTGCCCACGGCGCTGCACTGACCACTCTGCCCACGGCACTGTGCTGACCACTCTGCCCACGGTGCTGCACTGACCACTCTGCCCACGGCGCTGCGCAGACCACTCTGCCCACAGCGCTGCGCTGACCACTCTGCCCACGCTGCTGCGCTGACCACTCTGCCCACACCGCTGCACTGACCACTCTGCCCATGCCGCTGCACTGATCACTCTGCCCATGCCGCTGCACTGACCACTCTGCCCACGCCGCTGCGCTGACCACTCTGCCCACGCCGCTGCACTGACCACTCTGCCAACGGCGCTGCGCTGACCACTTTCACCGCACTCACTGCTAACCACTGAGACACCGCGCTGTGCTAACCACTGAGCCACCGTGCTGTGCTAACCACTGAGCCACCGCGCACTGCTAACCACTGAGCCACCGCGCAGTGCTAACCACTGAGCCACCGCGCAGTGCTAACCACTGAGCCACCGCGCAGTGCTAACCACTGAGCCACCGCGCAGTGCTAACCACTGAGCCACCGCGCAGTGCTAATCACTGAGCCACCACGCAGTGCTAACTACTGAGCCACCGCGCAGTGCTAACCACTGAGCCACCGCATACTCTGCTACCCACAGAGCCGCATGTATACACACAATTCATTTCACCGCACTCCCGTAACTATTAGTAAATAAACTATATATGGATTCTAGACTACCCGATTCTTTAGAATCGGGCCGCCATCTAGTACTGTATAAACACTTTGACCAATTGACATTTCCTCAAAAGTCTGTTGAGGGCTGAGTGTAAGTTCCTAAACTTGCTTGTGGCTTATGTATACAATATGTATACAATAATGGGTAATGTTATTATTGTGAATTCATGTTTTTCCTTCTACTTTTCTAGCACCCACTCAAGTAACAGCAGCACTGGATGACCCTGCTGTAAGTCACTCTGAAGAGCCAAGTGAAATGTCTGCACCCATACCAACGACCCTGTTGTAGGATAGCCATATTGAGCCCCAAACTTCCCGGCCTTCTGAACACATCATCAGCCACGTTCCTGTTCCTGTTTCAGCAGTACTGCGTCCACCCCGGCAAAGACGCTGTAATATTGGAAAAGATGACACAGATGTACTTTTGCTGGATGGGATCCACTGTTTAAAACAAAATTTGAAGCCTTAAAAGACAGAATTTCAGTGGCAAATTGATGAGCTCAAAGCTACTAACAGTATACATGGTGGTAATGAGTGGCAACTGTTAATGTCATCCTATGTGCCACTCCTTAGGACCATACACCCCAAGCGCAGAATTGCATTTCGCAAAAGAGTAGATGATCTTGTTGGGGAATTCACTGATGAAGAACACACAGACACGCCATGTGGGTCTGGGGAAACCACACACGACTGATTGTAAGGTTTAGGGACGTTGTGGACTATGTTGCAGTGCAAAAACATGGAGCCTACACATGGTGATGCTAATTTCTTTTCAGGTTGGAAAATATTTGTCCATAAATATTTGCCCATAGACAGTTGTCTATTCTTTTTATTTTTGCTGTTGCAAAAACAGTTATGTTTGTAAACATTGTTTTGCTTTTCATTTGCTTACATCGAAGCACGGAACTACATTATTTGTTAAAGGGAAAAAAAGGCCGCATTGAGCCACTAGAGCTTAATAAATAAGTTTGTATATTTCATCCGGAAAATATGTATGTGTTCTCCAATTCTTTTTTAACAAGGAACAGTCAGCATTACAAATACCTTGTACACTTGGGTCCTTAGCAGCCAATCCATACACACATATTTGTGACAGTGGTGCTGTTATTGTATGTCACATGTGTACCGTACATTATGGTGTACTACCATTGCAAAACATTCATATTTTCTTGGTATTTTTAAAAAAACTATTTAAACTCCATTTTACAGGATATGTCATGGCCTAGCCACAATGTACATGTCTCTTGAAGCTTAATGTCAAACATAATTCCATCATGTACTCATGACATATTACATTTCCCATACCAAACATAAGACATTGGTCTGCTTAGCATTTCACATATAACTAAATTTCACAAACAAGGTTTCAAACCTTGAATACTCATAGTGTAGTGTAATGGACCTACTCAATAGAGATAACACTGGCCAAAAGCATGTGACTCAGTTCCTAAGTTACTACGGTTTTGTCGCCTAATGCTAAACCCATACACTTCAATGGTGTACCATAACTTAAATGAATTCATGTGCAAAAAGACAAAAATAGTAGGACACATGTCAAATGGTTTATTAATGTGTCTAAAGTGTTGGACACAAACATGATTTTGCAAACATAGGTCATGCATAAAGTAAATCAGCCATGGCTTCTGGCATTGACTTTCATGATTGAAGTAAACATATAATGTGTGTTAAACGACACACACATAGCTTTCCGGTGCAACAAATGCAGTAAGGAAAGGTGTGTCACAAAATAACATTCATGCACAGGTTACCTAATGTGACAACAGAAAATACATGGCAATGGTGTCATACATACCATAAAACAGCGCCAGACTGAGTTGTCAAAAAAGGGTTATAAAATGGAGGATGATTTAATGGGCCAGAAATGGTTTAAGTACAGTTGAAAAAGAAGTACTGAAGAAATCTATACATGTTCAGCACCCCTGGGAAGGAGACCCTGATCACTTCTGAAGTATAGTGAAAATTGATCTCGTACAGCCATTGCTGCATTAGGTGCACGCAAACTCGCATTTTGCAGACTGACCAGTGTTGAATTCCATTCATAGGGATCAACAACCAGGGGTCCATTTCTGCACACCAGGTTATGAAGACAAACACAGATTTTCACCACACTATCCACATTTTTGGGGTAGAGCTGAATGCATGTGAGTAACACGTGCCATTTTGTGCACAAGATTCCGAACGCTCACTCGACGTATTCTCGCGCCTGACTTAAAAGGCCACTAAAGTTCAGCCTGCTGCTGGTTGAGGTGAGGCTGGCATACGGTTTCATTAAATTAATGCTGAGCTGGCAAGCCTCATCAGCCACAATAACATATGGAAGGCTTTGTCCTGTGGCACCGGGCAATGGGCATGGTGGTGGTATGTTGAAGCGTTGGTTATATAGTGCTTTGTCCATATTGCTGTCCGTGAAGATACGTGAATCATTAGTCCGGCCATACGCACCAATGTCCACGGCCACAAAATGACTTTAAGAATTAGCAATGGTCATTAGCACAATTGAGAAGAACTTTTTATAGTTAAAGTAGTATTAACCATTGTTGGGTGGCTTCTTGATACGGATGTGCTTTCCGTCAAGAGCCCCAATGTAGTGTGGGAAATTGGCCACCATGCCAAACCATGCAGCATTTTGAAGGCACATGTCCCGTGTGGGTGGTAGTAACAGCAGCGGCTTTAATTTGGTTGAGATAGCCTAACAGGTCTCTTGAACAATGTTGCATATGGTCGACTTACCAATACGGAATTGGTAGTGCAGTGAGGCATACGATGCCCCTGTAGCCAAGAACATGTAAAGATAACGGTCAACAATTAATATTTAAACACACAACAAGAGGACATGAGTTATGTAGACTTTATAGGCTGAATGCGGCACAACACAGTGCACAATGTGTGTGTGAGTAGTGGAAAGGTTAAAAAAAAAAAAAAAACTCTCTCTCAGTGTCACCACCAATCTTTCAGGCAGAGAAATAGCTTGTCAATATGCAGTATCCTGCTGGATAATGTCATCCTGCACATGGGCCAGTAGTTCATCAAAAGTGGCCACTAATATCCACAGAAACCTTTGAAACCTGTCTTGAAAATGCCTCAATTGCTGGAAAAAGGCATGAAAAGCTCCATATTGAGGTCGCAGCTCATTGACCGTATGGACCCAGACTCGTAGGCATCTGCCATGTCTCCTTTGCCACCGGAGGAACAAAAAGTAGTGGAGGCACAAAAATAATGTATCAGGCATGTTTCAGACACAAGCTCTCACACCATCCACAATGGCCGTTTTTTGTGCATGGGTGTGGCTAACAAGAACACACACCCATACATGAGTTTTGAGACATAAATGTATGCCTGTGCGTTAACGCATGCATTTACTTATGTACATACTGGTACCATCTGTTAACGCAACCGTTAATTTAAGCAACATATTTGACAAAAAAAAACATATGAACGCTCGGAGAAAAACATAGATCCGTCATACGGATGCAACCTCCCAAATGTGACCCTAGCCTTATTCTTTTTTTTATGGATTGCACTCATAACTATTACAGTCTATGGTGATGTTCACATGTTATAATAACAACAAAACAGCCGGCACTCTGCTAAGACATAAAGTAAAAACTGGAATGAGTGTCACAACTAAGGGAAAGAAGGTTGAAAATTGAGACAACATAATTTTATATACATGTCCATATTAATAAACTGCCCAATAGCCACATTAGGAAGTGTATCATATACTGGGTCCCTAATGCTTTAGTCACAGCCTCAAACTGGGTTAAAAACCTCCTATTTTGGGGTGTTAGGTACCTGCTTATTGTGCACCCTCACCTACCATCAGTTTGCTAATTATTGATCTCTCTTAGCAGGTACCTACCTGCGCACAAAACAGGAAGTTTTTAACCCCATTAGAGGCTGTGACTAAAATGCTAGGGACCCAGTATATAAGACACACCTCAACAAGGCTACTGGTTTTTTTTTATTTTACTCGTCATCTATATAAAGCTAAATTGTCTCAATTTTCAACCTTTCTTTCCTTAGCTGTAATATTGTTCCAGTTTCTACTCTATGTCTTAGCACAGTGCTAGCATTCAGATGCTGTCCATGTGCTGTCTGCTTTTCATTGACTGATAGAAAAAGGTGAAGAAGGTAACTTTTCTCATCAGTGAAAAAACTGATGAAACTTTGGCCAAACTCTAATGAAAACCTGATGAAACTGTGTTAAAAACTCACTGGTGAAAATTGGACCATTTTTCTCATACGTAAAAAAGTGACATATGATTGAGGCCTTATTCTTGACCATGAGTTGTACATTTTTAATAGTATTTAATCAGACACATGACAAATATACTCAATTCAATGTGCTGTATCATTTTAACTCCTTCCTACTCATTATTATTCCTTTTCTTGCAAGAGCCATCACTTTTTTACCATTGACATCTTTGTATTTTAAACGAACTTCTAAAATAACGTATAAGGGTATGTCTACACAATAAGGTTAGCAAGTAATGGTGAATACTCAAATACGTATACTTAAATGAATGAAACAGATTTCCAATTTTACAGTTTTTGCAAATACTTTACTATGTGTAAACATACTTTTAAGGTATAAGCTCAAATAGTATTATGCAAACGTTTTTGGCAGGTGTCAAAAAAATGCTGCAAAGTAAGAATGCATTAAAAATGTGTTAACTGTTCATTCTAAATTAAATCTATATTTGATGTTACCTTTAAAAAGCATCAGCACTCCTAGGTACACTTGTACAAAGTTTATGAGAGAGGTTGTTCCCAACATTTTGGAGAAAGAACTATTGATCTTCTGAAGATGTAGACTTATGAACATTTCACTTTTTGTGTAATCCAACACGGATTCGATGATATTGAGATCTGGGTCTCTGTGGGGCTATATCATCACTTCCAGTTCCTCTTGACTTTCTTTACAGTGAAGAGAGAACTTAATGACACAGGTTGCATGTTTGGGTCATTGTCCTACTGCAGAATAATTAAGAGCCGATGAATCCTTGATGGTATCAAATAATGATTAATTATCTGCCTACATTTCTCGTCTTGACCAAATTCCAACTCCATTTGCTGAAATGCATCCACACCATTAATCACCTGTGCCTGGAGACACTCCTTATTACACCTGTTTTCCCCCTTTCAGTGAAGAAACATGATATGTATTTCATCTACTACATTAAGTTTTCTTAACTGGTGAGGAGACTATGATCCTCAAGCGTAACGCTGGTTCATCTTTAAGAGAGCTTGAACAGCACATTTCAGTATTGCTATGGTGTATCAGTTGTCAAATAAAGTTTCAACCTATGCCTTGAAAAGATATTCATACCCTATGAACTTTTCCAACTTTTTTCTCTTAAGACGCACAAACTTAAATGTATTTTATTGGGATTTTATGGGATTTATTAAAATATGAATTGGAAAATTTTGATAGAGTTTTTGATTCAGCCTTGTAAATCTCATGGGGTTAACGTCCTGGAGTGGACCCACTGGTTCATGGCACCGATCGCCACCTGAAAGAAGAAACCTGGATGACTTATATTGAACCTCAGGTGGAGAAAATAGGCTCTTGCTGGTGGGTAGCACCAGCTGCAGTGCCAAGGGGTCTTGGAACCAGGTGTATAGGCAGGTGTAGCAGGTATATGTCAGCACATCTCATGAAGGTACGGCAGGTATATGGTGGCATGGCAAGTGCAGGCAGGTATATGGTGGCAAGGCAGGTGCAAGTGTAGAGCCCCTGCGGACTGGTGGCCGCAGAATAAAACAACAGCTGAGATGGTGAACCGTGTACCCCAAAACAAACACCCAACATGCTCCAGAATCCCTATACCTAGGACTTTATGCCAAGCAAGGGAGAGGTGGGAGAAAGCTGAGTGGTGGGTAGAGCTTAGAGGAGACACCTGTGGAAGGGGAAGGAGCTACAGTAGTTACCTCTCTCGTTGTTATTCTCTCCTCTGTAACTCCCATCCACTGCTCCAGCTCCAACTAAACTGAACTATACTATAAATGTGACGACACTGCTCTGAAGGGTAAGAGGAGGAGGGACCTGGACCACACAGGGGGAGGGGTAACAGCACAAAGGCGTTTAGGTCCTGGGAGGAGAGTATACCTCCCGGACCCAAATTAATATCTAATAAAGTCATTATTTTGGTGCCTCTTTGGGGTAGGATAATAAAAGCCACCTTCACAAAATGCAGCATAGGCACTGCTGAAGGTGGCTCTTTTAGCTTAATAGGCCCTGGGGGGGAGAGGAGTGACACGTTCCCTTTAATACGGTTTAATAAAAAAAATAACTTAAAATGCATTCCATCGGGACAAGGTTTACCCATTGAGATGGTCCTCTCTTGTATTTAAAAAAGAGAAGCACAGTGCTCCGACTACAACAAGCAATGCTAGCTCAGAGGGAGGGACAATACCCCCATTTGTACAGTGTACAAAATAGTAAAGAAGAGTAAAAAAAAATAAAATGAGCCACAGCATAATTTGGTATATGATAAATATAATATCCATATGTGGCATTATCTCAAGTAACCCCTAGTGAACGATCTCACAGCTCCGGTGTATTTTTTGCATACTCTCAATATAACATTTATATATTGGAGGACAACAAAGAGTATTATTGCAATTTAAAAGAGAATTTTTACTACATAAATCAAAAACTCATGACAAGACACAGGAAAAACACAAGGGGGATTACCCATAAAATACAGATTAATAGAACTATGCTGTCCACATACACCAATGATAAAACTGATCTGTATCCCACACTAGGAAAGGATTTTTAAAGTGCAAATCCAGTAACACAGGTGTCCTATCTATTGCAGAGTATATCATACATCATATGCTGTCACACAGTAAACATTTCATGTGCTCATGGGAGAACCAGACTGCCAGACTACAGATCACTATACCCCCCCTGAAGATGCCATTGCAGTGAAACACGTGTTGGGGCATGTAAGAACCATATATCCTTTCTCCCTGGGAGCTTCTCCATGGGTGTGCTTACCACAATACAAACAATGTAATTATAGCTGTTCTTTCTGTGATGGAGGGGATTTCTATACCTATATAGTAGTGTACACAGGATAACTTTCTTATATTGTTCAAAGGACTGTTTATGCGTCACTTATATGGCTGTGGGTTAGACATAATGTATCACTGGTTCTCCCATGAACACATGAAATGTTTACTGTGTGACAGCATATGATGTATCATATACTCTGTAATTGACAGGACACCTGTGTTACTGGAGTTGCACTTTAAAAATCCTCTTCTAGTGTGGGATACAGATCAGTTTTATCATTGGTGTAGGTGGACAGTATAGTTCTATTAATCTGTATTTTATGGGGAATCCCCCTTTTGACTTTCCTGTGTCTTGTCATGAGTTTTTTTACTTTATGTAATACAAATTCTCTTTTAAATTGCAATAATACTATTTGTTGTCCTCCAATATATAAATAAGGTGGTATATGTGCAATAGGAGGAGATTCACATCATGGCCATTTCACAGACAATTTTTAGAGAGAAACACAAAATGAGCATATATCTTATAATAAAGTGTATAATTATATAATGGTAGTACATTCAAATAACATAGGGTACTTGATTAATATTGTTTTGTCAAAAAGCATAAAAGCCATCCCACCACGACAAGATGTTCGTACCAATTAGGATAGTACTTGCATTAAAACCTTACCTTGCATCAGTGAAATCAATGTGAATAAGGGCAGAGAAGCACAGTGCTCTGACTACAGAAACCTGTCCATAGGAAGCTAATTAGATGAAGTGCCTGGCTCACAGGGAGGGACCACAGCCTCATTTGTACAGAGAACAAAAAATTACTAATAAAACAAAAATAAGCCAGAGCATAAGTTGACATGCATGCAATAGTAGCACGTTCACACCATGGCCATTTCATAGGCAAAACTCACTCTGGGTTAGGTACTTCACTTAGAAATCCTCCGAATCTAAAAAACATCATTGTCAGAAGCATCCTGTCCTCTCCAGCAACAACAGGAACCATTCCCTGCAACCAGAACAGGTGCAAAACCTGTCCATCTATAATGACAACAGACAAGATAAGGATTCCTGGGACAGATCAGGACTACAAGATCCCAGGTAACTTTACCTACACCACAAGCAATGTGGTGTATTTAATTATATTTACCAAATACCCAACAGGTGGTATGTACATAGGGGAGACCGGATTACAATTCAGAACAAGAATGAATTCTCATCGCCACTCAATAAAAGAAAAGCGTATGGATCTACCTGTAGTGAACTATTTTTGCAGCTCTGAGCACAACGCTGAATCCGATATGAGGCTGCTCATTTTAAAGAGTAACTTCAAATCTCAGAGAGAGAGAAGAATTTGGGAATACAAATTGATAACAACCTTTGACACATTCAAAACAGGATTAAATGCTTGACATAGATTCACTTTATGTAAAATGAACGGACATTTTGGGGATAGCAGATTCATGCATTTTTGTATAAAATAAAATTGCATTTAGAGACATCTTGCAACACACTCAAATTATAGGACTATGAACTCTTGACACTTCTGTGAACTGTCTCACTTAGAACTCTGCTCTCCACAACTTAAGTACCGTATATACTCGTGTATAAGCCGACCCGTGTATAAGCCGACCCCCCTACTTTTGCCCCCAAAACCTGGGAAAACCTATTGACTCGTGTATAAGCCGAGGGTGGACTCCAGCACAGGTATACAGTCCCCCCCATTGGTATATAGCAGCCTCCCCAGTGGTAGTATACAGCAGCCACAGAGGTATATACAGCAGCCCCAGTAGTAGTATACAGCAGCCTTCCCAGTGGTAGTATACAGCAGTCTCCCCCTGTGGTAGTATACAGCAGTCTCCCCCTGTGGTAGTATACAGCAGTCTCCCCCTGTGGTAGTATACAGCAGTCTCCCCCTGTGGTAGTATACAGCAGTCTCCCCCTGTGGTAGTATACAGCAGTCTCCCCCTGTGGTAGTATACAGCAGTCTCCCCCTGTGGTAGTATACAGCAGTCTCCCGCTATGGTAGTATACAGCAGTCTCCCCCTGTGGTAGTGTACAGCAGCCTCCCCCTGTGGTAGTATACAGCAGTCTCCCCCTGTGGTAGTATACAGCAGTCTCCCCCTGTGGTAGTATACAGCAGTCTCCCCCTGTGGTAGTATACAGCAGTCTCCCCCTGTGGTAGTATACAGCAGTCTCCCCCTGTGGTAGTATACAGCAGTCTCCCGCTATGATAGTATACAGCAGTCTCCCCCTGTGGTAGTGTACAGCAGCCTCCCCCTGTGGTAGTATACAGCAGTCTCCCCCTGTGGTAGTATACAGCAGTCTCCCCCTGTGGTAGTATACAGCAGTCTCCCGCTATGGTAGTATACAGCAGTCTCCCCCTGTGGTAGTGTACAGCAGCCTCCCCCTGTGGTAGTATACAGCAGTCTCCCGCTATGGTAGTATACAGCAGTCTCCCCCTGTGGTAGTGTACAGCAGCCTCCCCCTGTGGTAGTATACAGCAGTCTCCCGCTATGGTAGTATACAGCAGTCTCCCCCTGTGGTAGTGTACAGCAGCCTCCCCCTGTGGTAGTATACAGCAGTCTCCCCCTGTGGTAGTATACAGCAGTCTCCCCCTGTGGTAGTATACAGCAGTCTCCCCCTGTGGTAGTATACAGCAGTCTCCCCCTGTGGTAGTATACAGCAGTCCGCCCCTGTGGTAGTATACAGCAGTCTCCCCCTGTGGTAGTATACAGCAGTCTCCCCCTGTGGTAGTATACAGCAGTGCCCCCCCCCTCTGTGGTATATACAGCCCCCCCCCCGTGGTAGTATACAGCAGCCCCCCCTGTGGTAATATACAGCAGTGCCTCCCCCCCGTGGTATACACAGCCCCCCCCCCCGTGGTATACACAGCACCCCCCCCCCCCGTGGTATACACAGCCCCCCCCCCCCCGTGGTACGGTAGTATACAGCAGCCCCCCCGTAGTATACACAGCCCCCCCCCGTGGTATACACAGCCCCCCCCCGTTGCTGGCGCACACCTGTAAAAAGAAGATCTTTCATACTTATCCTCCTGCTGTCACCGCGCGCATCCTCCGCTCTTCTTGCTTGCACCCGGGCCCCGGCGTCCATCCACGTGACCGCGCACAAATAATGACGTCATTATTTGTGCGCGATCATATGGATGGACGCCGGGGCCCGGGTGCAAGCAAGAAGAGCGGAGGATGCGCGCGGTGACAGCAGGAGGATAAGTATGAAAGATCTTCTTTTTACAGGTGTGCGCCAGCAACGGGGGGGGGGCTGTGTATACCACGGGGGGGGCTGTGTATACTACGGGGGGGCTGCTGTATACTACCGTACCACGGGGGGGGGGGGGGCTGTGTATACCACGGGGGGGGGGTGCTGTGTATACCACGGGGGGGGGGGGCTGTGTATACCACGGGGGGGAGGCACTGCTGTATATTACCACAGGGGGGCTGCTGTATACTACCACAGGGGGGCGGGAGAGCACAGACAGTGCTATGTAATATGCACGGCTCCCCCTGCCGCTGATGGACAGGGGGATGCAGTGCATATTGCATTGCACTAATGAGCGGCCCCACGTGACCGGCCGCTCACTATACAGCCTCCCCCTGCCTCCTCCTGCCTCCTCCAGCCCCCGGACACCGGCCCCACACAGTCAGCCGTCACTGACTCGTGTATAAGCCGAGGGGGGCACTTTTCAGCACAATTTCTGTGCTGAAAAACTCGGCTTATACACGAGTATATACGGTAAGTATTTTCAGGTCTCCATGGATTGCTAACTATTTACCTAATACAATTTGTTCCGCTTATCTTAGAAATCTGGTTTCTCTGTCCCTGCTTCTCCACCCCTCCCTAACCCTACTCTGCTTTACATCACCTGTCATATCCACCAGAGCATATAACACTGTTTTGCTTTTATTTTTGTTATATTTTTGTTATTTTTTTCCTTTCACTTGCTTATGTATATATGTATGTGTCTTCAGAATTTGTGTCATTAATAGCCTGACGAAGAGGCCATAGTGTCCTGAAAACTTGCTATGTTTACCATCTTTTCAGTTAGCCATTAAAAGGTATCAACCACTGAGGATTCTCAGATTGCAATATATTTTTCTATCTCAATCTCAGTCACCGATAACCACCCCTAAGGATACACAGATGACACTGTGTAGCAAGTGCGCATATCTGGCTGGGAAGCTCCTTGCTTCCGGCATCCGGTCACTATGGCAGCGCTGACACGCGGAAACGTTCCATGTTTGCGGTGCATAGACCAGATCCGGAAGTGATGACATCAGGGGAGCGATACCCGGAAACCATGCGCACAGCAGGCGGCGATTATCTCAATATGGGAGTTTCTATATAAGCTGGCATAAATGGCGATAACAGCACGCCCTGAAGAAGATAACTTGAAATGTACATTGGCAGATTAGGTGGGGGCCAGTCTGATATACACCTTCCTGGAAGCAAATTTGCAGCACCAGGTAATCAATGGACCAGTTTTAAATGATACATGATAGTCTGAGTTGAGACTTAGGACTTCTTTACTGGAGCTGGGTTACCTGTGTAAATGAGGATTATATGAAGTGTGCTGTAGGAAGTGGGTTGTATGCAAATAATTAAATATAGATGATAGTGGCCCACCTTACTATGGTTTACTGAAGTAGTTTTATGGTATCTGAATAATGGTATTTTTAATGACTAATTTTAATTGTATCAATAAAGAATTGATTATTATAAATTGATGAAGTTTCACTTGTCATCTGCGTACCCTTGGGGTGGGTATGGGTGACTGGGATTGCTATGCCGTTAAGTGAAATTTTAACTAAGTTGGATGTTTGATTTTAATATTTTTCTGTCTACTGGCTAACACAGTATAAATATCCTTTACTATTATTTATTTTACTATAGGGTCTATGCTCAATTTGTGTTTTTCTCTTGGAATTTGCAGGGAATGTATGTAGTGTAAATTGACTAGCTCTGATCATTTGATATCAAGTTTATTAATTTATGAGGTGTCTGTTACACCAGGAAGATGCAAATGTACAGCATTTCCACAAGTAAATTCACAGCAATATTTACTGCAGTGGATTTCTCTATGACTTTTCTACTGTTGGAGACTCAAATAAAAAAATATTCTTATTAGGCTTCTCTGCAAGGAGTTTGAAGAATAGTAATCAAAAATAAAGTACTGAAGCCAACCTGAAAATGCGTGGCAGAAGGAATTGGTTCTTCAGAATGCTATGCCTCATGCAAGGTTCAAAAAGTCATAACATTTTATGAAGGAAAAACAATATCAAACAGGAGAAAACTGTTTTGTTAGGAATCAGAATAACAAGAGCCTTTATCCCCTTCCCAGAAAGATATAAAAGGCCAAAGAGGACTACATCAAAGGACAGGGATGTAACCAGGATTAGAAATTGAAGATGCTCACATGCACATAATCTATTCTAACAAGTGTCAGGCCGGGTTCACCTCTAAGCGGTGTTATGTTTGGCTTGCATTGCGCTTGCATTGTGTTCGTGCATGCCAACGCAATCTAAACACAATTCAAACACATGTGCTAATGCACCCATTATTCACTATGGGTGAACGCATGCAACCGCAATGCCAAACACAACTGCAAAGTGCGGTTGCGTTTTAGCACAAGCGTTTACTGTAGCGCACAGAAAATGTTGCCAGCAATGTTTTCTGTGCGCTACAGCAAATGCATGCATTCCAACGCAACCGCACTTTGCAGTTGCGTTTGGCATTGCTATTGCATGCGTTCACCCATAGGGAATAATGAGTGCATTAGCACATGTGTTTGAATTGTGTTTGGATTGCATTTGCATGCGCTAACACAGCGCTAACACAATGCAAGTCAAACGTAGCCAAGCACAGATGTGAAAAGGGCCTCAGTGTTACCAAATCATGTGTGTATAAAGCTTTTACTTCTTAGACCCCACTTCATAACAGATTAAAACAAAATCATCATATGTATCAACCAACCTATAAAATGGAAGCCATGACATCTGAGTGAAACTAGCCTTAGGGTCTCTTCACTGTTATTTTTTACCATCTCTGTTATATGTCAAGAGTAGAGACTATTCCATGACAATCAATTTTCCAAAGAAGCCTGTCTACCATTGCAAAAAAAATCTGATGTTTATATTTTTTATCGATTATTTTTACTGTGTCCTTTGTATAAAAAATTATTTTCTTATTTAGTGAAAAAAAATGTCGTACCAGTAAATGTTAAACCTACACCTTGGAGACAAGGGGTCCTATAGATATATGTAGCATATATGTCATGCGTCTCTGAACATAATAAAAGATGAAATGTGATTAATCCCTTGGACAATTTGAAGTGACAGGTTCATTTTATATCATATTTTTGTTAATTAACTTTGATAAAGCCTAAAATAACTGAATTAATCCTAAATGATAACTTTAGTTATTTAGTAGCAGAGTTCGCAATATATTTTTATTGAATTTATTTTATCTTGTCTAAGCTTCTGAATTTATAACTTAATCGTCATATAACTTGTGTGGCTGTCAGAAAATCAATCTCCTCTCCGGTCACTGTTAAATGTGTGACCTAATCAAAAAATGTTACTCTATGGGCGAAAGCCTATTGAACAACAAAAGGAATCAATTTAAACTATTCTAGCCCAAAAAACTTTCACAGCTAAATTATTGTACACTTTATATAATTACTATTAATTTTTTTTATTAATAATATTTTCCTCATTCCTTGTTATTTTCTTATGCGCAGAGCCATATGCAACCATATGCTATCCAGAAAATTATCATATATTAAACATATCTGGCAACTGATTTGTCAGATAAAATCTAACAATTTAATAAAAACAGACTTTTCAGGTGAAGAAGGTCATAATGTGTGAGCTGTTTTCTATGTAAGCAGTCTGGGAATAAAAATCCCAAACAATTATTTCATTACTCTTTTTTGGAATCTCTGTTAAAGTAGAAGAAAGTGATTTCTTTACATGTAGCAGGAATTATGTTTTTTTTATATTTCTAGAGATTTTTTTTCCTACATTTTTATATACTATTTATATAATGTGTAGACTTTTTCCAGGAAACTAGATTCATGCTTAATATTTCTTACTGGAACTATTCCTATTCTTAAAGGGAAGCTGTCACCTACTTTTTGCCCCCAAACCTATTACTACTTGTCCCTGCAGCTTCCTACTAAATGCCTAATTATCCCTGCCTGAGCTAAATGTGAAGTATAATTGTGAAAAAAAAGTTATTTAATTCTTACATTTCCCCCATTGTGTAGACCTGTGGGTGACATGTGGGTGATCTCTCTAGGTTCATGTCTCTCCTCGCTCCGTGGTTTTATGCCTCAGTGGGCGTGATAATTCATTCAGAAGTGGGATCCCGATATCAAATCCATGGGCTCCTCCATTTGGGTATGACGCCACAGTCATCAGTTTCGGTCTGATGCATTGTGGGGATTATCGGGTTTATAGGCCCTCCTTCGGAAAGCACACTGCGTATGTTCTGGGGCCGGTGAGTACACCCAATACTCCCCCACAATGCGCAGGACTGGAAATGACATGACTGTGGCATCATACCTGGAAGGAGGAGCTCATGGATTTGAAATTGGGACCGCACTTTTGAATGAATGATCATGTCCACCAGGGCATGATATCGTGGAATGAGAAGAGACATGGATCCAGAGAGACCGGCTACACGTCACCCACAAGTTTACACAATGGGGGAAAATGTAAGCTATAAATAGCTTTTTTCCACATTTATATTTCATATTTAGCTTAGACAGGGATGATTAAGAATGTAGTAGGAAGCTGCAGGGACAAGTAATGATAGGTTTGAGAACATAAACTAGGTGACAGGTTCCCTTTAATATCTGTCAATGCTATATTTCAATTGTGTAATCAAAAGAACAGCAATGGCGATTTTTGAATTGAACACACTTGAAGTAAATATTTATTTTTTCTTCATGTCTATGTAGGCATAAAATTCATACCAAAACATATATGATAATTTTTTGGTGAACATGCCCTTAAGGAACCTAGGTAAGGACTCGTAGGAGATAATGGTTTATGTAATGTTAAAAGGTTTGGTTTACTATTAAGCATACGATCTCCAATGGATGAAGACGGAAGTCAAGACATTTCTTTTTCATGGTCACGACTTAACCCTTTCACCACCCTACCTGTTTTCACCTTCCTGACCAAGCCATTTTTTTTCCTCAATTTTAAAGAACAGACGGCACTCACCGGTGTGATATTCGTGCGTTTATTTCAGACGGCACATTGCTTGATGCAGGGAGGGGAGGGAGTGCAGAGGAGACGACGGCACCGTTTCGCGCTTACAATGCGCTTCCACGGGTCGTGACCCGTGGAAGCGCATTGTAAGCGCGAAACGGTGCCGTCGTCTCCTCTGCACTCCCTCCCCTCCCTGCATCAAGCAATGTGCCGTCTGAAATAAACGCACGAATATCACACCGGTGAGTGCCGTCTGTTCTTTAAAATTGAACTTTCATGTTGTGCTGATTGGCAGGCACCGCCGTGTGTCTGGTCTGTTATCTCCACTGTCTGCCGCCGCTCCCGGGAGCTGTCACGCTCCGGTGCCCTGTTCCTACTGTCTACATTTTTTTTCCTCAATACTGACCAGTGTCATTTAGTCAATTTATATAGTAATAACACTGGAATGTTTCAACAGATATCAGGGATTCTGAGACTGTTTTTTTGTGACGTATTGTACTTCATGTTAGTTGTAAATTTGGACAATACGTTTTGTTCAAATATCAGAATTTGGCAAAATGTTTTCGTTTTTTAAAATTAGAATTTTTATGCCCGGAGAGTTGGCACACAAAATAGTTCATAAATAACATTTCCCACATGTGTACTTTACTTCAGCAACATGCTATGTCTATGGGGCTTGCGGCAGGTGTGGCAAGTGCGGCATAGTTGTGGTTTCGGCACTTGTCGCAGATACGGCCACGGCTGCATCTGCCGCAAGTGCCGAAACCACACTTGCCGTATCTGCCGCACACTTACCACAAGCCCCATAGACATAGCATGGGGCTTGCCGCAAGTGAACCGCAAGTGCGGCCGTTATGCATTAATCGCGGCAGTTGCGTTTTTTTCACCGCAACTGCCGCGATCAGTGATTACTGCTGATGTGAAAGGGGCCTTAGATAGAGTACTGCAATGAGCAATAAATAAAACAAAACAAATAAAAATGACATGAGCTTTTCTATTCTCTATCTTCAGAATGATAAATTATAGTAAGTGAATGTCTAAACACCACTATTATCTACGCCCAAGAGATTTAGTATTATTTTCTTAATGTCTCCGGCCTGAGGATAAATGTTGTCTATGCCAATGGGTTAGCAATCAACTGGAGTAAAGGTCCTTAGCCAGTCCGACCACTTTATACTATATTTGTCTTGTGTATTGTTTCTGAGCACTTGTGAAGCAAAATTCCAAAGTATTCTGAGTAGTTATCTTTTCTAGGAGCTCATAGATATTGGGTACACATGTCTGTTTCCAATAAGAAGCAATTGAGTTTTTCACTGTCAATATAAAATGTGCTACTAGTGGTCTGTTCCTCGCGGGAATATCTCCTATATTCAATAAAAGGTAAGTAAAAAATATATTATTATTCATATAAATATTAAAGTAAAAGATCAATCCAGGAAGAGAAATAATTTCACTATTTAGATATATTACAAATTTCTTATTTCCATGTTTACTACTAGTTTTGTTAATAAAAGTTTAACAGTTACTCTCTAAGTGAAAAAAATAAATCTTGCATTTGGCGTGATATTGTCTTTCTTTTTCTTTTCACCAATTCAGTAAATATTAACTCTTGCACTGTAATGGTTCTTAGTGGGCAAGCTTTTCTTGGAGGAAATAACCTCCTTCAAGGGAAGTCTACCCAGGATGAGAGAGGAATAATGTCTGCACCCTTCCTCCTTTTCTCTCTTCTACGTCGAGTCTTCAGTGGCTACGTGACAGAGCATTCCAGAACATTCACAGAAAACTAGAGCATAAACATTCTACAATTACATAGCAACATAACAGTTACAGATTGCTACTGTTGAAAGAAATAAAGCACGCAATTTGCCTAGAATAAGAAAATATCCTGCTTGTGAGCTCCGTTACCAAATATTGGGTTCTACTTCTGTTTACTGAAAACCTATCTGGGTTTGATTAGTATATAACAGGATGTAACATGAGCAATGAGCCTACTTTAGACAATTAAGTACAGCTTTGCTTTCTTCACCTTGTGAAACATATCACCATTTATTTATTGATTTTCTTCAATGCCCTTCTGATAGCTTATCTCCTTTACTTGATTTTCTTGTAGAAGCTTATTTGATTTACCAATGGTAATTTTTGCTATATGAATTTCTGCCATTTAACCATCATCTGACTTATACATAATGCATTGAATTCATGTTTTTTGTATGACACATGAACCCCCTCAGGACCCAGCCTATTTTGACCCTAAAGACCTTGGCATTTTTGACAATTCTGACCAGTGTTCCTTTATGAGGCAATAACTCTGGAATGCTTCAACGGATCCTAGTGATTCTGAGATTGTTTTTTCGTGACATATTGGCCTTCATGTTGTATTAAATATAGGACAATAATTTTTGTGTTTATTTGTGAAAAATTAAAAAATGTGGCAAAAATTTTGAAAATTTAGCAATTTTCAAATTTTACATTTTTATTCTGCTAAACCAGAGAGTTATGTGACATAAATAGTTAATAAATTACATTTCCCACATGTCTACTTTACATGAGCACAGTTTTGTAAAAAAATATTTTGGGGTACGAAGTTATAAGGCTTCAAGTTCATCAGCAATTTTTGATTTTTCCAGCAAAAATTTACAAATCCGTTTTTTTAGTAACCACATCACATTTGAAGTCCCTTTGAGGGGTGTACATGACAGAAAACACCCAAAAGTGACACCATTCCAAAACCCAGACCTCTCAATCTACAATCAGATCTGAAGGGGTTACTTGCTCTGATTAGCAGTCTCAATTTCAACTGCCAATCAGAGCGAGTTTAGCCATGGGGGGGGGCTAAGCCACCCCCCTGGGCTAAAGCATGGGTCCTTGTGATCCTGCAGCTTCGGTGACTTGTCACTGAACCGGTCACCGGAGCTGCATGAGCGCAAACAACCCATGACGTTATAGAGACGTCATAGGTCGGGAACGCACCGACTTTCATGACCTCTCTATAACGTCATAGGTTGGGAAAGGGTTAAAAATGTTATGATAATGATGGCTGCACCCCATTATACAAAAGCACTTTCATATTTTGTGTTACCCCTACTTATAGATTTATAAGTTTGACAGCAGGGCCCTCACTCATCTTGGTAATTGCTGAATTATGTATTACTATGTAATTTCTAATATTGTCTGTGCAATAACCCTCTGAATTGTAAAGTCCTGCACAATGTTGGTGCTATAGAAATAAAATTCAGATTTATTTTTAATATCATTTACTTTCATGCACATGTTTTCCTTATTGTCTGGGACAACATTTTAAATAAGTATTCTATCCATTACCATTTATCACTTTAACATTACCTTAGATTGTATATCCTGTATAACCTTTATAAAAAAGCTAAACCATGCACTCTCAGGACCACTAGACCTATTGACCTCAGACCCATCCATGAAGAGCAACAAGCTATGTTAAGATGAATGTCAACCTATTGGCCCCTTCATGTACCCTATTTGTACAGGACCATTTAATTGTATTGTATAACTAATGAGGTTCACTGAAGTTTAAGTACCCTACGGGACCGAATATAATAAATAGGTAGAAAAAAATCAAGGATCAAGCCATGCTCCATGTGGTCAGACACAGCCTTTACAAAGTACATAGCAAGGACACATATATAAGATTATCTCAGCACAGGAGATGTGGTATGATCAGATCATGTCCCTGTATGGTCAGACACATCCATTTTACAATACATAGCATGGACACATATATAAGATTATCTCAGCACAGGAGATGTGGTATGATCAGACCATGTCACTGTATGGTCAGACACGCCCATTACATAGTACGTAGCAAGGACACAAATAGGATTATCTAAACACAGGAGATGTGGTATGATCAGACCATGTCCCTGTACGGTCAGACACGACCAATACACAGTACATAGCAGGCACACATGTATAAGAGTATCTCAGCACAGGAGATGTGGTATGATCAGACCATGTCCCTGTACGGTCAGACACATCCATTACACAGTACATAGCAGGGACACATATATAAGATTATCTCAGCACAGGAGATGTGGTATGATCAGACCATGTCCCTTATGGTCAGACACAGCCATTACACAGTACATAGCAAGGACACATGTATAAGATTGTCTCAGCACAGGAGATGTCGTATGATCAGACCATGTCACTGTATGGTCAGACATGGCCATTACACAGTACATAGCAAGTACACATATGTAAGGCTGGCTTCACGCTGCGGTCATGTCCGATCTGGCGCTGTCAGGGGTGAACCTGACAGCCCCGAACCGGATCTGGACACAGAACTGGAGGGCAAATATGCCCTCCGGTCCGGTGTGCAGCTGGATGCTGCAGAGCTCAGCTGTCCCCTGCGAAGTGGTGCTGAACTGCTTCACAGGGGACAGCTTCCTGGTGCTGAAGTTCAGCGTAGGTCACGCTGAACTTCAGCCACAGGTGTTCGGTTCCCGGATCCTCCCAGATCGTATGAATCCGGCCCCATAGACTCCCATGTTAAGGAGCGCCAGATTGCCCCGAATCCGGAAGAATCTGGGAGCATCCAATTTGGGGAGATTTTTCTCCCTGGACACAAAAATGCAGCATGCTCCGATTTTGTGTCCGGGAGAAAAATCAGATTCCTCCCGGATCTCCCGGACACATGGAAACCGGATGGCAGAGAGTTGACATCCGGCTCCATCCAGCCCCATAGGGCTGCATGGGGTGAAAATCGGACCTGGATCGGACATGAATGCAGTGTGAAGCCAGCCTTAGATTTTCTAAACACAGGAGATGTGGTATGATCAGATCATGTCCCTGTATGGTCAGATATGGTCATTACAAAGTACGCAGCAGGGACATATACATAAGATTATCTCAGTACAGGAGATGTGGTATGATCAGACCATGTCCCTGTACAGTCAGACACGACCAATAGACAGTACATAGCAGGGACACATGTATATGATTATCTCAGCACAGGAGATGTGGTATGATCAGACCATGTCCCTGTACCATCATACACGGCCAATACACATTACATAGCAGGGACACATATATAAGGTTATTTCAGCACAGGAGATGTGGTATGATCAGACCATGTCCCTGTACGATCAGACACGGCCAATACACATTACATAGCAGGGACACATGTATAAGATTATCTCAGCACAGGAGATGTGGTATGATCAGACCATGTCCTTGTACGTTCAGACACAGCCAATACACAGTAGCAGTAGCACAATAGCAGGGGACATACTATAAGATTATTAAGATTATCTCAGAACAGGAACATTTTTTTAAACACACCCAATTGTGGAACCTGTTATTCCAAGATTTGTGGATTAAAATAAACTTTAAAGTAACCTTTGTCTGTAGAAAACACCTTTTAAGCACTACTAAAGAAAAAAAAAGGTAAAAAAACACCCATTACATAAAAAAGAAAGGATATAGTGTGGTAAATGGTAAATCTCACAATGAATAAATAGTATGGTAACAATAAGATATAAGACATAACAATCAAGTAGTAAAGGTACAATGTAGAAAAAAATACTGTATATAATAACACACATAATATTGGAACTCAAAACATGATTAGGAACAGAGCAGAAAAATTCTATAATTAAAAGAAACCTGATCAAAAAATTTGCCACTCAGGGGAAGCTCCAAGCAATATCAAGCAAATAACATCAGAAGTACCCATCATAAACCAAAATGATGGAAAAGAAAAAACACACTGCTCAGTACACTGGTGGTGAGAGATTATGATAAAAGATGACTAATGGCATTTCCCCAGAACCCACTGACAAAGTTAAATGCAGGACACGTGTTGGGGTTTTCGGCACTGTGTTTTTTTTTCCTCATTTTATTTAAGATCAGCCAAGAATTCAATTTGCACATGTGGTGACCATGGCAGTAACACAATCATGTGAGATTTGGAGGCAGATCACTGAAAAAGCAATGATTCCTGACATTCAAAGAACAGAAGGTCTGAGGAACCCAAGACAGGGAATATAAGACCCAGTGTGTAGTACAGCCCCTGTTCACCAAATCCTTGCCATAAAACATCAAATGCTGATTGAAGAAGCAGATTTCTTCTACAAAGCTATCAATTTAAGGCTGCAGTCACACTTGCATATAACTCATGTGAGCCTCACATTGCATCACCCAACATAACCACCCACTCTAAGGAGTGTCAGCAAGTGTGAATCCAGCCTAATCAATATTACAGTGTCTTTACAATCATGTTGTTACTCTACATCACAAAATTGTGCTGACGGGTTCTCTTTTTGGCCGACTACATCAACAATCTGCTGATTCAATGGAACACAAAATGAGTTACTGAAATAATGAAGTCAATGACTTTGGCCAACTTTTCAAATCAGAAATGATATTGAAACTAATCAAGATATAATAGTATTAATTATAATAATAATAATAGTAGTAATATATATATATATATATATATATATATAATATGATAGTATTAATCATTAATAATAATTAATTAATACTAATACTACTACTAATAATAATAGTAATACCAACAACAATAATAATCATTTATATTAGTAGTAGTTATTTTCCCAAGAAGTGGTTTGAACAAAAAGTTTTAGCTTCAAAATACTTTTTTACTTGACTGACTTTTCTTAGATTTATTGCAACTCTGTCTAATATAATCTTATACAAAACTTGCCTGTAACACAAAGAACCTGAGATTTCCTTTCTATTCACCTGTAGGCTGTTGTCTGTAATCCATTGCTTGAACAGTAAATCCTGTGCAATTTAGGAGTGCTTTACAGAATAGACAATGCAATTATAGATTGAATTGTTGGAACAGACATAATAATATCTCACTGTAAGTCAAGAATATCTGAAGTGACTCCAGCTATATTAAGACACATGAAGCAATGGTAACAATTACTACTTATCCCATTTCAATGACTTTGCTGTTGGATATACCCAAGGGCCATTGCTAATTGTGAAGGTGGAAACTGAGGCAAAAAAATGACTTAATGAAAAGTAGAGGCAGCCTTGTTGTCTGCGCTAGATCCATCACTTGGGTTATTCTTCTGATTCAAGCTACTGATAGGATTGCTGTCTGCTGCCTGTGCTTTATCATCTGTCTACCCTTTCACTATAGCTTCTGTATTCTAATACTGGGGTGATCTTAACCACTTTGTAAGATGTTTCAAGGACTAATGATTACTTTATTTTTTGAAGAACTTTATAAAAAATAAGACACCTTTTTAGTAGCTTGTAGGATAATTTCTTACCTTTTT
Organism: Allobates femoralis; assembly: GCA_033576535.1. NCBI lineage: Eukaryota > Metazoa > Chordata > Amphibia > Anura > Aromobatidae > Allobates > Allobates femoralis. Next base: position 545,438,298 of record JARQOC010000002.1, read on the forward strand.
TTATTATGAAACTCTCAGCCCTTTGTTGCTGATTTAACATTGTGTATACATTTTTAGAAATGCTACTCATTGAAATCTTACATTAATAGTTTAAATTCTGACCAGCAATGATCACAGTTCAGAAAAATAATTAGCAATTAAAAAAAAATAAATAAATAAATGAATAAATAAACGAATACCGTAAAGCTGTGTAAGGCTGGCTTCACACCACGTTTTTGGGGATTTGGGTCTATCTGTTTTGAAATGGATAGGCTGGGATCTGTTTTTGCCTCACATGTATCCCTATAATACCGAATTGGTCATATAGGGCCATTTGTTTATGTGAATTCAGTCCAGGATCCATTTGTATCCTGTTTTTACCCATATCCAGAATCGGACACTGCTCCGATTTTGGGCGCATCAGACAAAAATGGACAGAAAAATGAATCTGGCATGGTCCGCAGCACATAACATGGGAATTTATGGTACCGGATCCAGGAAAATAAAGGATCGTTTCCCAGATCCTGTTTTAGGTACTGATCATGCTCAGAACAAATGCACTGGTCCTCCCAGCCCAATTTATGTTCAAGATATATCTTTGTCTCTCTCTCTCTGTCTCTCTCTCTCCATAACTGACATTACCATTATGTCCTATGGCTGCACTGATTGCCATGCACAAAATGGATCCTTCAAAAAACAGGATCTGGGCGCATACTTGCCATCCGTTTACACGAATCCATTCCTGTTCGTGTGATCCTTCAAAAAACAGGATCCACACGGATAGGCAAAAAACATGATGTGAAGGAGGCCTAAGATTCATGCGGTGGTGTATACATTAGCCATTACATTTTATCCAAACCTGTAATAGAACAAAGTGATGAAAACTAAATGAACTCTCCAATATCCTTTCTATTGATTTTAATGGTCAAAACAGTCACTTTGCAGGGCAACCTTTTCATCTATGGCCGGTTTTATGCTCATAATGAGACAATCAGCTTTAAGTTACTTTCTACAGTTAAACTTTGGGGTGGGAATTTTGTTTAGCAACAGTTAGAAGTTTCCTAAACTGTAACCAAGGATATATATTTTGTTGCAAACCCATAGTGATCAAAGACTGGTGCAGCAGCTGAAATTACACTGTGGTCGTGAGAAGCACAGTGAGCATGGATTTTCACAAATCCCATCCACTATGCTTGCACTGTCCAACACAACATTTTGGATGCAGCAGTAATATGCTACCTCCGAAATGCTGCAATTCCTGATCGTGAGCACACAACCTTACAAATTGAGCTATAATTAGAAAACAAGGACAAAATTAGTTCAAAGAATACACATGTAGCTGAGTCAAATTCACAAGCAAATAAATGGCCACAAAGTCCAAGAACTAACCAAAGTGAGTGTGGAGGGAGTATTTAAACAGGGTAATCAGTTTTTAGCCTGACAATAACTCCAAAATTACAGTCCCGAAAGTTGGCTAGGATGTTTCAATTTGAATACAATAATTGGCATTTTGTACAGTGAACAGAACACTTGGCAGCCATAATTGTCTACTGATTGGAACATTGACTGATCCTCTACTAGGCCAGGTGTTGAGACACCCTGACTGGCTGGTATGAGCAGTTGTCATATGTTTGCCTCTCGCCAGCATATCTGAAAGGGATTCTGAGCAATTCAGAGTGATTAGGAGTGGCAAACTATGTAGGAGAGTAGTGAGGTAAGTTTCCTTACTATATTTTAGCAATAATCAGTATTTGACTTCCATTTTCTTAAGATCAAAACCAGACATGGATCCTAAAGAAACAAAAACACATAAAAACAAGATGTATATTTTTTCTATTTTTTTCCATGACCTTCTTCCTGATTTTGGCAAAAAATTACTGATCAAATATCAAAATGTGCATGAGTCAAAAGGACCCACATATCAGACATGTATGCCAAATCTTTTGGACATACCATAGTTAAAAAAAATGGTTACTTCTTGATTAAATAATGCAATTATTTTGGGCTTATGATATAAAAACAAGTTTAAAATTGGAAACATATCCAACAAATATGAGTGCTGTACATTTTAGTAACATACTGAGATACCGTAGCCAGGCTCCTCTTAGTACCACAAAGATAATCAATAAGAATCATTATTACCTAAGCATAAGGTGACCCTCATCAACACATGATTTTTAATAACAGCAATGTTGAACAATGGGGTCATTGCATAATTACATATTAGGCTACTTTCACATTTGCGTTCCCCTCCGCAGCATTCTGCGGAGGGGAGCCGCAATGTGACCGCAGCACCGCAAGCCCCTATCTTTATATTGGGAGCACACGGTGCTGCGCTTGACTGCGCATGACCGTGCGCACCCATTCACTGCCATATGTAAATCACCCAGTCTCGTCCACACCAGAAATGCAACATGATCCATGTTGTTACGGACGCACATGCCAGCATCACTGCGGCTGTAAGGTCCCAAAATGACAGCTTATTAGATCTGGACTTGAATTTATTATATGGCATGTAAATGTGCATGAAACACCTTTCTATGAAAATGGTCTTTAAAATAATAAAAAAAAATAAAATATGAAGACACAAGACCTTTTGTGATCACACTCCACCACCTTTGTTTCGGGCTGCCCTTACTAGTACACCATTTAAAAATTAATACCTTTCTGAAAACTATGGAATAGAATTTATGTTGTAAAAATGTTATAGTCCAAGCTAGGATTGTGAAGTGCCACCCACCTCCAAACAAAAAGTTCTACAACATTTCTTGTGACCCTACTCAAATGGTTTCCGAGCATCAATATGAAGAATAAAGATGACTCTTTAAGTTTGTTCCTGGTCTTTATCCATACAGACAGGAAAGGCTTACCGGTGACTCTCATAAACAATGCAAGGCTCAAACTAAACCTGAGTTATGAAAGAAGCATTTTCTCAAAATGAATAGAGCAGTCATTTCAAACAGGTTTGGAATTAAAGCAGTCAGATTTATGTGCACTACGGAAAGGTAACTTAGATTTAGTTTTTACCTTCCGAGACTTTTATGCATTCTTTCAGTGATATAAGTATGATATAAGGCTAGCCTCATTGCCTCAAACACACTCCTAAGATATTTGCATGTAAATAGTGTTGACATTTTTCCCTTCGAACAGTTAGATATATCCTTTCATTAAACCATGACAGTGGAGCATGAAAAATAGATAAAGCTCTTCAAACCACATTGTTTGTACAGATTGTGCTCCTGAAAGTAAATCGTGCTTCCCTTGCATTTTGAGTTACACATTGTTAATCTTGACAAGAAAATGCAGCAAAGAAGCGTAGAAAGCTCTTAAAATGCCTTTGACCTTTTACAGATTGGGATAATTTTGACAAGAGAGTATTTCAGGACTCAAAGCCATTTACTATTAATCAGTAGCAGTGTTGCATGTTGCCCATAGTGTAAAATATAGTTTTTCTGTGTTTGGGAAATTCAAATTGGAAAAAATGATGTTGAATATTTATTGAGATTATGAATTAATTTAATGAATGTTCCTGGCAAAATTATCCAATATATAATGTGCACCTAATTTATAAGGATATTTGTTTCACTATTTTCTATAGTACACATTTTATTAATTGTAATTTAACACATATTGTTAATTGTAACCAATGCACCTTCTTTTGTGAAAGAATAGGTCACTCTAAAGAGCTCACTGAAACTGAGCATGGTACTAAGAAGATACCACCTGCAATAAGTCAATTTGTGAAAATGTCTTCCCTCCTTTAAATTCCACAATCAACTATGACTGGCATTAGTAAAAAGAGTAAGCATTTAGGAACCACAGCAACTCACAAAATGGCCCCCCACACAAAGTTACACAGAAGGATCTCCGAATGCTAAGGTGCATAGTTTTGTCACGATCTCCACACTACCTTTGTCATTTACTAGGTTGTTGTGGAGATTGTCAGTCTGGGCTTGCTCTGTGCTGCAAATCACCTGCATTCAACTCACATTAATCAGAACTCTACTTAAGCAAGCTTGCTGCTCTATTCAGTGTCAATTGTACAGTTGCCTTTGGAGGTGTAGGATTGATCTCTCTGTGCTCTGAGCCAGACCCTGCCTATTTAGTTACCTTACCTGGAGTTGACTCTCTGCTTGTGACCTGATTCCTCTTTCTGCCTGCTCCTCTGTATTCTATTTTGTCTCTCTGGTTTCCTGACTTCGGCTTTAATTGGATTTCGCTTCTGACTACCCTAGCTGTTACTGTGCCATTTCCTGGACCTGACCTCGGATTGTTTTGACCTCTCTTTACTGGCAGTAAGTAGTAATGTTATTATGTTTACTTTCTTTTATTACAGTCTGTTTTCTGCACCTCAAGGCCCAGTTACACACACAAATAATTGGGCAGAGATTGTTTGCAGAGCTCTGGTTGCAGTGAAATCATGGACGCATTGTACCATTTTGTCACTGTGTACAAATGGAACAATGTGTCCATGATTTCACTGCAACCATTGATCTGCGAACAATCTCTGCACAATTATTTGTGTGTGTAACTGGGCCTTCAGAGATTAGTTATTACTGTGGTGACTTGCGTTACAAGTTCGTAAAAGTTACCATCCCTCAAAGGCTCAATTCTAAATCTCCTTTAAAATGAACATCAGCTCTAATATTGTGTACTAGGAGTTCTGTCTTATGACTCTGCACCTGTATGTAAGTCTAAACTTTATAAGCATAATGTAGAGCAGTGTTTCCCAACTCCAGTCCTCAAGGCACACCAACAGGTCATGTTTTCAGGATTTCCTTATCATTAGACAGATGATGGAATTATCCCCTGTGCAAGTGATTAAGTTATCACCTATGCAATCCTAAGGAAATCCAGAAAACATGACCTGTTGGTGTGTCTAGAGGACTGGAGTTGGGAAACACTGATGTAGAGCATTAGATGGATTGGTATGACCTCCCTGTGCCAAATGTAAAGTTTGGTGGAAGAGGCATAATATAATTGGCTTGTTTATTTAGGGTTGCCCTAAAAATCTTTAATTGCAGTGAATGGAAATCTTAATGTTTCATCACACCAAGATATTTTGGACAATTGTATGCTACCAAATTTTTCCGAACAGTTAGGGGAAGATTTTGTATGCTACACTTCCTCTATGCAAAAAGCAAGGTGAATAAAGGTTGGGCAAACTTAATGTGGAAGAATGTATAGGCCTCTACATAGTCCTGTCCTTAACACCTTTGGAATGACATATAATGGAGATTGTGAGCAAGGCGCTTTTATTAACATCACTTCACAAATTTTATAAGTAAATATATTTCTAAAAGGGGCTATTGACATGAAATTCTCACCAAGTAAAAACTCACCCAATTCTACACATGCAAATAAATCAAATCATAGATGTCCATAAATATAGTGATTTGTAATCATGAGAAATAAAGAAGGGAAAAAATATTGAACACACTTACTAAAATTTATTTAATACTCCATACAAGAGTCTTTGTTTGCTCCTGTATGAAGAAACTAGTCACATACATTGCTCAGGTGTCATTTTGACCAATTCATCCACACAAACCCTCTTTAAATCCTGAAGGCTCTGTTGAGTTAAATTTTGGTCACATATGAACAGACTATGTTCTCCATGTATTTGATTAGCTTTTCAAAATGTTGTTAAGGAAACTATAAACTCAATTGAACATTCTGCAATGGAGCCTTGCTTGGTGAACAGGAATACAGGTCATTGAGGTTGAGTGCATTTTTATGGTTTTCTTTGAAACAATGTTACCTGCTGATTTCAGCTTTCTGTAGCTCTCCACAGGAATTCAGCTCTTGTGCAACTCTTCTCTGTCTGAAATCTTGCAGTGAGCACCTGGTTGTGGCTAGTTTATAGTTATATGATATTCTTTACACTTTCAGGACATAGCCCAGAAAGTGCTCACTGGAACCTTCAGTAGTTTAGAAATGTTTCTGTTATCAGTGTCATAGGCCAAAGTCACACATCCCAATCCACGTTTTTAAGCCCTTAGAAACCAGATCTGCTTTTCTAAGGGTGGCAATAGTGTCCCCTGAGGTCCTGGACGTTTTTTTGGAATTGTTTGGACTTTTTTCACCAAATGCGCATGCAAAAATGCATGCATTAACGCATGGTGCCTATATGTACCATGCATTAACGTATGCGCCTCCAATAGGGCCCCATGTTGAATAACGCACACAAACATGTAAAGCACAAACAGGGTGGGCTTTGCAGCTGATGTCACGCAAGTCGCTCACACCAAGAGCTGTGCGGCAGCGTGATTGACAGAGAGCAGGAGAAGAAGAGGGCAGACCCAGCAAACAGGAGGCGATGGCAGACACATAGAGGGGGCGGAACAAACAAGGAGAAGGCGGGAGGACTGCGCCAGTGGTGAGGACCTCTTATTTAGACCCAAACCAGGCAACCTCTTATCTGTAAAGTTTGTAAAGTCTTTTTTAAAGCTTACAGGGGGCTAGAGACATGGGGGGACCCCTTCCCTGAATGTAGCAGATATGCTGCATTCAGTGCTGCATTTAGTTTGCCATGCATCAGGGGGGCGAAAGGTCCTGTTTACGTTTTAGGTTTGTACAGTCCAGTGAGGTTCTTCAGCGCTATTTCCTGCCAGAACCAAATGTATGGACATTTGGTGACTTTATGTGCAAAGACATTTTCATGATGTGAGAGGCACATTAGTCTTAAAAATACATTACATGCGTTCAGATTTCCTTGACATAAATCTGTGATGAATAGCCCAAGACTATTATGCTCCCATCCACATTAAACCAAAATTGCCCTGTATCACCTCATTTCTGTAGCACTAATTGAGTATTTAATGTGTACTGCAGAAAAAGAGGACTGATCATGTTAAATGTCAATGTCTGAAATGATTATGCTTTCATATGTACTCTTATAAGACAGATCCTGTGTAATTCCAGAATTCCTTCTTTTACTAAGTATCTACTTATATAATAGCCATGTCACCTGTCCCATCTGTCACTTCCGGCATCCAGTTGTCCTGCTATTGGTCGCCTCAGTAAGCGTGCATGCATATACCGGGCGCATGCATGCGCACTTACTCAGGCAGCCATCATCTTTGGAAACCTGGGTACACAAATATGGTGGTGGCATGACCCGGTGGATGCATGCACACTTATGCCACTGCAAACTTTGGATGTCTGGGATCAAAGCTAAGAGCACATGAGGGGAGCAGACAGCACAGCGGCGAGAGAGAAAGACAGCACATAGAGAGACAGTGCATAAGCGGGTAAACAGTTCAAAGGAGAGCACACAGGACAGCAGCACAGGGGGAGAGACAGCAGACAGAGGGGTGAGTGTACAGGGAGGAGAGCACACAGAGAGTGCGCTCACAAGTTGAGAGTGCATGGGGGAGAGAGAAAGTGCACAGGGGAGAGACAGGTTAAAGGAGAGATCACAAAGGCGAGAAGACAACACAGGGGGAATAGGGACAGCACACAAGCAGAGAGCACACAGGAGGGAAAGAGAGAGCAGACAGGGGGGAGAAAAAACACGGAGGGAGAGACAGCCGCTGCCCCAGAACCAAATAGCCCACAAGGGCAGACATAGACAGTATGGAGCCTCTGAGCAAAAAAAGTAAATGCAAACAATAAACTCCTCTTTCCCTTTATAATAATCCACCAATTCTTTTTGGCTATGAAATCCATTAGTATATCCACTTGTGTGCTATCTAATACACAGTATGGAGATGATTTTAAGATAATAGTTGTCCCCTTGCATGATGTCCATGAACACTGTGTCCTTCCATGCACCTTAGTCTCCTAGTGCATATGCCTTGAAAACACTGAAAAGACCTGCCAGACACATATATTTTGTGTGTATATTTAAATGCCATTCTGGTTACAATGTTAAATAAAATTACCTTTATGAAAAATGGAACAGATCAGTAACAATAACCAGTTTTTGCCACTGATATGAATGTAATACCTTAAGGTGTATTGTACTAACATAGGTTCAGAATTATGCACAGTGCAAGTCATCTGAATGCTATTTCCCTGATTAGCATAGTAATGAGCACATGGTTATCAGGTAGATTTTGTGCAGCACTGGGAATTTTGGATTTTTAATACAAAATAATGGCTCTAAGTGTCTGTTTGTGTTCATCAAATGCCTGTTTATACTGCACACAGCCTCTGCCATATGTGTTGCATTCACGCCAGTTTGCTGATTCTTAGCTATTTTGAGACCAAACTATTATTCAAGACAGTTTTGTAAAACATTTTGGCTGGAAAACTCTGGATTAGCATTATTAGTAATTTCAAACTAAAATACCTGGCTGTTTTACTTTTATACGAAAGAAAAAGACAAACTAGAGGATACATAAATATGAATTAATAAAGTAAAGGTGAATATAATGTTCTGACTCTAATGATTACCCAATGCATGGATTCTCTGCACTCTTATGGACTTGATAATATATATTTTTCCACATTTGCACTATTTAAATATATTCAAAGTCATAAATATACAATCTGAAGAACTTTTGTAGAATTCATATTTGGCATATAAAATACGCATTAAATTACAGCAGCAATATGTGCGCTAACCAAGGGTACCATCACACCTGTCGGCGCAACTGGCGGGAGTGTCACGTTTTTGGCCCCCGCCAGCGTCGCCGTCCCCAATTTACATGGGCGACACCACCAGCGCCGCGCCGGCAATCTGACAGGCGGCATCACCACTGGGTGTCTCAACCCAGCGGCGATGCAGTACAATGGAGCTATGGCCCATCGCTGTGGTCCGCGGCCTTATTTGGGCGAGTGTCACATCGCCAGATCGGCCAGCCTGGTTTCAGAGCCTGCTTGAACAATGCGACCAGTAATGGTGTCGCCCTCGCCTTCACATAGTCGATGCAGGGAGATCGGCGCTATATGCATGCCTGCATCGCTAATAAATCGGCGGTACCGTCGCTCCTGACGGTCCCTAAGTGTTTAGTAGTGTACACATGAATGGAATTAGATTCACATCAGATCTGTAAGTATATCCTTCTCTTACCTTTTACACCTTTAATGATCAGTCAGTATGGTAATCCATCCAAGTCATCTGTACATTAAAAAGCGGTACCTCGATCTGTGTGATCGTGTCTTCTAAGAATTTTTTATTATGTAAATAATATTAATTTGGAAGATATTTCATAGTTCCTCCAGACTATTGTAATGAATAAACTTACCATGTAACCTTTCAAACAGAATGTCAGTCATTACATGTCTCATACATGTCCTTGTTTCATTTGAAATAAGCTCTTGATGCAGATGATCATAGAGATCTGTGTTTGACCTTGATAAGTGTTTATTATTTTTTCATTTTATGATTACGAGCATGAAGTATATTACTTTTGAACAGATTTGATAGTCCTGCTAGATGATTTAAACCAATTTCACAGTGAAGGACATAAATTCAAATGCATCAGGATGCAGCAGGTCCAAGTAGGCTGAGAGTGGTTGTCTCATCGATATTTTTACCTGGTGTGCCCCCGCCTTTATCATGGCAGGCCTGCTGCATTCTGCTAGTGCATATGAACTTGTGTGGGTCAAGGCTGTTTCTGATGAGTTTTCTTTAGTTTCGTTTGTCATTTTTTGTGAACTTGTTTTGAATGTATGTAGGGAATCATAAGCATGGGGACCCTTGACATTCTGTATTTTAGTCAGAACATTGACCAATACCTCACATTTTTACGATATGATATATTTTTCATTATTTTTTCATTGCACATTTGCGGCCCATTGGGGTGTCTGTCCTGTGGGGTGCACTCATATAGTGCTGGGCAGCCCACCTGATCTAATAGTATGGGCATAACTATTAGGCTGAAAGCCAGACACTGTGCCTCATTGTGTGAGTAGCGCCCTAGCAAACCTCATTTGTGTACATATATAATACCACCCCCTCATGATATGGTAGGCTGAGCGTGTTGTCTCATACGGTATATTGTACCTGATTTGCCCCTGCCTTTACCATGGCGAGCCTGCTGCATTCTGTGCATTTGAACTTGTGTTGGTTAATAGCTGTTTCTGGTGAGATTTTATGATTTAAACTAAATAGTGTCTACTGAAAGTGTATACCTACTCATAATTTTATGATAGTAATTAATGATCATCTATTTCACCCATTAAAGCCAACTGTGGTCATTGAAATTCTTACAAAGATATATTCCCTACAGAAAGGCAAAATTTCATTGAATTCAGGTATATGTTAAAAACATGGTAATGCTTTGTTTGCAAATCATTCATAACACTCTTATTTTATATTATATTATCATAAACGTATTAAAATTATGGTCATAAATCTGTTTTGTCACAATCATGATATCTGTAGCTGCGTCTATGAGATTATACACCATTTATGGCCCACCACAAATGAGCCAAAAGGCGATCTCACACAGACTTCAGTGCAGTATTGACCCGCAGTCTATAGAATTTCATATTACAATCTGCATTCCTCACCTGACTGCCATAATTAGATATCTACACTTTTTCTCTTTCAGCCTATATTGGAGGGAAGCCCCTTCTATGCGAGTAATTTATCTCTGTAATAGCCCCATCACAACACAGCCATGGCTTCCAGCAATTTATGCTTCTTTATATAGCTGGCTATTTGAATTCGAAGTCATTTGTGTCATTGGTAAGTATTAATGGAAATTTTCGAGCCGTGCAGATCAATTGCATTTTTGTCACCCTTACTACATTCTTTCTATGTTTTAGCTCTACTATAAAATTAAATCAGAGTTGGATGACATGAGAAAGAGCTAATATCAATCTACTTCCTTCAAAGTAAAGGCAATTTTGTACTAAATTATGTATTGTGAGAGTCACCATGAGTCAGTAATACACTTGTGGGATAATAAATCCCCATTCATACTTGCAGCAGGCCAATGCCATGGATTTACAGGTCTTCTAGAAGTGACAAGGTATGATTACTTTTTAAACACTTGAAATGAAACTGCATAGTTTTGTGTTATATGTTGCATCTTTTCACATAGAGAATGACTGATCTGCTTTGTTGTCTCAATATTCCAGATTTATGATGGCTAAACAGATGAAGGATGGTATCAATTATTGAATGTGAGATTTCCAATTTATAAGATGCTCGGCAACAACCCATAACTCAAATGCTTAAGCTCTTAACTTCCATGTCTTGTAGCTAAGGCACATCAATGTGATAAGGTACGTAGGCATAAAAAAAGCTACACACAGATGTTGAGAATAATTCTTCACAGGTTGGTTTATAAAGACAGAGAAGACATTTTCTTTTCAGGAATAACAGCAAATACAGGAAAGCATAGGAAGAAAAAATAAAAAGACATGAAATCCCATGATTTATTCAGTCACCTTCAGTTATGGTCTAAATTCCACTCCCTCCATTTCAAATTAGGTCTATTACCAAATTGTACAAACATTCTGCTCTTTGCAATAAACTAATCAAATAGGAACAACATGAACTAACAAGAGATTCCTCTAAATTGAATACAAAATGCCAGTTATAATGACTAGTGCAATCTCAGAATTATTTAAAATGACAGTACTTAGTAAAGCACCAAATATATATATATATATATATATATATATATATATATATATATATATATATATATGTGTAATGTTGTGTGGTATAGTATAGTAGTACTGTTGTGTGTATATATATATATATATATATATATACATTTGTGGCCAAAAGTATTGACACCCCTGCAATTCTGTCAGATAATACTCAGTTTCTTCCTGAAAACGATTGCAATCACAAATTCTTTGGTATTATTATCTTCATTTAATTTGTCTTCAATGAAAAAACACAAAAATAATTGTCCTAAAGCCAAATTGGATATAATTCCACACCAAACATAAAAAAGGGGGTGGACAAAAGTATTGGAACTGTTAGAAAAATCATGTGATGCTTCTCTAATTTGTGTAATTAACAACACCTGTAACTTACCTGTGCCACCTAACAGGTGTTGGCAATAACTAAATCACACTTGCAGCCAGTTGACATGGATTAAAGTTGACTCAACCTCTGTCCTGTGTCCTTGTGTGTACCACATTGAGCATGGAGAAAAGAAAGAAGACCAAAGAACTGTCTGAGAACTTGAGAAACCAAATTGTGAGGAAGCATGAGCAATCTCAAGGCTACAAGTCCATCTCCAAAGACCTGAATGTTCCTGTGTCTACCATGCACAGTGTCATAAAGAAGTTTAAAGCCCATGGCATTGTGGCTAACCTCCCTAGATGTGGACAGAAAAGAAAAATTGACGAGATATTTCAATGCAAGATTGTGCGAATGGTGGATGAAGAACCTCGACTAACATCCAAACAAGTTCAAGCTGCCCTGCAGTCCGAGGGTACAACAGTGTCAACCCGTGCTATCCGTTGGTGTCTGAATGAAAAGGAACTCTATGGTAGGATACCCAGGAAGACCCCATTTCTTACCCCGAGACATAAAAAAGCCAGGCTGGAGTTTGCCAAAACTTACCTGAGAAAGCGTACAATGTTTTGGAAGAATGTTCTCTGGTCAGATGAGACAAAAGTAGTTTTTTGGGCAAAGGCATCAACATAGAGTTTACAGGTAAAAAAAAGAGGCATTCAAAGAAAAGAACACGGTCCCTACAGTCAAACATGGTGAAGGTTCCCTGATGTTTTGGGGTTGCTTTGCTGTCTCTGGCACTGGACTGCTTGACCGTGTGCATGGCATTATGGAGTTTGAAGACTACCAACAAATTTTGCAGCATGATGTAGGGCCCAGTGTGAGAAAGCTGGGTCTCCCTCAGAGGTCATGGGTCTTCCAGCAGGACAATGACCCAAAACACACTTCAAAAAGCACTAGAAAATGGTTTGAGAGAAAGCACTGGAGACTTCTAAGGTGGCCAGCAATGAGTCCAGACCTGAATCCCATAGAACACCTGTGGAGACATCTAAAAATGGCAGTTTGGAGAAGGCACCCTTCAAATATCAGCGACCTGGAGCAGTTTGCCAAAGAAGAATGGTCTAAAATTCCAGCAGAGCATTTTACTAGTATTATCTGACAGAATTGCACGGGTGTCAATACTTTTGGCCACAACTGAATAAAAGAAAGGGGTCAGGATGTGGGACATTAGTACATGAAGTGTAACATCAATATTGTACATGGGCCAGAATGAGGAACATATATTATTAGATTATGGTAGTAAATGTGGCACATAACTTCTTTATAGCGACAATTATTTAGATATTATTACTGCACTGGCTGCCTATACACTACAGGATCCAATTCAAATTGCTTGTTCTCACTCACATAGCTCTTCAAAGTGCAGCACCCCCCTACATCTCCTCCCTCATCTCTGTCTATCACCCTACCTGTTCTCTACTTTCCACAAATGACCTTCAACTAATATCTGTATGAATCTGAACCTCCCACTTCGGTTTCAAGACTTCTCCCAAACTACACCAATTCTCTGGAATGCTCTACCCCAAGAAATAAGGACTATCCAAAACTCACAGGCTTCAGGCCCTCCCTAGTGATAGGCGAATCTACTCGTTAGGACTCGTTACTCTGCGAGTAGTAAGGAACTCGCAGGAGTCGGTAGCCTGCGAGTTTCCAAGCGATTACTCGCACAGAAACGAGACCAATGCAAATCAATGGCAATCCTAGTTTTGTTAGAGTTTGCATTCAGTATGTTTCTCAGTCGCTAAACTCGCTATCACATCGCTGTCTATGTAGCTGGATTGTCCCCAAATCGTTTAAACACTAGCACCGGTTCACGGATACCCGCTGTCAGCAGCGAGTCTAGGGATGAGCGAGTCTACGACTCCTGTATACTGTATTTGAGATTTGCTGAATACAGAATATGTTAATGTTCCGAGACAGCCTAGCATGTTAGCAGCCTAGTATGTTAGGTCAGAAAACTGTGAAGATGGACAAGCATGTTAGCCAATCATATTCAGTAATGCCGCAGCCATGTTGGTTGTGGCATTACCATGATAGACATCATGATGGACAGCAGCCAATGTCATGTATGACAGGCAAGGCTGTATATAAGGCTTGCCCCTACCATTTTGGGCACATTCCTGTGACGATCTGAGCTAGTGCAGGGCGAGTAGGGAGACTTTGAGCAGATCAGAGATAGGGAGTGTCAGTGAGTGTAAAAAAATCACCTCAAGATTCCTCACATATAACCCAAACAGCTCTTCTGAGAGCTACCAGGATGGAGGAGTGCTGTGTACAGCACTGTAGGCCGGGAGACAGGCAGGCAGGAACAGCCTTACAGTGCATACAGCACCGACCTCAGAGCTTAGCTTAGTCACTCAGCCTTCCTCAGAGCAGAAATCAGAGGCTTAGCTGAGCTAATATTTAATTTTTTGTAGGGAGAGGGCGTTGCTTCTCTGCGAAGTGATAGCACACACTTTACCTCTCAGCCGTGACGCAGAGAGCACCAAAGTCCTTATTGGTGACTGCTTCTGCTCTATTAAATAGTTTAAAAAAAACAAAAACACACAGAAAATTTTTTTTTATTAGTAATTACAAAAAAAAAAGCCATTAGGGACTCCATCTTTAATCTAAAAAATCCTCTTCCGTCCAACGTAGTCCCAAACGCGGTGTCAGCTCTGCTACATCCCTCTACATAGTAATTTTTTTAATATATTCTTTAAAAGCCGGCGTCTTTTTGCGCTGGCTTTTAAAGAATAAAATGGGGAATTGCAGGTTTTTCCTCTGCTGCCAGACCCCTTATAGGGTCCAGCAGCACAGGAATCGCTGCAATACTCGCTTCCCCATTCATTAACATTGGACTCGCAGCGAGTAGCGAGTTTCCGACTCGGACTCGTTAGAGTCTAGCGATTCCGAGTATTTTAAGATTCGCTCATCCCTAGCGCTCCTTAAAAATACATCTTTTTAAGACGGCCAATCATGCTCCCTAATAGAAGTCCTTTATACTGTATTTAGACCATTCACTATTTCTCTGGACATAATTCTACTTAAAACTCCACCAAACCCAAAAACTCTACACAGATTGGCTGGTGACTATTCATGTAATTTTTTCTATCCACCACTTCCTCAAGATGCCTGGACCATCATTGTAATAAGCTCCTGCACTTTGTGTAACAAACATGTCACTGTAGATTGTAAGCTCTTTTGAGCAGGGTCGACTTTATTTTTGCTTTAATTATTGTATTGTATTTTTTACATTGTTTTTCTACTTTAATTATTGTTTTTTATTGTTACTTATCATTTGCATATGAACCACTGAATTGTAAAACGCTGAAAAATATGTTGGCGGTATATAAATAAAGATTATTGTTATTATTATTATATTATTACTGTATTGGGTCATTTGGAGAACATTTTACTGCATTGTAGCCAGCATAGAGGACTTTTTTATTCCAGAGTGAGGGACATTATTCCCCAATATGACCCATACCTTATCAATAAATTAAATTATTGAGCACAATATGGGATTTTTCAACTGTATTTAGGCATTTAGGATGGACACTATTATTGTATGGGGCAAAAATGTTATGTATTACTACTGTTTTGATTCCATAGGGATGGGGTATTACTGCTGTTTTGGGCAAAAATATGGACATTAATACTAAATGATACTACAAAGAAGAGTTTAAAATTGCCCAGGTGGGGGCACAACTGGAAAAATAAACATTGATTCTCTATTGGGGCAACAGAGGGAGGAATTTCTACCATGAAGGGGTCACAAAGGGATACATTATTTCTGCCATTTACAGTATGCTATTTTTGAAGATTCTGTTACTTTATTGGGAACTGAAGAGAGGTACTGATACTGTTAAGGGTACCTGAGTGAAGCTATTGCGTCATTTGGCACAGTGTAGAAGTGGGGAAAAAGTGTCGAAGGTGCTACAAAAGTGATCGGTCATAGATGTATGGTACTTTCTATAAAGATGAGACCTTGTTTAAATCATTTGTTCTGGATGGAGAAAAAAAGTAAAAACTAATTACTTCATTTGGAATCTTTACAGGTAAGTCATCAGATTTATCTGCACTGTATATGCTGTGAGGTAGCGCCCCAGGGGAACCCGCTTGGCACGGGGAAAATGACAGCAGCGACTACATTTCAACGTAACATAAGCAGCGGATTTATTAATTTCTGTCATAAACCGCTTTCAACACATAAACCATAACACTATTTCCATTTTCACATATAATATGCATGTCCTTACATTGCATTATATGACATTCCCATATGACATTACATTACAGGACATTCACATACGTTTTCCCCAGAACTTCAAGGCGTCACCCACCGACCCTTGCAGACCTCAGTCTGGTTCTAAAGACGGCTATCACCGTCTTTCACCCTGACAGGGATCATTCCCCATCCTATAGCACATGAGTCATCACACATGGCACTTTTTCATAAACCATTATGACTCATGCATGACACAGCATTCATGGCATTTTTACATACACCAATATGCTACACACTCAGGGCCCACAATAGTACCAGGAGCCCTGTCACTTAGTACACACAAGACCACCTGGCCCTTGAGCCGTCCTCGGTCCTGGACACTGGCTGGCATGCACACATCCGGTGCACTAGCATGGAGCTGGCAGGCTCCCATCACTTCCAGCACGTCTTCACATGGCAGTGGTCTGGACTTCTCTGATTCCCATCGTCCTCTCCTCACTCAGACACCTGGCAGGTTCTTATCCAGGCTGCCTCTCACAGCTGCAATTCAGCTTTAGCCCAGCAAAGCACTCATCCACACAGGTTCAGACACAGCCGCTCATTAGGCTCATGAATATCGCAGATCTTCAGCACTCACACTCAGCTGTTCACTCAGCACATGAAAACCCTTCAGTTGTTAACCCCCTGTACACCGGACAGGTTTCACATAGCATACACAATCAGGAAAACCGGCCCATGTGAACAGAGACCTGCATTGATAACCGGTGTGATGCACCCGGCCAGGGGCCACATCACCACATACCTCCCCCCTCTGTTCAAGCCCGTGCGGAGGGGTTGAACACAGTCTCAACACACAGGTCATAGAGTCTGTAGTAAATCCGGATGTGGCGCTGACTTGGCAACTTCGTGACACCTAGGCCACCGGAACCTTGAGCACGCCGACTTTGTCTTCGGGACTCCAAGGGCCTCCAGATGCTTTGAGTGCGACGGCTTCGTGACCTCGCCGGGCCACCGGCAAGATGCTGGGGTGCGTCGTGCGGTCGCCCATAGCAACTAGTCCATATTTAGTGCACCAACATAATTGTCCATAGCACACAAGTCCATAGTAGTGCACCAACATTACTGTCCATATAAGGTGCCATTCAAGGTGCCACTGCACCACAGCCTTCGGCTGTACCACCCACTGGGCTACCAGGCCCTTACTCAGCAGGCTGGCTTCCCTCACCGGGCTGGCTTGCCCGCATTCTCCACCATATGTGAGGTAGCGCCCCAGGGGAACCCGCTTGGCACGGGGAAAATGACAGCAGCGACTACATTTCAACGTAACATAAGCAGCGGATTTATTAATTTCTGTCATAAACCGCTTTCAACACATAAACCATAACACTATTTCCATTTTCACATATAATATGCATGTCCTTACATTGCATTATATGACATTCCCATATGACATTACATTACAGGACATTCACATACGTTTTCCCCAGAACTTCAAGGCGTCACCCACCGACCCTTGCAGACCTCAGTCTGGTTCTAAAGACGGCTATCACCGTCTTTCACCCTGACAGGGATCATTCCCCATCCTATAGCACATGAGTCATCACACATGGCACTTTTTCATAAACCATTATGACTCATGCATGACACAGCATTCATGGCATTTTTACATACACCAATATGCTACACACTCAGGGCCCACAATAGTACCAGGAGCCCTGTCACTTAGTACACACAAGACCACCTGGCCCTTGAGCCGTCCTCGGTCCTGGACACTGGCTGGCATGCACACATCCGGTGCACTAGCATGGAGCTGGCAGGCTCCCATCACTTCCAGCACGTCTTCACATGGCAGTGGTCTGGACTTCTCTGATTCCCATCGTCCTCTCCTCACTCAGACACCTGGCAGGTTCTTATCCAGGCTGCCTCTCACAGCTGCAATTCAGCTTTAGCCCAGCAAAGCACTCATCCACACAGGTTCAGACACAGCCGCTCATTAGGCTCATGAATATCGCAGATCTTCAGCACTCACACTCAGCTGTTCACTCAGCACATGAAAACCCTTCAGTTGTTAACCCCCTGTACACCGGACAGGTTTCACACAGCATACACAATCAGGAAAACCGGCCCATGTGAACAGAGACCTGCATTGATAACCGGTGTGATGCACCCGGCCAGGGGCCACATCACCACAATGCTTACATGATCTACAGAGCTCTTCTGCATAACCTCACTTGTAGTATTAGTCTTAGTCCTGTGGTTTTTGATAACAGTCAGTTTGTATTCGGTTGCTATGTGGTGGTAATATGTAGTCTGGTCCTAATGTGGTGGTGTTTATCCCTTGCATGTGACATTATTGGCATATCAGTCTTGATATATTGTGTTTTGTCTAGTAGGAGGATGGTGATTATGCTAAGGCACTATGTGGTGATATTATGTGGTGATAGTATATTTAGCAGACTTCCTCAGTTACAGTTTAGTGATATTTTTATTTGGTATTTATATTACTGTATAATTTAGACATTTTATTTAGAAAATTATCTCATTACCATGTTTTCTATGACATTTATATATTTTATCTGTAGTCTTTTTATGTTGGTGGGGATAGGGTAGTTAAAACATATGTATTTATAACTTTTTGAATGCTGTACAAGTTTTGAACCTGTATATTTCACCAACATGCTGGTGGAGACCCAGGTCTAAATTTTACATTAGACTCTTGTTACACCATTGTTAGCAATGCATTGAAAATATTTTATGGAAATAAATAGCCCTGTCCATAGTTTTAAATGTCTGTTTCAGTGCATCATCTGTTTCTCTTGCACAAGGCCCAGTTTTTGTGATCCCCAGTATTCAGTAATTGGGTTGTCCTGCCGTCTTGCCTATTATTGACTTAGAATTTAGCAGAAGCACTTTGGAACGACTCTATCGAGGTAAGTAAAAGTTTTACAGTGAAGCTTTGTAAGTGACCAAAGCTTCAACTGCCATAAATATGGTGGTGCAAATGGAGTCTGTGGAGCCTCGATTAAGAGTCTCAAACGCGGGTCTAGCCAGATATCCCTCTAGGGAAGGACCTAGCCCTGGGGTGGAATCCTTGCGGAGACCATAACCACCATATTAAGTGGCCCTTTTAGTCAATATCCCACTCAGTTACGAGTTAAGGATATGACAAGGGAATTTCCAATTGCATATTCAAATTCCCAGGGGGCAATGCATCATGGATTTCACTGTGTTTGAGCGGTATAACCGGCTGCCCGCAGTGTTTTCCTTGACTGGTCTCCCTGAGATCAGTGAGTGCTTTGTGATAAATATGATGGGAGAGTGCACAGATTGTACATGCGGGAACTTCCAGATGGGCATCTATGGGCATGCATTCAGCTCTTAAGCCATCCACTACTAATAAATAAGTAGTATTTAAAAAGAATATAAACTAATGATTATAAAAATAAATGCAGAGTCTAACCTGTGTATATTGTGGAGGATACATTTACAGTTAATACACCACTGAGAACGTATAAATTACCATTTTTAATATTAACAGAATTATATTATTGCAGATTTCTAGAAACTCCATACTAATCTTTGACAGGTCTGTTGAATTGGTTTTACTGAGTTGTTCCTTGTGATTGAATAACATAATAATTTTCCTAGGAAATGTGCTAGATTATTTATATTATATGGTAGGGCACACTATCAAATCGTTGTAAATATAAACCACTATATATTGGGCTATTGGCCCAAACAAGTACCAGTACTAAAAAAAATAACATTACGTAGGCTACGTTTATTTTACAATTTCAATACAATATTGATAAAGAAAAGCCAGCAATCTTAGTCGGTCGACTTCTGAGGAATCTGTTGTCTGTCTGGAGTCCACAAGGAAAAGGTGAGGCACACCCTCTTCTTTCAAGCCACAGGAACAACCAAATAATTTCCATCAGAATGTGTCCTTTTCAGCAGTTTAACATTTTTTTATTTTAATATTTTTAAAAACTAGTGGTTCAACAAGTAATCCTCATGGTTAAACAGTGGGCACATAGAGATTAAAGCAGCAGAAGCGCACAGACAATGCGTTTTGACAAATAAGATTTTCATCCTGGTTGAGGATTATTTAGTTGCTCCTGTGGTTTTTATTTTACAATGGCACCAACTATAGATGGTGTGTTATTTGAAGGTTTTGTGTACAAGAAGTCCGGGCCCACATTGTTTTAACTGCTTTTAATTGGTTTTTTGTATGGTTAATATATATATATATATATATATATATATATATATATATATATATATGTATATAATAAAGTTAACATTTTTTAATATCATTTTGGTGTGCACATTTGTAGGGTCTTTCTTTACCTTGGTTAATGGTAGAGAAGACACAACACAGAGAGAAAACATTTTATTAGAAATAAAACCACAAGCATGTATCTGGACTCCATCTTTATTACTCCCTCATTCCCTTCCTTGATCCTCTGCAATGTCTTCTTGATTGCAGGCTGCGGTGAAGAACACAGCATCCTGTCAACTCAGCCTCCTAACATTCAATGAATGAGCCTCCAGTTGGGTGGCTGCAGGCTGCTGTTAGGGGGATTCCAATAACAATGGGCCCCCACCCAACTGAGAATACCAGCCTTCAGCTGCCTAGTTTTACCTTGGTTGGCAATTAAAAAAAAGGGCAAAGCCCTACACTTTTTTTTCTTCCATATTTTTTTTGTACACATTGTGACGCCAGGTTGGTTGCCATACATTAATGTGTAGGACCACCAAGCACAGAAACCATCCAGATTGTGGAAATGCAGTAGGATTGCAACAGCCAATCACAGACGCTCTCAGAGAGCATGAGTGTCTGTTATTGGCTGCTGCCTGTTAGTGAAGTGAATATGCTCGAAGCTTCATGGGCATGACAAAAATAAAGTGAGAGGGAGAGAGGACCCAGAATCAAGCAAGCAAGCAAGCCGCAGCAGGAGACTGGTAAAATGATCTGTGTGTGTCTGTGTGTGTTTGCAGCTTTTGGACACCTGTGAAGGTGTTTTCTATATGTTTCATGCTGCCTGCCATTGATTTCAATGTGGTTCAGAAGGTTCAGTGAACAGTTTGTCAAACACTTTAGTGAACATCCCACATTTGGTGAACCAAACTGAATTACAACACTCACATGTTCGCTCATCTCTAATAGAGAACTTATTCAGTGTAATTAGTTATAGTGTGTTGTCATTTTAAAACACATTTAAAGCTTTGTTCTGACTGAACAACACTTTCGTTCTTGCGTACACTTCATAGTAACTCCCGCAAAATACTACCCCCATAATCATGCACAGAAAGCCGAATAAATATCATCATGAAATAAATTAAATACCGTATTTTTCGGACTATAAGGCGCACCAGATTATAAGGCGCACCCTCAAAAAATGACTTTTAAGCCGTCTTGGTCCATATATAAGGCGCACCGGATTATAAGGCGCACCATATTACCATAAAAAAAAAAAAAGATCAGACTGTAAGTCAAACTTTATTCAACTTTTTAACGATAACTCTCAACTTGCCAATACCAGTACATTTTACTTTTCAGTTCATTCGTCCAGCAAAATCCCATCACCCTCCAGTATCCCTATGTAGCCTCCCACCACCCTCCAGCATCCCTCTGTAGCCTCCCATCACCCTCCAGCATCCCTCTGTAGCCTCCCATCACCCTCCAGTATCCCTATGTAGCCTCCCACCACCCTCCAGCATCCCTCTGTAGCCTCCCATCACCCTCCAGCATCCCTCTGTAGCCTCCCATCACCCTCCAGTATCCCTATGTAGCCTCCCACCACCCTCCAGCATCCCTCTGTAGCCTCCCATCACCCTCCAGCATCCCTCTGTAGCCTCCCATCACCCTCCAGTATCCCTCTGTAGCCTCCCATCACCCTCCAGTATCCCTATGTAGCCTCCCACCACCCTCCAGCATCCCTCTGTAGCCTCCCATCACCCTCCAGTATCCCTATGTAGCCTCCCACCACCCTCCAGCATCCCTCTGTAGCCTCCCATCACCCTCCAGCATCCCACACAGTCAGACACACAACACACACACACACACACACACTCAGACACACACACATACACACACATACACACTCAGACACACACACACACACACACACACAAAAACTGATTTTTACTTTTTATACCGGTACTTTTGCTTACTGTACTGTGTGGCAAGGCACTCTCAGCGCTGGAGCCCTCAGCAAATCACAGCGCTGGAGCCCACAGCCAATCACAGCGCTGGAGCCCACAGCCAATCACAGCGCTGGAGCACATAGCCAATCACAGAGCTGGAGCCCTCAGCCAATCAGAGGCTCCTGATGGGCTCCTGGGCTGTGAGCGCGCGTGATACAGCGGCGGCACCGGATACCAGACAGCGGGGACGGCGGCTGGTGATCGCGTCCCCGCACAGTGAGGCATCGGCACCAGCATGGATGGCGGGGACGGCGGCTGGTGATCGCGTCCCCGCACAGTGATACGAGGCAGGCACCGGCACCAGCATGGATGGCGGGGACAGCGGCTGGTGATCGTGCCCCTGCACAGCGATGCCAGGCAGGCACCGGACAAAGGGGGATGGCGGAAACGAAGGATATTGCGGCACAAAGGTATGCCTTATTTTCTGGGGGGTGCCAAATATTTGCAGGCAAATGGCACCCCCTTAGCACTCTTTATATACCTACATTTTCCTGGGAAAAATCCGTATATAAGGCGCACTGCTCTATAAGGCGCACCTATGAATTCTGGGAAAATCTTAGTCTTTTAGGTGCGCCTTATAGTCCGAAAAATACGGTACACAATGTGTTTCAGTATAGATTTAAGATTAAAAACAAATAAGATAGGACACTCTTATTTAGAGTGTAAAGAATCAGGATTACAAGACCATTATGTAAGACATTAGACAATTTTATTAGAATCTATAACATCGATTTTTCTTGTAAGTGAACAAATAAAAGAAAGTAAAGTGCACATAGCTCTGTAAACATATGGCCAAAAGTAGTAATTCCACAATACTGCTATTAATAATTAAAGCATTGAGAATAAAGCAGTTTTGCCTCAAACTATTGCAGCTATAACCCAAATAAAGGGAAGACTAGCAAGGGACCTATTAAAAGTGATACTGAAGTTATTCAAGGGTAAAACTAACACATATACGACATAATGCCTCACTATAATAACAGGTAATACGCCTAGCTGAAACGTGTACTGGATGGTTAGATACTGTATGAACAGGTGTAAATTATATTTGCATTAATAACAAGTTTGACATTTTCTAGTAGTTTTGAGCTCTACAATTATTATTTTAAGACTCAGATAAGAAATGTGTGAACTAAAATTTGAGCATAACTGACCTAATATCTGCAATCAGATAAAAATTCATCCACATTATTCTTACATCTTAACCCCTTCACCATCCAGAGTTTTTTTTCTCCTCCCTTTCTTCCAAGAGCCATAACTTTTTTTTTCTTTTTTTCCGTCAATATAGACATATGTTTTTTTGTGGGACAAATTGTACTTTTGAATGACATCTTCATTTTACGATATAGTGTACTGGAAAATGGGGAAAAAAATTCCAAGTGTAGTGAAATTGCAAAAAAAGAGCAATTTCACAATAGTTTTTTTTTTCCTTTACCTTGTTAAATATATGGCAAAGCAGACCTGGCAGTATAATTCTACATGTCAGTATGAGTAAGTAGATACCAAACATGTATAGTGTTTTCTTTTAATTTAACTAGTGAAAAAAAATTCTGAAGTTGTAAATAAAAAAGAATTCTGCTTTTGATGCCGTTTTCTGAGAACATTTTTATTTTTCAGCATCTTTGGCTTACTTTTTGCGCTTCGAGCTGACATTTTTACTGATGCCATTTTTGGTAAAAAACAACGTTCTGATTGCCTGTTATTGCATTTTATTGCCATGTTGCAGCAGCCAGAAATACTTAATTCTGGAGCTTTCTCAATACACTGTTTACCATTCGAATTAGTTTATTTATTATTTTCATAAATCTAACATTTCTGAACGCAGCGATACCAAACCATCTACATTTAATTATTTTTATTGTTTTATCTTCAATAGGGAAAAAAAGGGGGTGATATGTAGTGTTGTGTTTTTTTTATTTTTTTCATAGTTTTTAAAACTGTTTTTCATTGTTTATTGTATTTACTAGTTCCCTTAGGGGACTTAAAGCTGCAATCATCAGCCCTGCCCTGTAGAGAAGGAATGATGACTTCATGGGGAACTTCATCTTGACAGACAAAGGGGTCATAAGCTTTGATCAATATGTGCAGCCAAAGATGCAAGCTTGGTGTATGAGCCCGCATTAAAGCCAGGGACATGATCTATAATGTACCAGTACATCCTAGGTAATAAAAAAGTTAAATAAATGTGGCATTTTCAGGGCAAAATACATAATCAGGTACAGTTATTGCGCACTTATAGAAGTATTCACCTGCACTTACATAAGTAGCTATTTTACCATTTTCTTAGTTTTAAGAAGTTACAGTATGTCTGTATAAAGTGCATCAATATAAAATTAGAACATCCCACTTGCTTGTCCTTAGAAAGTCACGCACAGCATGTGGCACAAAGCAGATGTGAACACCAGGGAAGATGACAATGGGAAAACCCATTGGGCATTAGGGAAAGGGGTCACTTTCCAACACTCACCTCATACCGAACTCTGAGCTCCCCTACCTCTGGACTTTCACACCATCGTCATCACATGTCTAGATCCTAACTGGCCTTGGACTCACCTTGGCTAGTGTGCATGCCAGCAAGGTATCAGTCTCACTATTACAATAAGACAGCATGATGTAGATAAGGTAGACAGATGGCAAAACACACAACAAACAACAACCTTCAGATCCTACAGCAGGAACTTCACTGAAAGCTAAAGCAAAAAACTCCAAAGCTCCTCCAGAAATAGTCTCCTTCAAAGTGGTCAGCATATAGCATATAACAGACACTGAATGGTAATCAGGTGCGCATATATACTGTGTGCAAAATTATTAAGCAAATGAGTATATTGGTCATATGATACTTTTTATACATGTTGTCCTACTCCAAGCTGCATAGGCTTGAGAGTCAACTACCAATTAAGTAAATCAGGCGATGTGCATCTCTGTAATGAGGTGGGGTGTGGTCTAATGACATCAAAACCTTATGTAAGTTGTGCTTAATTATTAGGCGACTTCCTTTCCTTTGGCAAAATGGGTCAGAAGAGAGATTTGACGGGCTCTGAAAAGTCCAAAATTGTGAGATGTCTTGCAGAGGGATGCAACAGTCTTGAAATTGCCAAACTTTTGAAGCGTGATCATTGAACAATCAAGCGTTTCATGGCAAATAGCCAACAGGGCTGCAAGAAGTGTGTTGGGCAAAAAAGGCGCAAAATTTAGGAAAAAGGCCCATGAATTTAGGAAACTCAAGCGTGAAGCTGCCAAGATGCCAATTGCCATCAGTTTTGCAATATTTCAGAGCTGCAACGTTACTGGAGTATCAAAAAGCACAAAGTGTGCTATACTCAGGGACATGGCCAAGGTAAGGAAGGTGGAAAACGACCACCTTTGAACAAGAAACATAAGATAAAACGTCAAGACTGGGCCAAGAAATATCTTAAGACTGATTTTTCAAAGGTTTTATGGACTGATGAAATGAGAGTGACTCTTGATGGGCCAGAGGCTGGATCAATAAAGGGCAGAGAGCTCCACTCTGATTCAGATGCCAGCAAGGTGGGGTACTGGTATGGGCTGGATGAACTTGTGGGACCTTTTTGGGTTGAGGATGGAGTGAAGCTCAACTCCCAGACCTACCCCCAGTTTCTGGAGGACAACTTCTTCAAGCAGTGGTACAGGAAGAAGTCAGTATCGTTCAAGAAAAACATGATTTTCATGCAGGACAATGCTCCATCCATGCATCCAACTACTCCACAGCGTGGCTGGCCAGTAAAGGTCTAAAAGAAGAAAAAATAATGACATGGCCCCCTTGTTCACCTGATCTGGACCCCATAGAGAACCTGTGGTCCCTCCTAAAATGTAAGATCTACAGGGAGAGAAAACAGTACACCTCTCAGAACAGTGTCTGGGAGGCTGTGGTGGCTGCTGCATGCAATGTTGATCGTAAACAGATCAAGCAACTGACAGAATCTATGGATGGAAGGCTGTTGAGAGTCTTCATAAAGAAAGGTGGCTATATTGGTCAATAATTTTTTTGTTTTGTTTTTGCATGTCAGAAATGTTTATTTCTAAATTTTGTGCAGTTATATTGGTTTACTTGGTGAAAATAAACAAGTGAGATGGGAATATATTTGGTTTTTATTAAGTTGCCTAATAATTTTGCACAGTAATAGTTACCTGCACAAACAGATATCCTCCTAAGATAGCCAAATCTATAAAAAAACACTCCAACTTCCAAAGATATTAAGCTTTGATATTTGAGTCTTTTGGGTTGATTGAGAACATAGTTGTTGATCAATAATAAAAATAATCCTCTACAATACAACTTTCCTAATAATTCTGCACACAGTGTATATAGTGGAAGGGCATGGCCCAAAAGTGCTACAGCTGAGTTCTCAGCCAAATCGGAGAGTCGGTAAAGCCACTCTAACACCTGATAATAGTCAAGTGGGCAGCAACAAGGATCTGTGATCAATTATGCATTGTGACCTTATGATCTCAGATCCCCTAGAGGTCATCTCAGAATGTGTCACACCCATGAGACAGTATGAGGAATCAAATTTCTATTAATATTTTGTGAAGTTCAAATCAGTTAATCTTGAATGGATTCACTTATTTCTAAAGACACCTTGAGAAGTGTAACCCACATAGGGGATTGTGTCTGGGAGTGAATCCACTGAGCTGAAGCACCAATTTTCACCTGGAGGAGTGAGTCTGAATGACTACAGAGTCTTGTCCAGTGCTTTAGGCTGGGAGATTAGGATTGTGCAAGTAGGAAGCTGCCAGGTGCAACTCCACGGGGTCTTGGTAGCACAACAGCTAACTCCATGGGTCGATCTCCTTTGGATAGGCACAGTCTCTGGGTAGGGGCAGCCAGGATGGCTGGAAGCAGGCAGGTACAGTCTCTGAACAGGTGAAGTCAGAATGGCCGGATGCAAGCAGTGAAGGCTTTGAGTATGGCAGAGGGACTCATGCAGATGGTGCAGAAGGAGACTAGTCCAGATGTGGTAGCAGGACTGGCATGGATGATGCAGAAGTAGGTCTGGTGCAGGTTGTGTGGCAGCACAGCGGAACTAGGAACAGATATAGTTCAGGCAAAGCAAAGACACTGGATGCAGCAAAGCGACCTGACAACTAGCATTGTGTTTCCAATGCAAAGACCATGTTCTCACACTTTCCAAATGAGGATGGTGTCTTACATACCCTGTGCTTCTTATCCTTAGACTTAGAAGCATTTCTTGGTAGGGAGCATTGGCCCTTTAAAGAGCGGGGACATGCGTCACGCATTACCTAAGTGCATGGAAACCTGAGCAGCATGTGCAGGTCCTTGGATCAGGAAGCAGCCTATGCAGCCCAAGTACATTTCATAAGACTGCTGGAGGGCTGAGTACTCTGTAGCTGCCGGTGTCCCTGCAGTGTAGGTGCCGATGCCAGAGCAGATATAACAAAAAGTGTTTTTCTGTATAATATATTTGAAAATGTATTACATGAAACTATACATTTACTTGATGTGAACAGAATTGCTGGTAAAGTCACTTATTATACTTTAAAGTCTATGTTATGCCTTGACTTCAAGCAACATCATTGCCATGATGGGCTTCATAATGTTGCCTAATGTCTTGCCAGACTTGCTAATACTCAAGTGAGATTATAATGTTGTATGTGACCTAGGCATATTTATGACTTTAGAGCATAATTCATCTATTTTACAAGCAGCTGGACACCACTTTATATGAGTTAAGTGAATAAAATGTTTTGTGAAATTTAAAAAAAAAAATTGAAGTACATTGAATTCACTATTAATCATTTCTCTCTTCTCTCTTCTCTAATGACAACTCACAAAACATATAAAATGCCATTCGATGCACATTATAGAAAAGCTTAGATTGTCTCTAACTTTACTTGTTGCTACTTACCAGATTTTTCAGGCTATAAGATGCACTTTGCCAAATTTTGGAGTAATGAGTGGGCGACCTTTGGATCAGATGTACATGACTGTGGCTGGGGGGGTGGTGGTAAAGGATCATGTAATAGAAAGCAGGAGTCAGCACTGGGGCTATCACTGTGGTCACTGTTTAAGAAAATGAATATTCACTGCTCCCGATGCACTGAAGCCAGCGCCAAGAGGTGGGTGGTTTAATGGATGTGTGCAGCAGTGAATATACATTCTCTTTAATAGTGGGCTCACAATTATCCATCGACCGTTTCACTGCAGCTGCTGGATGATCAAGTGTGCCCGTTATTACAAAGAATTAATATTACTGCTACCCACACCTATAATCTCAAGGGGAGTGGTGAATTTTTTGGCAGCTGATGTTGTCGTAAGTGGGCGCGTATGACAGTGACATCATATGCAGCATTGCTTACACACTAAAGTAATGTGATGGCATTAGAGGTTGACTTTGCACACAATAGGAGTAGAAGAAAGGTGAGTAGAATCATTTATTTTTTATGTGTGTGACATGATGGGAGGCATTTACGCCAAGATTGGCCCATGATGGGGATCATATATAACAGAATGGTGGCCATATACCAGGATATGAACCATATATACCAGGATAGGGACATATATACTAAGAAGGTGATCATTTATACCAGGATGGGCCCAGGATGAAGGCCATATATACCAGGATGGGCCAAGGATGAGTGCCATATATACCAGGATAGGCCCATATATACCTGGATGGACATACAATGAGGGCCATATATACTAGGATGGGGCCATATATACCAGGATGGGACTAAGATGAAGACCTATATACCATGAGAAGGCTGTTTTAACTAGAATCGGTTCAGAATGAAGGCCATATATATCAGGATTGGCCATATATTCCAGAAAGGGCCAAGCATGAGGGCCATCTATTTTACGATAAGGCCATATATGCCAGGATGAAAACTACACATACCAGGATGAGCCCATATATACTAGGATGGGGCAATATATACCAGGATGAGGGCCATGTATACCAGGATGTGGAAAATATATACCAGGATGGGGGCCATATATACAAGGATAGGCTTAGGATGGGCATCTTACATACTGGCATCAGACAAGGATGGGGAAAATAAATACCAGGGTGGAGGATATATACACCAGGATGGTGGACATATACACCTGGAAGGGGCCAAGGATGGTGGAGATTAGTGCAGAACTGGGGGACATTACCTCAATAACAGTCAGCAGAAGATCTTCCCGTTAACAATGCATCGTGCTCACATTTTTTGGTTTAAATTCTTTGGGTACTGTGGGTGGCAGCTGTTCGCCACTATTCTTGCTGGCTGTAGGGGATGGGCAGGATATATGCCACGCGGTGCACATGTGGTTATGTACAGCCATGATTTGCTGAGAGGCAGGCAAAGATCCTGTTCGTTAAACCAATACGTTCACATGAACAAGTATTTAAGGTCCTGCAATGCTTCAAAAGTTACCTCTCCCTGAAGAATCAATTCTATTTAGGCACTTGAAACGTGCATTGGAGTGGTCCTCTGCTTAGTGGTCTCTTTGGGGTACTTCACTCATGGATAAGCTTTATGAAAGAGTGCATATATGACGGAGATTAGACAGCTATATCAGCAGCTCTCTCATAGTTATGATTTGAAGTGACTTGTGCTCAGATTGCTTGTAACTTCCCTGGATTTGAGCTCTATATTTTATGTTTATGAATTTGCATGGAATACCTACTTTCTCTTACTTATTTGCATGGCCTGTTTTAATCCTTTATATCTCTTATCTGCTACTTTTTTAACTATTGTAATATCTACTGCAAATACTATTTGGAAATTAAGGTATCCTGTGGGAACCCTTTACATATATATTTTTTCAGTTTCCACTATTGGCTGGGTGTGTTGCCCTTGGATTAATCTTTATTCTTTTATACTTAATTCTTATACTGTTGTGCTTGTCAATATTAAGAATTGTGTTTTTTTTAATTGCAATAAAAATCCCCTTTGTTTAGCTATACACTGCATGTTTGTTCTCCTGTTTTTGTACATTGCTCTTATGGAGTTGTTAATTCTGGTTAAAAGCTTGTTGATGCATAGGCTATTATAAAGATGTTTTCTAAGGAATATGTCTTATTATCAATCACTGGTCTTAGTAGTCACAAGCAGCACATGATTGAGTAACCACTGAGGCTTTTCAATGACTGAAGTGGTATTTAGTGTTATCAATGTTCCTGTATTGCCTAGGACCACCAGAGTTTGGTTTAAATATTTAATCTTTTTTTTATTATTTTGTACAATTTTCTTCCCTTAGTCTATTTTTGAAAAATCATGTCAATCTGTTTAATGGTTTATTATACAACTGAATAG
The DNA here is from genome assembly GCA_033576535.1 of Allobates femoralis. Lineage (NCBI taxonomy): Eukaryota > Metazoa > Chordata > Amphibia > Anura > Aromobatidae > Allobates > Allobates femoralis. Next base: position 545,468,915 of record JARQOC010000002.1, read on the forward strand.
GGATCAGGCACATTTAAAAAAAATCAATTAAAATTCTTTACACTTGCTTTGCAACATATTAAAAATTAAGCTTTGAGTAATGAATCTTCAAAAAACCCTGAAGCATGTTTTACTGTAGCCTCTACTGGGGGTTTCAATTGATGCTATAGCGTTTTAATTACCTTTTCCTGTCTGGTTCATCTTTCTTGTTATGTTCGGCTCTGTTACGCTATTGATCTGCACTGTTAATAGCTTTTTGTCTTGTGTCCGGATATTCTAAAAGTGATATAGCAGAAAAGCAAAAAACCCATCTATGTCATATTCTACAAATGTTTGAATTTTCCAACCAATTTGTTTTAGGAAAATCAAACCTGAAAACTATAAAGTTCTCCAAAAAGTGTGTAACCCTGGACAGAGCACAAGCCAAATAATATATGGCTAAATATTCTTTTCATTTTGTAAAAATAAATTGACTGATATATAAAAAAGACTAATAAAAGTTAATTCTCCCAGACTACCATGTACAGTGCAGCAGCCAGATTAACACAATCCTTTAACACTGGCTGTGTACTGAAGATGGGAAGTCCATAAGAAGAAAATCTGTTCAGATTTTGGGTATTTCCAGAATTCTTTTCATTTTAAGTTGCAGGCTTTAAAATGTCATCATCATAGGAACCATTCACGCATTTTGACTCTTAGACATGAGTCTTAGGCCCCTTTCACATCAGCGGTTTTGCGCTGATCGCGGCAGTTGCGGTGAAAAAACCGCAACTGCCGTGATTACCGCATAACGGCTGCACTTGCGGTTTACTTGCGGCAAGCCCCATACAATGTATATGCGGGCTTGCGGCAGGTGCAGCAAGTGCGGTATCGGCACTTGCTGCAAGTGGGGCCGCGAAAAAAAACGCGTCTGACCGCGCAAAAGCAAAAAAAAATTTCTCTTACAAATTAAATTTCTTTTTTGCTACATAAATAAAAAAAAATAAATTATGCTTTAGTTTTTCTTCGGGATGTTAATTTTCTTGGTTAATTTTATCTTAAAAATGTTAAAAAATGGTTTATATTAGAATTAAAAAATTAAAAATTACAATTGTATACAGACATTATTTGTTTCCTCGACTGGTAATTGCCAGTATTTGTTGGGTTTGTTTAATTTCCTATAAAAATAGTGACTGTTAGTTTAAACCCCTGACCTTTCTGGTTACACTAAAATGGTAGGATATTTATGACTCTATGATGTCTTACCCCATATGTTTACTTGGTAATTCATCTATGGAAGTTGCGCAACTGTGCCACTGTTAAAACGTGAACTATTGAGGAATAGAATTATGGCTTTTAATACCAAGGTATAGTGGTGGTTGGTTTTACCATCTATGATTGGTATATTCACCTCTGGTGATGGATATGGTGATACTCCTAGGGGGTGATAGGTTGTTGTATGGTGGTTTAGGGTTATCGATGTCTTCTCAACTGGATGGATCTAGTGGAATTTCTAGTGGTTTTGTCATGTAAAATAAATCATACCAAAAATAATCATTTCAAAAATTGTAATACTTTTAATGTTACCAATAATCTATACAAATCTATTGAGAAATATAATGAAATTATTTTTTGAGGGATAAAATAATCAAAAAAAAATTAAAATAATGGGGTAGCATAGGTGCCAACAGCTGTAATACTGCAACTACCAGTATTCGCCTCAAACACAAGAGGACCCCCAATAAGTGCAATCACATCAGTGAACACCGGGGACATAATAACAATGGTCGGCCCTGATGGTGGAAAAAGGGGGATGAGTCACTTCCTGTACTCACCTGAGGCTGAACTCTAAGCTCCCTCAGGTCCCTAAATTGTTTATTTCACCCCATTGCCGGGCAAGATACCTAGTCCCTGGCTAGCCTTGAACTTACTCCTCACTAGTGATATGGCCAGTGAGATTGTTAGTCCCACCACTACACTAATAAAACACCAGGAAGATAAGACAAATGGGGATAACGAAAAGGATATAAACCAATTTTCAACAGTCAGACACCATGACTGCAGCCTGAAATACTTCAAACTGATGAACTACACGGCAGCAAGAGCTAAGATGATGCCCAACTTTCTTGCTTTCTGGCAAATAAAATAATGTGAATTCTCTATAACTAGTGCCTTCTGGTGCTACAAGGGGCTATTTAACAGTAAAGGGTGTGGTCACCAGCCAAAAGCACATGAAGAGAAGGTATTCAATGCTGCTACCAACAAAACTGACATTAATCCTTGCAGCACCAAAGGAAAGGAAAATACATCAAGGGTCCGTTTGCACAATGCGTATTGCATTGTGTGTTTGGTGGGGATCAGCTGCAAATCTGCAGCAAATCGGCACTAAATTTGTAGCAGTGTGTTTTCTCAGCCAAATCAATGGGATTTGGGATGTCCTATCTGCATGATACATATTTTTTCTGTCTTGGATACACAGAGTATTTGATTGCGGAAAAATCTGCACCATGTTACTTTTTGCTGTGGATTGTACCATGATTTTTACCCATAGACCCTCATTTTAACTCAAATACAGAGTAGATATGCAGCAGTGTTTACATGATGAGTATTTGTTGTGTATTTTGAAACAAAATTGCATTGAAAACCACAGGTAGTGATAGTGTTGAGGGAGGGAGTAGGATGTAACATCTTATTTTCTCTTTTTTTGACCAAAGTATACAAAGTTTATTGAAATAGACACAAAGCACCATCAAATATGTATCAAAAATGCACCGTGCGGACTGGGATGGTTTTGGTGCGTTTTTCTGACACTAGGTGCAGATTTTGGAAGTTCAAAATCTGCACCACAAATTCAGCGTGGGAACGGGCCCTTAATGTGATGTAACATGTAATATGAGAAACCATCGTGACAACAGCCACTTATAATTTGGGAAGTGGATGTTTCCAAAATTTGACAACCACATTTAAACTCATGTTAAACTGTAGTAAGTACACAGCTTCCATCATTTACAGTCATTCTGATTAACTTCATCTAAAGTTTAACTGTTTTAGTAACATACAACACAGGAAAGGCATCTAATTGTTAAAAATTATTAGGAGAAAGGCATAAAAAAAATTCCAAGGCATTCGATGTATCATGAAACACTATGAAGATGGGTCATTATGAATTGGCATATATTTAACACAACAGTAACATTACCTAAAACTGGACATATCTCAAATGTTGGTGAAAGGCCTAATCAACAATAACGGAGCTGCAGGAATTTCTTGACAAGTATTGGTTGAGTAATGCATGTGAAAATATTTTTCTGTATTCTTCACATGTCTGTCCTATGGGGTAGGGTGTAAGCAACTTGATTAAAAAAAGCATCCAAGCCTGCCTATGTTTTTGTAAAACTTACAGCTGCCAAAATCCCTAAAGCATGTGGGAAAACATTTTGTAGTTTGATGAGACCATGCTTGAGCTTTTTGGCCATGAATCCAAAAGGTTTCAACATGACAACGACACTAATAATATCTCAAAACCAACAAAAGAATGTCTTCACCGGAAAGTCCCATTTTGGAATGGCCAGGCCAGAGCCCAGACCAATTGATAGTCTGTAGACTGATCTAGAGAGAGCTGTAAACAGGAGATGCCCTCATAATCTGACAGATATGGAGCACTATGCAATTAAAAGTGTGCAAATGTTGCTAATTTTACATGTGCCATGCTGATAGACTCCTATTGAAAAGGACTGAATGCTGTCATAAATTTAAAGAGTATTTTAGCAAAGTATGAGGTGAAGGCTGTGCATATTTATGCAACCACACAATGTTAGTTCTGTCCTCTTTTTCCACCTGTAACGATATTAGTTTATTTTTCAATTTAATTGTATTGATTATAGGTGACAATGAAGATGGAAAATACTCCGAACAATTATTCTTGGTATGATATTTTTAATGATAAAACCTGGCATATTAAAAATAGGTGTGTAGATTTTTTATATCCATTGTTCCGAAAACTTCTGTAGCTGGAAAGTCACAAAATGTGACAGTAAAATTATGGATCCGAGTTATACTGCAGTAACAGCACCATAACAGCTGCCTATTTTAAAACACAGAAAACAAGAAGGGTCCAGTATTAGAGAAGGGTCCAGTATTAAACCCCTTATTGTTAATTTTGTAACTAATACAAAAATCTCCATTTAAAAATTGTTGTGTTAGTGAAATTGTGATTTCTGCAGTTTCATATGTCAAACCCAAACTTTTTTTCTTAAAGAAAAATTTCTATAATCCAGAAATTAAAAAATAACAGTTTAAAAAGTTTAGTTACCAAAGTGTTAAAGATAGTTCAAATTAGTCCGCTTCATAGCTATAATAGTCTAATATTGGACATGCCATCTGAATACAATGGCATGTTGCAGGAGCTCGTTTTTGAGGCGTGATTCTACTTATGTGGCGCCCCGCAACGAGTGCGTCACAAGAGGGTATTGCAGCCATAAATGCAGCCGCAATATTCTCTGACACAGCAGTGACCTGGTTAACTTTGAGATCCAACCCTGCATGCATCACCTAGAACAGAGGGCCAATCCAGGGTCCTGGTGGGCTGAGTGTTAGGGAAGTGTGTAGGAAAAGTTAGTCTAGAACAGAAGAGAAGGAGTCTAGAACGAGAAGAGAGAACTTGGAGTAGGAGCGGGGGACCTGCACCTCGTGCAGCCCCGGGCCGTCACCGGTCGGGTGTCAGCACCTGAGGCCTTAACAACCGGGATCGGGCATCATTAGCCACGGGTTCCAAAAGACTCCCGTGCCCAAAACCTCACAGCCGGTTCACTGGTACCGAAGCTGGCAGCAGTTCACCTCTGCTACGCGAACCAGAAGCGTGGAGGAGCAGCTTCACAGGAGCACACCACCACCAGCCAACTTCCAGTCGTCTAACCAGCGGTGTACCCACCGAGGGATCCAAGGCTCCCCAAAACATCCACAACGTACATCTTGGATAGGGCATTGAAGCAGTCTCCCCGTACCCCATCTGGTATTCCTGGGCGACAATGGCAACCACTTAGCTAGAATGGAGGAACACTACGGGTCTCTAAGGGACACCATCACTGCTGAGTCCACCCGGTCCACTACCCGTGAACTGTATACCATGTACTGCCTGCTGGTTACAGTAAAGACCCATTGCAGAGACTTTCTGTGTCCGTGCTTCCTTATGAACTGTCCGTCCGCACTACAAGGTAACCGCAGCTGCCGCACAACATCTTAAGCAGCTCCAGCCTCCGGGGATCACCGCTCAGCCTGTGGGGAGCGTTCCATCTTGCTGCTGTCCATCCCCCGGAGGTTCCGCAGCGTCGGTAACGATTACCGAAACTACTCATAGGTGGCGTCACGAATAAATGAACCCCTTTAATCTGTTCCTACAAGACGTCTTCACTTTTGATCTGCACTCAGCCGGGCCCGGCTACCAGCAAGCAGCCCACCCGTGACAAGGAGGAAGGAGCTACAGCCTGTCTAAACCGGAGTCCACGGGCTGACGGTGAGTCACTTATATCAGGAGCGGGGAATAATTTTTCTGCCGAGGGCCATTTGGAAATTTCTACCATCCTTCGGGGGCCGCACAAAATTATCAACTTGAAAATTACCAGCTATATTTGGTTAAACAATCAACTTACCCCTATTGTGGTGGCTGGAGCTGCTTCTCTTTGGTGAGTGAAATTGGTCATGCTGCTTCTCAACTGCTTTTCCAGGTTTGCTCGAGCCCTAGACATCACAGGAGAGGCTGGGGCATATACCTCACTGGGGAGGTTGAGCCTGGGGTATAGAGATCACTGGAGAGCTGGATTCAAAGAGCAGACAGTCAGCAAAACATGTCTGGCAGCCTGAGCACTGTAGTTCCCAGGAATCTGCCCGAGGGCCGCACAAAAAGTCATCAAGGGGCGCATTTGGCTCTAGGGCCTGAGTTCCTCACCCCTGACTTAGATTATCACGTACCATTTTATTTTGGAAAGGCACATCGATGTGTTTTTTCACCTTTTATATAAAAGGACTATTTTTATTTTTTTTAATACTTGTATTAATTATCTATTTTAAATACTGAACGCTCCGCAAACATGGTGCCTGCTGTTTCCACATTTCCATTCCAGTTGTGAACTGGCAAGTAGCAACTTCACAGCTTAGCATTTTTGCTTTCTTTAACTTATGTTTAAAATGAGAGGATTCTCAATATTTAAAATAAATACATGCATTCATTAAATTAAAAAAATAATAATTAAAAAACACTAAAACGTTAAGGTTTTGTGACTGTTTGATTAGAAGCATTTAACAATTTTAGGAACAACAATACTGCTGGCTTTTTCCAAAATTACTTTATGTGCATATATCTATGGAATGACATCTTTATTTGGGGTTAAGCATATTTTTGTAAGGCCACATGCTCACAGTACATTGTTTGATGCTCTTTTTTTTGCCACAGATTTTGAGAATCTGCATGTCTATCCTAAATCCAGCAAAGTCTATGACATATCAGAAGTGTTGTGCCCAAGTTGCTTTTTTTTCCTGGTAGATCTGGTTCACATTTTGTTTTCCTGCAGCAAAATCTGCACCAGATCTGCTAGGAAAAAAAACAACATTGGTGCAGCCCTTCTCTCAAAGACTTTGCTGGCTTTAGGATAGACATGCAAATGTTGATGCAGAATTTCAAATCCTGCTTAAAAAATGCATCAAACAATGCACCGTGGGCACAGGGTCATAAGCATGGGAGTATTTTAATCCAAAATTCCTCCAAAAAAAAAAACCTTAAAAAAAAACAATAAACATGAAACACCATTGCAAACATTTTACTTTTTGCCTATGAATTTCAATTTTCTACATGGTATTGGTATCACAAAAACTACTCTGTGATCTAATATTTAACTATGCACGCTTAGTTTGTAACACCTGTTTAAATGATCAAATATATGTGCCACAATAATATCACGGTTCTGCTGTTGTTGATTTTTTTTGTTGTCTGTAATGTCAACTCTAGACCGAAATAAAGGTAAGGGTAATGAAGGGTCAAATACCAAAGCTAAAAGAATCACATATTGGATAAGAAAACTCCACTACTAACCACACAGATATATATAAAATCATTTATTTTTATTTAGAGACAATAGTAAAAAACAAGATATGGATCAATAGGTAGGAAAAATAATAAAATTGTGTGACACATATGGATTAAACAGAGTAGATCAAGTGATCAATGATTATTATCACAACAATACTTAAATATTCAAGTGTGAACAAGTTGTAAACATCATTTAACTCTCAATATAATATGAGCAAATTGCAGCATAGGGGTAACACTATAAATAACAATTTATCTACTATATAATTGCCGTAGCACGTTTTGTGTCGGACCCCGGCACGCCGTGGATATGTCACACTCTGACGTCACCACGGCGAAGCATTGCCCGCGTAGCGGGCATTGCGAGCCGTCGCCGCTGTCAGCACACATATTAATAGTGATGATCCTCCTCCTGCCCGCGCTGCCTGCCCCATCACCCCCCTGCCTGTCACCATAGCCATCCTCCACTGCCCGGTCACCCCCCCCTGTCACAACACTTCCCCCCGCTGCCCCATCACCCCCCTGCCTGTCACCATAGCCATCCTCCACTGCCCGGTCACCCCCAGCCTATCACCACTGCCCCTCCGCTCCCCGATCGCCCCCCCCCCCCCCCACTCTCCGGTCACCCCCCGCCTGTCAGCACAGACCCCCTCCACTGTCCGGTCACCCCCCCCGGCCTCTTACCACAGCTCCTTCAAGCCAGCCGCGATCTCTCTTCATCCTGCTTGAGGACCTCTGATGACGTCACGATGATGGGTGGAGTCACAGATCACATGATCGTGACGTCATCAAAGGTCCTGTTCCGATCTAACCTACTCTGCCTACTCATCCCCCTGCGCTGCACACTGACCCCCACTCTGCCCCTGACCCTGCTCTGCCTACTCACCCCCACTCTGCCCCTGACCCCCACTCTGACCACTCACCCCCACTCTGCCCACTCACCCACCAACTCTTCCCCCTCACCCCCACTCTGCACACTGACCCCCACTCTGCACACTGACCCCCACTCTGCACACTGACCCCCACTCTGCACACTGACCCCCACTCTGACCCTGCTCTGCCCACTGACCCCCACTCTGCCCACTGACCCCCAAACTCTGCCCACTCACCCCCCTACTCTTCCCCCTCACCCCCTCTCTGCCCCCCTCACCCCCACTCTGCACACTGACCCCCACTCTGCCCCTGACCCTGCTCTGCCCACTGACCCCCACTCTGACCACTGACCCCCACTCTGCCCACTGACCCCCAAACTCTGCCCACTCACCCCCCTACTCTTCCCCCTCACCCCCTCTCTGCCCCCCTCACCCCCACTCTGCACACTGACCCCCACTCTGCCCCTGACCCTGCTCTGCCCACTGACCCCTCACACTGACCCTGCTCTGCCCACTGACCATCCTCTGCCCACTCACCCCTCACTGACCCTGCTCTGCCCACTCACCCTGCTCGGCCCACTGACCCCTCACACTGCCCACTGACCCTCCTCTGCCCACTGAACATGCTCTGCCCACTGACCCCTCAATGCCCACTCACCCTGCTCTGCCCACTGACCCTGCTCTGCTCACTGACCACTCACACTGCCCACTCACCCTGCTCTGCCCACTGACCCCTCACACACCCCACTGACCCTGCTCTGCCCACTCACCCCTCACACTGACCCTGCTCTGCCCACTGACCCTGCTCTGACCACTCACCCCTCACACTGCCCACTGACCCCTCACACTGCCCACTCACGCCTCACACTGCCCACTGAACATGCTATGCCCACTTACCCCTCACACTGCCCACTGACCATGCTCTGCCCACTGACCCCTCACACTGCCTACTGACCCTGCTCTGCTCATTTACTCCCACTCTGCCCACTCACCCCTGCTTTTACCACTGACCCTGCTCTGCCCACTGACCACCCTCTGTTCACTCACCCCCCGCTCTGCCCTTTCACCATGCCCACTGACCCCTGCTCTGCCAACTGACCGTGCCCACTCACCCATGCTCTACCCACTGACCCTTCTCTGCCCACTCACTGTACCCATTGACTGCCGCTCTGCCCACTAACCCCTGCTCTGCCCACTGACTGTGCCCAATAACCCTTGCTATGCCCACTAAACCCTGCTCTGCCCACTCACCCCCGCTCTGCCCGCTGACCCCTGCTCTGCTCACTGACTGTGCCCACTCACCCCTGCTCTGCTCACTCACCCCTGCTCTGCCCACTGATTTTTCCCACTAACCCCTGCTGTGCCTACTGACTGTGCCCACTGACCCCTGCTCTGCCCAATCACTCTGCCCACTAACCCCTGCTCTGACCACTGACCCCCGCTATGACCCTGCTCTGACCACTGACCCCCAAATCCTGCTCACTGACCCTGCTCTGCCCATTCACCCCCCACTCTGCCCACTCACCCCCGCTCTGCCCACTGACCCTGCTCTGCCCACTTACCCCCCCCCCCTCTGGCTACTGACCATGCCCACTGACCCCAGCTCTGCCCACTGACCCCAGCTCTGCCCACTGACCCCAGCTCTGCCCACTGACCCCTGCTCTGCCCAATGACTCTGCCCACTAACCCCTGCTCTTCCCACTCATCCCCCACTCTGCCCACTGACGCTCGCTTTGCCCACTGACCCCCAGCAGATCGGTTTCCCAGCCAACGACAGGTCCTGTCCTGCCACCTACAAGACGGGTGGTGCGAGCCGCCGCAGGGTAAGTATCCTCACTGAGGTTTTTTTAGTTTTATTATCACCATGAAGGAGGGGGGAGGGGGTGTGCAGCCCCAGAGGGAGGGGGGCCGCAGAGACTGGAGGCCCAGAGGGACGGGTGCCACGGGGAGCGGAGGGGGTCAGGAGGAGCGCCTCCATCCTGCCCCCCCCTATCCATCCTGCCCCACCCAACACCATCCTGCCCCCCCGACTCCATCCCGCACCCCCCCACCCATCCTCACCCCCCACCAACATCCTGCCCCGCCGCCTCCATCCTCCCCGCCCCCCCTCCCCCCGCCACCATCCTGCCCTGCCGTCTCCATCCTGCCCTGCCGTCTCCATTCTGCCCTGCCGTCTCCATCCTGCCCTGCCGTCTCCATCCTGCCCCGCCTTCTCCATCCTGCCCTGCCTTCTCCATCCTACCTCGCTCCGTCCATCCTGCCCCTCCGACTCCATCCTGCCCCTCCGACTCCATCCTGCCCCTCCGGCTCCATCCTGCCCTCCGCCTCCATCCTGCCCCTCCGCCTCCATCCTGCCCCTCCGCCTCCATCCTGCCCCTCCGCCTCCATTCTGCCCCGCCCCCTCCATCCTGCTCCGCCACCCACTATCCTGCCCCCCCACCCACCATCCTGCCCCCCTTGCTCCTTCCTGCCCCACTCACTACTTCCTGCCCCGTTCACTCCATCCTGCCCTGCTCGCTCCATCCTCACCCCCGCTGTTCTTGCTCCCCTGCCTCCATCCTGCCCTCACGCTTACTCATCCGGCCCCGCTTGCTCCATTCTGCTCATCTGCTCAATCCTGCCCCTTCGGCTTCATCCTGCTCCTCCGCCTCCATCCTGCCCCCCTCAATCCATCCTGTCCCCCGCTCTTCTTGCTCCCCCGCCTCCATCCTGCCCTGCTCGCTCCATCCTGCCGCCCCCCTCCCCCGCCTCCATCCTGTTGCCCCGCCTCCATCCTGTTGCCCCGCCTCCATCCTGTTGCCCCGCCTCCATCCTGTTCCCCCCGGCTCCATCCTGTTCCCCCCCGCTCCATCCTGTTTCCCCCGGCTTCATCCTGTTTCCCCCGGCTTCATCCTGTTTCCCCCGCCTCCATCCTGCCCCCTCCCGCTCCATCCTGCCCCCTCCCGCTCCATCCTGCCCCCCCTTCCCGCTCCATCCTGCCCCGCTCGCTCCATCCTGCCCCGCTCGCTCCATCCTGCCCCGCTCGCTTCATTCTGCCCCCCCAACACAATCCTGCCCCCCCTCCCCTCCTCAGCTGATCGCTTGCCCAGGCAACTACAGGTCCTAAAGGCCTGTAGGACCTACAAGGCGGAGGTGGAGCGAGCCGCCGGACAGGTGAGTATCCTCACTGAGGATTTTTTTAATTTTACTGTGGACAACCGGGGGCCAGGAGGAGTGGGGGACCGCGGTGACCGCAGTATTGCCATATACCATAGTGCTGCTATACATGTGCTATAATGTACTGCCATATACCATAGTGCTGCTATACATGTACTGTAATGTACCGCCATATACCATAGCACTGCTATACATGTACTGTAATGTACCGCCATATACTATAGTGCTGCTATACATTTACTATAATGTACTGCCATATACCATAGCGCTGCTATACATGTACTCTAATGTACCGCCATATACCATAGCACTGCTATACATGTACTGTAATGTACCGCCATATACTATAGTGCTGCTATACATTTACTATAATCTACCGCCATATACTATAGTGCTGCTATACATGTGCTCTAATTACCACCATATACCATCGTACTGATATATATATACTACTATATAATTGCCGTAGGCACTTCCGTGTCGGACCCCGAAAAGACCGTGGCTATGTCACTCTGTGACGTCACCAGTTGGCCTGCGCGAGCAAGGGCCGCGAAGCGAACCAGAGGCTCGGCCACAAAGTTAGCGATTTACCGCTCATGTAGCGCGAGTCGCTGCCTGAGCGGTAAATCGCTAACTTTGTGGCCGAGCCTCTGGTTCGATTTTCGGCCAGCGACTCGCAATGCCCACTTCGCGGCCATTGCGAGCACTCAGCCCCAAAAAGTATTCACACCCCCCCAAAAAGTATTCAACCCCCCCAAAAAGTATTCACACCCCCCCAAAAAGTATTCAACCCCCCCAAAAAGTATTCACACACCCCAAAAAGTATTCACACACCCCCAAAAAGTATTCAACCCCCCCAAAAAGTATTCACACACCCCCAAAAAGTATTCACACCCCCCCAAAAAGTATTGAACCCCCCAAAAACTATTCACACCCCCCCAAAAACTATTCACACACCCCCAAAAACTATTCACACACCCCCAAAAAGTATTCACACCCCCCCAAAAAGTATTCACACCCCCCCAAAAAGTATTCAACCCCCAAAAAGTATTCACACCCCCCCAAAAAGTATTCAACCCCCCCAAAAAGTCCTTACACCCCCCCAAAAAGTATTCACACCCCCCCAATAAAATAAATAAAAAAAAAAATAATAATATATAAAATTAATATATTAATTAAATTAACTAATTTAAATTAAAAAAAATAATCTAATACAAATAAATTTCATTAAAATAAAAAATTAATATACAAATAATAAAAATAATAAATATTAAAATAAATCAAAATTAAAAAAAATATATATATATATATAATTAAAATATTAATAACATTAACTAATTCTAAGAAATTCAAATTACTCAAATAAAAAAAAAATCAATTAAAATAAAAAAAAAAATAATATTCTAAAAATATTCTATAATAAATAATTACAATAATAAAATCATAAATAATAAAAAAAAATATTCCATATAAAAATTCATAACATTAACTAATTCTAATAAAATAAAACTAATAAATAAAATATTCATAACATTAAGTTATTCAAAAAAATTGGAAATAAAAAAAAATAAATAAAAAAAAAAATAATATAGCTACTATAATCTAATTAACGCACGTTCTAGAATCCCGATGCATTTGCATCGGGCTCACAGCTAGTACAATATATTTAGTTATCCATTAACGACTTGATCTACTCCTCATAATCTGTATGTGTATTTCTGGTTATACTTTTCAATGGTCTTCTAAGTTTTTCAACAAACTTGTAGAAATGATTTAAGCAATATCCCTGTGTCCAAAATGTATGCTAAACTTAAACATTGCAAAGGCAATGGTTGTGGTAGGACAATAGAAAAATATCAGAGATAAGAATGTGTTAGCCGCTAGCAGCAGCATCATTGGCACTGCCGGTAGGATACATCCCATGACAAATAGTTCTACATGAAGGTCACATTTGTTCTCCATCATTTCTTGCAAGGAAGCAGGGGGAATAGTAGAATATCTGCCCCATCTCTCATCTGAATCACAGCGGATGATGTTGCATGGAGCAAACATTTCAATCCTTCAATTGCGCATTTCTGTTTTGCCCCATAGATCCCCAACCAATAGTAACCTGGTGGCTAAAGAACATATTATACTATAACAACTCATTTCAGTTGATTTGTTGAAAGAGATAAAAAGTAAGTATTTTTTTTCTCAGATGAATGAGTTCTGAAGAAAATGGAAAACTTGATTTTAATGCCAATCTGTATACAGCTCTACAATCTATGGTGCTAGGGCAAATCTCAAATTGGTAATCTTCCCAGTGTGTAAGGAGCCCAGGCCACCTCCCACACTGAGGCACATGTAAATTAAAATCAGGAGTGATGATGATTCTGTGGTTCCCAAGACCTGGGAATGAGACAGAAGAACTGAGAAAGTGATGGACATAGTATCCGGGGCTAAATCTGCTTGTTCTGAAGTAATCTTTGGGGCAGGTGCTGTTAAAACTGTTGTGAATGTACCAAGATCAGCAGTGGCTGTAAGCTCTGGTGGTAGTTGTAGTGATAGTAAGTCGTATGTGCAGGCATCTTGTTGTATGATTTTTTTTATACATTGCTATAAGACCAATCTGTTGCCGCATGCTGGTTGTGTTTTTGCAAAATAACCCGTTTACATCCTGACACACATTGACAAGGAATTACAATACTCCATCAGCACCCTACTTATTTGGATAAAGCAAACTGATCACCAAAATGAGCTATGCTCAAGATGTCCTCCCTCTCTTTGTGGTGGTCTTTCTGGTAACCAGTGTGCACCAGTAATTAGTGTCCTGTCATTGTCAATAGCCTCATCATTTGCATGATCTATTACTTTCTATACCCTTCCTCCTTTAAATCCATTGTATCATTAAATCTGTTTTTGCATACCAAAAAATATGCGTTCAGTCTAATCAAAGATATTGTACTCTCACGTGTCCAACTTCATCCCAATTGATGCCAGAGCTGCCTTTTGCAAAACAATAGGTGCTCTCAAGCACGGTGAAAGATACCTAACTGCCTTTATTTAATATAATAAAAAGAGTTTGGGCACAACATTTAAACTTTTCAACTACAAAATTTATCTCATTCATAGATTGCAAGCTTGTGAGCAGGACCCTAACTCCTCTTGATATATGTGGCATTTTTGTTACTCTGTATTAACTTAAATTGTTTTGCCCCTTTCAGCATTGTAAAGTGTTGCGGAATATGGTGCTATAGAAATAAAAATGATTGTTATTATTATTATTACATCTATTATTTTTTCTATACATTGTACAACAAACTCTCCGTCTTTGTACATTTGGATGAAATTCAATTTTATTATGACTACATCTTGGGTGAATTTTCTTAGTAGCACACTGATGAGGATTGTGATGAACGGCTAAATTGTTTTACATTTTCAAACCAAATGTCTTTGAATTCCATAAGTGCGATTTTCTTTAAAAGAAATTACCATTTTATTTCAAAATTGGAAGGAAATTTTGGGGATGAAGAAATTGGCATGTAACAAAAAAACAAAAAAGTGGGATCCGTAATCAGTGAAGCTTTTGCACAGTGAATATCTGGCAAATATATGTGGGTCCAGGTGACCCATCTCTGCTCCTTGGTGAGACATCACTTTCCCATGTGTGCGACATGTGGTATGTTAGAAGAAACAAATTTTTTTTAATTATTAATCAAATTTCTTTCAATTTTTGATATTTCCAGTTTTTTTCAGAACAATTTAGATTTTTTTAGGCGAATAGGAATTGACATATTGAGAGAAAAATCTTTGTTTGCTAACCAGTGAAACCTTTACACCAATTGTTTGACCAGGTGACCACTATGCACTCCCTGCAGAGTCCATACTGCCCAGTTCCTGCAAGGGCAGCTCAAAAAGGGAAAAATTGTCAGAAAGGGCTAAACTGTTTAAAACTATGGACAATTGTTTAACTTCTGTGAGTTCAATTATCTTTCACAAAATTAAGAGAATTACAAAGAACCGAGGTAGCAGCAATATCAATTACTATACACGACATGATGGAACAGATGGTTTATCTGCCAGTACAACATAGTGATGCACATCAGCAAACATAGTTGTACAACTGAAACCTAAACAGCCATGTTCAGTTTTATCTGTACTGTGTCTTTTCTCCATCAGATACCCTGAGTTCCAATTCCATGTTTTTTAGTGTTATCAAATTGGACCAGTGGCAAAAACTGCCGCAGTTTGCTATTGACACCTCATCATGTCTAACCTTAAATGTATTGTCAAAGGATGTTCAAAATGTCCTGTGGCTTTGCCCCAGCCAAACAAAGCACATTATACACCACGAGCACAGAAAATCTGTATGTCAGTATAAATCAGAAATGATTAATGTCAAGTCGCTCTACATCTTTCTCCTACCACTACCTGTTCCTGCACCTTGTGAGCTCATCCCTAACCATCTCTGTCTGATCTAAAGGGGCCCTGTAATGATTTAGAAAAATTACTTATAACTTACATTCCGTCTCCATCTAGGAGACTGGAAAGGCGGGCTGAACAATCGACTTTTCAGGGAAATCCGTATTACTGTATGGGTTTGGCCATCCAGATAAAAAGCTAGGTGTCTGCAAAAGGAAGAAATATTGAGATTAAAAGCAGGATTATACTTACCTTGTTTCTGTACTGCTGTCACAATGCTTCCGAGTCCGCTCATTCAACCTTATGAATATTCCCCTGCTAACTAATCATATGCACCAATTTTTGGATAGCTGCGAACTGATATATTTAAGCTAGGAAGAGCCAAATAACCACAGATCTTCCCAGCATGATAATATCATTGCCCAGCTGTCTGTGTTACCTTAGCTAGTTATCAAAAATAAGAAGCATCCCTCACTACTTACAGTTCCGGTTCACCCATCACAAATTATGAAAATGAAATCCATTGTCACCCTTATGTCTCATATGTGTTGCTGCATTTACAAGAAATCAGCATTTTAACTAATATACAAATGAGGCATTAAGCACCTTGGGTGTGACAAAGCACTTCTTAAACTTCTGCCTCTCAAGAATGTTTCCCGACTTAGCACTACCCCTTATCTTGACTGATGGTTCCCTGACTATGTGTTGTCAGGTACCAGGTAGTGATGAACGAGTGTAATATTTACCATTCACTACTTGCACGGATAGTACAGTTTTCTTGATACTCGTTTCTCTAGTAACACTAGTGCTCGTGAGTGATGTGTCGATCTTGAGCTAATCTGACACATATTGCCAGCTCCCTTCAGTACACAAGTCGGCACCCAAGTGAGAGCAAATTAAATGGTAGTCTCTCTCTGGGGGGTGGGGGCACAGCAAGGTGTTGCATACAGTAAAAACGCAAAAAAAGCCCACCCTCCCGCCCTTTCCTGGAAATGCTCATTTCATGGACGGATATATGTGGGCGCAGCCTATCACTAAGTGACTAATGTTGGACTCACCCATGGAATGAGTACGCGAGTATTGCAAAGTACTCGTTACGAGTATAGCAATTACAAATATTTCACTACTCGCTCATTGCTAGTACCAGGCAAGGAAAATGGAGAGTGGGCAATTTATCAAGTTAAAGAGGCTGGTGCTAGAAGAAACAGAAGATAGAAGATACACAATAAGGTGTCGATAGATTTATTTTTCAAAGACCTTCATGCCTGTATATGTGTCTGAGAGAGTGGGTTGATCTAACTGACAGATTCTGTTTCAGTTCAAAGCACTGTTCTATGCAATATTCAGTATTTTAATGAATTTGCAAACTAAGCTCTTTCTAAATGCTGTGGCTAAATTAACATAGGAACATATTTGGCTCCTGGGATCCAGACTCAAATCCGTACAAGTTATTCATGAACAATATACTCTGTTCAGATGACAAGAATAATAAAATACTCTAGGCTCATTAGGATAACCTGCCTTAGGCACATATTGAGCAAAATCTATTTCTGATATTACCACAGAATAATTTAATAAAATGTTCATTGTGAATTTGTATATGTATATATCTATACATAATTATAGTAAGACAGATATATATGTGCAACACATTTATTAATTTAACTTAATGCATGCACTATTGTTTGAATTATTATTTAAATTAGGAAATATATATATATAAAATACTTTTCATTGTAATACCCTGGAGGATCTTTTGCTTTTACATACAAATATAAGCCTCAACTTAAAAGTGTATCAAAAGAGAATATTACCACAGTAAAATCCAAAGGGATTGCTAAAGTTGAAAGCATTTTTCTTACTTAGACAGCAGTTTGAGCAACTACATCAGTAGCTTATTAATTTTAGTTGCTCTGTAAAAGGCATATATTTATAACGTTTAAAGACAGTTTTTTATTTTTTACTTTTTTAAGTCATTTTTTAAAATGTATTTTAATTAATTTGTGCCATGTAACATAATTTCAAATGTTTGCTTTACCTGACAATAATGAACCCATACATGTCATTTTCAATTATGAGAGAACTGATTAAACGCTTATTTAAGAGCACAAACTGGAGGACAATCCATGAAGAGGGATATATCATGATCGGTAGTGATGAATGAGGGCTAAAATGCTCGAGTGCTTGATATTCGAATTGAGCAGATCAGGTGCTCAGGTGGCTCGATTAAGTAACGAGTAAAGATGGGCGCATATATTCAAGTTTGCCAAAGCCGGATGGGCTTAAAAACAGTCCAATTCGGATTTAACCCGAACTTGAGCACAAACCACGAACCCAATACAAGTCAACTGGAAGCCAAACTTTAGAGCTCTAAAATAGTGGTAGTAAGGGCTAGAGGGCTGCAAAAGTAAGCAATATAAGGATTAAAGCACTTAATTTTTACTTACTAGGTTTTGGCACTGCTGTCACACTGCTTCCGTGTCCGCCCATTAAACCTCATGCATATTACCCACCCTCTATGCCAGGATCTGTGATTGGTTTGCCTAAACAATAAAAATAAACAAATAATTGGAAAAAAATGGCACGAGGTTCCCCATATTTTATACCCAGCACAGATAAAGCAGACAGCTGTGAGCTGCAGCCCCTAGCTTTCTGCTTTATCTTGACTGGGTATCAATGAGGTATCTCTCCCAAGTTTGATACCCTGCTAAGATAAAGCACACTGCTGGGGACTTGTATAATCAGTATGGGAGACCCATGGCTATTAAGCCCTTCCCAGCACCCTAGAATTGCCGCATCCATTAGATACATCAAATCCTGATGCTTTATCTGGCTCATCCCTATTGCCCTAGTGCTGTGGCCAGTGGGGTAAAATAAGGTTCATGACAGCTGGGATTTTTCAAAACATCACACCTGCCATCCAACCCTGGATTAGTAATGAGTAGGGGTCATTACTAATTATGTAAGTAAAAATAAGTAAACACAAAGCAGAGAAAAATCCTTTTTTTTTTTTTAAAAAACTCTCTTTCCCCAATTCAATAACACCCAAGCAGGTCCTAAGTAATCCATTGGCAACCCATCCGTATATTGTGCCTGTGTTTGGTAAGGCGGGCATGCATAGTTTGTATATTGTGGCCTACATACTGAAGGCTGCACGTGCATTCCAGAAGGTAAACCACGTAGATGGTTTGACAAGTAACCCTATGTTTAAAGGGTTACTTGTCAAGAGAAGTAAATATTTTTTCACCGTTTAAGATCGTCTGACAACATAGACATTTAGGTGTATTGCATGAGTAGCACCCCCAGTTGCTGTTGCAGTTAGCCTTGTTTGATTTAGGTTTGAGAGACGTGTTGCTGGGTGTTACCATGTTGCGTAGACATTTGTTCTGTCCATAGATGACCTTTGGTTTAGATGGAAGGTTTTCCGAGAGCAGGGGATCACCCCTCACGATAAACCAAAACCTGTTCATCAAGTTTTGGATCATCGCCTTTGGTTGGCAAAAAGTGGTAACAAAGCTCTACTTTGTCAGTTCTGAGATTTTCTTGTGACCGTCTCTTGTAGTCGCTAGTTTATCAATACAGGATTCTTGAGTGAGACATATAGTTTTATTACATGCGTCCTGTAGAAGTTTTTTGGGGTAACCTTTTTGTGAAAAACGCTTCTTAAATACTTTTGATTCCATAGAAAAATCTGAATCTCTTATGAAATGTTTCCATACCCTCCAGTACTGGCCATACGGAACATTTACGGTCCGTTTAGGGAGGTGTCCATTATTAAACCTTAGGTAACTACATCACAGGGTTTGAAACAGGTTGATGTGAAAACCCTCCCCAAGTCATCAAATTGGACCAACAGGTCAAGATACTGGAGGGCAGAAGGAAAAAGAGAAGCTGTAAATGATAGACCCCAACTATTGGTTAAGTGCTAGCAATTCAAGGGCTTCCTCTTCATTCCCCCTCCACAAGAAGAACAGGTTGTACATATATGGATGGTTATAGACCACATGTCCCTCCGCTAGCTTGGACTGCGCAATGAAGATGGACTCAAACACACCCATGAACTGATTTGTGTAACCGAGTGCGATTCACGTCCCCATTGCGCAGCCCTTTATTTGATGGTACATGGTTCCCTCAAAGGTAAAGACGTTATTATTGAGCTTGAACAAAATGGCCGTTAGTAAAAAGCTCCTTTGGTCCATGGGCATAGCGTCATCTGCTGATAAGAATTCATCGATTGCCGTTAAGCCTAATTCATGTGGAATGTTGCTATATAATGTGGACACATCAAGGGTTAGAAATGAACAACCTGTCCTATGGGGCAGACCTCAGAGTTTTTTAATCAGTTGAGAGGAATCTTTAAGGTAGGATACTAATTTGATTACCGTATTTTCCGGATAATAAGATGTACTTTTGTTCCCCCAAATTTTGGGGTAAAGTGGGGGGTGCGTCTTATAATCCGAATATGGATTATACACTGCAGGGGAGGATGGGGGCAGCTCTGGAGCATGTCCGGGGATAGAGTGGGCTGGCTGTGGGGCTGCAGAGAGAGCAGGAGATCTCCTGCTCCCGCTCATTTAATATGCACTGCCGCTGTTCAGCACTGAGAGGCGGACGGGGGGAGCAGTGCATATTAAATGAGCCTGCACTCACCCCCGCTCTCTCTGCTCCACCCTCCATATGCCCCCATGTCCTGCATACTGCCGCCCCACATAATACACCCACCCCTCCATATGCTGCCCCCCCCCGTAATATGCTGCTTCCCCCTCCATTAAGAAGATGGTCCCTCACCCTGCACTCCCCAGTCATTAATATGCCCCCCACGCTGGCCGGCAGCAGATAAAATAAAAAAAAGCCTCCTTCCTCTCCCTCTGGCGATAAGCGACAAGCACAGCGTCTCCGCCGACTCCCGGTCTCCATGGTGCTCAGCTTCTTCCGCTCATGTGATCGGGTGATGATGTCATCGCTGTATGCCCGATCACATGAGCGGAAGAAGCCGAGCACCATGGAGACCAGGAGTCGGCGGAGACTCTGTGCTTGTCGCTTATCGCCAGAGGGTGAGGTAGGAGGCTTTTTTTTTATTTTATCTGCTGCCGGCCAGCGTGGGGGCATATTAATGACTGGGGGAATGCAGGTGAATGCAGGATGAGGGACCATCTTCTTAATTGAGGGGGAAGCAGCATATTACGAAGGGGGGGCAGCATATGGAAGGGGTTGGTGTGTTATGTGGGGCGGCGGTATGCAGGACATGGGAATATGCATGTGCCTGTAATAGGAGACATGTGCCATTAAAAGGGGACGTGTCCCATCAATAAGGGACGTGTGCCTGTAGTAGGGGACATGTGCCTGCAATAGGGGACGTGTGCCTGCACAAGGGGACGTGTGCCATCAAACCGACCCCTAAACAACCGGCTGACAATGTCAACAGTGGTAATAAAAACAAGAGCAGAAATAGGGGCAATAAGAAAAATAAGAAACATAAAGAATCTATTGCATCTGGAGATACTGAAGGAGAGGATGGCATGGGCAGTAGCGATAACGAGGGCTACGTAAGTGCGGGCGATAAGTCTCCAGCAGTCTTTCAGGATAAGCCCGCCCCTTTAGGCAAAAGACACGGAGAGGAGGACGAAGACGACGGCATATCCCTACCTCCCCAGGGAAGCGAAAGCAGGTCTCATGGAGGAGTTAGAACCTTATCAGTTAAAGATCTACAACCTGTCTAATAAGACTCTGACCATGGACATGATTTCCGTATTACAGAAGGGCCTAAACTTTTGCATCGAGGATCGATTTAATTATTCAGGGTTTCGTGAGGATTTGTTTAAGTCTATACGGAAACTGCATTTATTTAAGCATTTTGAATCCCAGAAGTTTCCTCAAAGCTCTGTTAAATCTAAGGATGTTAGTAAAATTACTCAAAGCATTGTGGAAATTGGTCCGCTTGGTTTTTTTGCTTCGGAGGCGGCACATCCCTCTTTACTCGCCGATGTGCAGACTCTGCTGAGTATGAGCGAGCCTGCGATGGGTGGGGTTGATGGTGACGACGCTGTCCCCGTTGCTAATTCTGGCAGACCGTACTTCACTGGTGGTTTAGATTCCACATTTATGCCACCGATTGCACCATGAAATAACATCGATCTATTTGCGGAGCTAGTAGATAGAGATATTAAGGCCTTGATCTATCCTGACCCACAGAAGAATCATTCGAAACCCGAAAGCAGGGCGCTCTCAGAAATGAGGGGGTGGCGGGATGTTATCTTCCATAAAGCCGATAAGGGGGGAAGTATTGTGGTACTTGATAGGGAGGCATATGTGGCTGAAGCCGAACGGCAGCTTAATAACGAAGCCACATATTTACCTGTTAAATGTGACCCTACAGAAGGTTTTAAAAATAAATTAAGATCACTTTTGCGTAAGTATGTTGAACTTAACGTTATCCCTAAAAAGCAGGCAGAAAAGCTGTTTCCTGAATTCCCTATCAGACCTCACTGGTACTATCTCCCAAAAGTGCACAAGAGCACTACTGTCCCCCCCGGTAGGCCCATCATGTCCGCTATTGGGTCTTTGACCGAACCATTGTCTAAATATATCGACTGGTTCCTTCATCCATTCATGGCAAATCTGCCGTGTTTGGTGAAGGATACCGGTGATTTATTGAAAAGGGTGGACCAGATAGAATGGCAGGAAGGCCACCATCTGGTTTCTATAGATATAGAAAGCCTGTACACTCGCATACCGCTAGATTGGGAGTAGAAGTCATTAGAACGATTTTGGAAAAACAAAAAATAGACCCGCTAGTGGTAGACTTTGTATGTGAGTCCCTGGCCTTTATCCTACAGCATAATGCTTTTACTTTTCTAGGAAAGTGGTTTGCATAGCTGACCGGAACAGCTATGGGCACGCCGGTCGCTTGTACATTCGCTAATTTGTTCCTAGCAGCTTTTGAGGAGAAATGCATTACTTCGTCTACCAATCCCTACCTGAAGTACATCAAGCACTACGTGCGTTACGTAGATGATGTACTGATGGTGTGGGCTGGTGATGAAGAAACGTTCTATAGTTTTATTACTTATTTGAACGAAACCAATACCTACAATATGTTATTTACGGCTGTATTCGGTGGTTTTGAACTAGATTTTCTGGACGTGAAATTAAAAATTAATGAAGGGTCCCTAGTGAGATCTGTCCATAAGAAAGATACGGCGACCAACTCCCTCCTGCATTATAGAAGCACGCATCCCCTGCATACCAAAGTAGGTCTGCCATATAGTCAGTTTTTGAGACTCTTTAGGATAAATAACACAGAGACAGGATGGACAATGCAGGCGGACGAGTTGGAGCAAAATTTGATCCATCGTGGCTACCCAAAACGAGTTTTAGAACAGGCTAGACGTAGAGTGATCACCCCTGAGACGCAGGTTCAGAGTGTAACACGTGCCGCAACAACAACTCCCAATAGAAAGTTTTACTTCAGTTTCCAGCACGGCCCAATGTTTAAAACAATTATGGCGGCCATTAAACGTCACTGGCACGTGATAGCCACAGATAGGGATTTTGCTAAGGCTGGCACTCCCAAGTCGGTGGTGACGTATAGGCGCTGTAAGAACCTGGGGGACATGTTAGTGAAAAAACGCCTAAAAACACTTCCTACTAGAAACACCTGGTTATCTTCCGTCCCGGTAAGGGGTAACTTTAAATGTCTTCAATGTAATTGGTGCAGGTATTACCTGGCCGGTCAGTCCATAAGGATCGGTGGCACGGATCATATAGTGCCTTCTTTCCTCAACTGCAGGAGCAGTTGGGTGGTATACGTGATATTTTGTCCCTGCTACAGGTTTTATCTTGGTAAGACCATACGTCCCGTGTTTCATCGGTTCCGGGAGCATTTTAACTCCATTCAATCTGGCAAAGGGTCACCAAGACTTATCGAACACGTGCGAGAACTGCATGGGGGTAACCCTGAGGTGTTACGGTTCGCTTGTGTCCAGAAGGTCAGTATGAATGAAAGAGGGGGGATGTCCATAGACAGCCGCTGAGAGAAGAGGCTAGATGGATACTTGAGACTGATGCCCAGGGAGCTTTGGGGCTTAACGATAAGCTGGATCTGGCAGTATTTCTGTAATCCAGAACTCTCCACTTCACCCTGGTGTGTTTATATTTATATTTATTCTTTGAGAATGTTTACATACATCTAGTTATGCTGTGACTTGCCCATCTTTCATCATCTATGTAGTATTATAATTTGTACATTATGTCTAGTTTTCTTTCTCTCCCCTTGCCCTACTCACATGTGCGCAGGCGCGCACATCTTCTGCTATATTCTTGTATGTTGCGCGCAGGCACACTGTATGGATGTTTGACTTATTGTATAATATACACGATCATGGCCCATGGCACTCTATGTACCGCAAGCCTCATGATTTTCGGTTTTTAAATATACATTGTAGTTTTTTTGGTGTGATGGGTACTCCCTAGTGACGCTGCTCTGATATTGCGGCTGATGGATTGTTTATTTGTGTGTACCATTTAGAGTTACATACTGTCGGCATGAAGAGGTTAAATTGAAATCTCTTCTGAATACATTGTATTCTTATCCCGATATCTCCATTTTGATTAGGGGTGGTTTTATCCCTCGGGGTGGGCGCCATGTTTTCAAGCTTTATATATGTGCATATTTTTTTTTTTTTTTTTTTTTTTTTTTATGAGCACTCTTTTGCAGCATGGGGCTCGCTTTCTCACTCTTTGGTTAGCCGATGGGGGATGTTTCCACGGCTCGGTGCTCCACTGCTCGGGTCTGTGATGTGGAGGGCAGTGGTGATTGGCTTTGAGCTAGTCTCGCCATAACCACGCCTCCATCCTGCCAGGGTTAGTGAAGCACCGACGGCGCTAACTTGGACGCGATCCTTTATGCCGTAATTAGGAGCGGGGGCCGCGGGAGTACCCGTTACTGGTCCCTTTGTGGACCCTGCTGTAAGTGTCCTGTAACCTCTATTTTTAGAGACTGTCTGTTTTAATTGTATTGTCTGTGCATTTTGTGTTGATAACTGTGATTAAAGTTGGCTGCTTCAAACTTGGAGCTAGCCAGCAGGAAGTGATGCATTAGGTCACACGTATTTAACATGGTGATCTGCTCACTCCAGCATATCCAGACCCGTAGAAGCGACAGCTGTCGCGAAACGGCGTCGTCGTCCGTTGACCCCCGTGGCCTCCTCCCTGCACCCTGTCCGTTTCTAGAATTGTGGAATAAAGGACCATATATACTACCTTGGTGAGTGCCGCTTCTTCTTATACCTGGTTATCTTGATTTGTGCTTTGGCTGCGCACCACCGGTAGTGGATCCGCCTTAACGGGAAGTTTTCCTGGACCTGACTTTCAGCACCGCTTAGTGCCCTGAGTATATGGCTTTAAAATGTCCCATTAAAAGGGGACGTGTCCCATCAATAGGGGACGTGTGCCTGTAGTAGGGGACATGTGCGTGCAATAGGGGACGTGTGCCAGCACAAGGGGACGTGTGCCTGCACAAGGGGACATGTGCCATCAATGGGGGATGTGTGCCAGCACAAGGGGACATGTGTCATCAATGGGAGACATGTGCCATCAATGGGGGACGTGTGTCAGCACAAGGGGACGTGTGCCATCAATGGGGGATGTGTGCCATCAATGGGGGACGTGTTCCAGCACAAGGGGACATGTGCCATCAATGGGGGACGTGTGCCATCAATGGGGAACGTGTGCCATCAATGGGGGACGTGTGCCATCAATGGCGGACGTGTGCCATCAATAGGGGACGTGTGCCTTCAATGGGGGACGTGTGCCATCAATAGGGGATGTGTGCCTTCAATAGGGGATGTGTGCCTGTAATAGGGGACATGTGCCATCCATGGGGGACATGTGCCATCTATGGGGGACGTGTGCCTGCAGTAGGGGATGTGTGCCTGCAAAAGGGGACGTGTGCCTGCATTAGGGGACATGTGCCAGCTCTGGGGGTTGTGTGCCAGCACTGGGGGATGTGTGCCATCAATGGGGGACATGTGCCATCACTGGGCGACGTGTGCCAGCACAAGGGGGCTATATCCAATATAAGGGGGCCATATCCAGATTAAGGGGGCTAATTCTAGGATGGGGGGCTATATCCCAGGATGAAGGACCATGTAACAGGATGAGGGGGCTATGTGGGGCATATACCCTATATGATTTGTTAGACGGACACTAGCATTATAAGACGGACCTCATTTAACATTAAAAATTATTTTTTTCTCTTTTTTTTTTCACCAAAATTGGGGGTGCGTCTTATAAACAGGTACGTCTTATAAAGCGAAATATACGGTACTTATTTTTGTATAAAGAGATCCACATAATGGAAAAGGTTGCAGGTGATTGAATCTATCAATAAGATAATAGGGTGACCTGGGGGGCTAGTGGGATTTTTGTGTAGTTTGTGGAGGAGCTGGCATCACCCTGCTCAACAACTCCCCCAAATGGGTAACTATTGGGGGCTTATTATATAGAGGCTATCACTAGGATTTTATGCAGAATGGTCTAGGATAGGTTGTTTCTAACGGATATTAGTCAGCACTGACGATGACTTCATAAATGGTGGGCGTATGTGACTTATATATGATATAACACCTTATCTGCAACTTTGGTGAATATATTGTATACTGTTATGAGCTGAAGTATGCCCTGTTTATTTGTTGATATAAAGTCAGTTGGTCTCTGTATAGAGAATTATCATTGTTTAACCCTATCCTGGTATTACTATCCATATACCCTTATGTGATTGCTTTTATAACCTGTACATTGTTGAGCTGTGATAATGCCTGATCTCAATCCAAGATCCATGTATTTTACCTACTGAAAAAATGTCGATTGTGCACCTTTCACTTTATGCTCATTTGTAAAAGAATAAAATTGTTTGCAATTTTATACTAAATCTGTAGTGTATTGACTCATTGTTCTCATTTAATTGATGTTTAATGTGGAGTCTTTAGGTACACAGTATGTATAGCTGGGAAAACTCCTCTACTATTAGTTTGGGGAAGAGGTAGATGTAGGGAACTTTAAGTTGTGGGATGTCTAAAAACCTCTTTTCTATTGAGGATACCTCTAGGGTATGCATCCTTAATAAGTTCATTATACTTCAGAAAAATTGTGGCAGAGGGGTCATGGTCAAGTTTCTTATAGTATTCGTGGTCCTATCGGATCCTCCTGCCCTCCACAAGGTACCACTTCCTATTCACCACCACTGTGCCTCCCCACTTATCAGTAGTCTTTAGAATAATATTCTCATTTTCACAGAGCGAAATTATGGCTTTTCTCTCTCTGGGGCTTAGGTTATCTTTCCTTTTGGGATAGGTTATGGAATGAATATCTTTAAAGACTAATTGTTGGAAAGTCTCGATATGTCTTGCAGGGGGAAGAAGTTGTTAAATTTACCTTTTAAATTTACATGTAATATATCTTTGCTTGGAGGTTCAACTGTGGGCTGATTATTTGTTGAGGGTGGGGCTGCAGATTTGCTTCTTTTCTCTATTAGAAAATGTTGTTTAGTGAGTTTCCTAAGGAACTCATTCAGGTCCAAGTAAAGGGAGAATTCCTTGCCTTTAAAGGGGAGGTGGGGCAGAGTGAAAGGCCACGCTCTAATAGTGAGGACTCGTCACTTGTCAGAACATGGTCTGAAAGTTTCAAAAATGCCTGATTTCTTTGGGTCTGGGGAACTAGCTTTCTACCTTATGGGGAGGAATCTGCCTGCCGCCATAAGGAGAGAGATAAGCTGATAAGGAGTCTTAGAGCTGCAATGCTCCTTTGGGAAATATGCAAATTGTCACTTCAGTGAGGAAGTGAAAAAGCTCATTATTTGGTGGCTTAGAGTTTTTTCACTTCTTTGCTCACTTTGTGGCTGTGCTCCATATGACACTGCTCATGGGGTCACCCGAGTTCACCCCTGACGGGGCTCAGTGGTGTACTCAGCTGACCTTTCACATAGCACCCGGTTGTCAGTGTAGCCTGCTCATCTCTGCGAGCAGACGTGTGTGTCTTCTCGCAGAGATAAAGCAGAGCTGAAGATGTTTGTATTTGGATTACGTTGGAGGGTTTTTTGGTAATTAAAGATGGAGTCCCTAAATGTCTTGTGTTTTATTTCATGAATAAGATGAAAATATTTTCCTTGAAATATTTGAGAATATCATAAAAATATTTTCCTTGCAATATCTGGGATTATGTTTTATTACATATTACCTATTCGATTTCTTCTTGGGGAGGAAAAACTGACTAGTGCCTCCAGTTGGAAAAGCCAACCTATAAAGTCAATCTTTGATCCTAACAAATCCTTCCACATAATTTAGGATATTTACCAAAGCACCCTTATCAAAAATTAAAGTACATATATATAGTATGCAGATAGCTGTTTTAGTGGTTTTTGCCCCTTGTTGTGGATTAGTGGGGTACTTGGTTGTTGGATAAAAGACCTTTGATTAAAGTCTGAAAGTAGCAGACTTTCTTCTTGAGACCACTAGTTTACATTCCTGGCAATGCTCACCAGGAAAAGGGTATGCAATATAGCTCTCCTAACATATATTTGCAGAAACAAGGCTTGGATTCTGCCATGATTTTGCAATTTGAACTGTGGTAGGTCATTCATTGGGACAGTTTCTACATACAAATTATGCAGATTATCCATGAATAAGTGAAATGTTATTTAGTAAAGAGATTTTCATATTCATGGTGGCAAAATCTTTGCCGGTATAATCAGCAATACAGATTTCAAATTGATAATAATGAGAGGAGGTTTGTTGTGATATTCTTGCTGATATTGAAGAGGAAAACTAATTAAATCTGAATAGTAATATTTTTTTGTGATTAAATCATAAATGTTTCTTGTATTTATGGGAAGAATACCTTATGCAATGATCTACAGCTGATCGCATTATTCAAATTTATACCCCTAATCTTTTTACTTTTTCCCATTCTGTACATTGTATTGTTTTAATTTTAACTGAACACTTCATAAATGTGTGAGCTATAGAGTAATATAAAACTAATATGAGACTTACAACATGATTCAGTTTAGTACTGTGCGCTAGCAAGATATTTATACCCACAATTCTTGTGCAAAGGTCAAATGATCTAAAATAAGTGGTTCTTGGAAAATGAAATATAATACACACAACTTGGTAAATTACATATTCTAGACTCGAACACTGTACTGAGTTTGAGCATGAAGAATATTATTAAGACTATTTGCAACAATTCAGTTGAATTTAACTTATACTTGGGCTAAAATCTGTGGTGGGAAATTGTGGCAATAACTGAAGCTCCAGGGTCTTTCACATCTGTAATAGGACCTCCATTAGGATAGGTCATTTGTAGAAAAGGTCTATTGATATTGGAATTTCCATAATTTTTTTTAAAGAAATCCATCTATAAGATCTAGTTTTATGTGGTTTAGGTTTAGCTAGAGATGAGCAAATTTGGCGTGTTTCCAATTCAGTAGATATCCAAATTTGGCAGGTATATACAGTTTGTAACAACATTTTTTAACGCAAATCAAAAGTTCCTCATTTTTCTATGGCTTCTCTCCAGATCACAGAACATAGTCTGGAGTAATAAAGAATATAATCTCCAACTTGCTCTTGACCTATTCTGCGGCAATCCCCCGTTCTTTGCTCAGTCTGGCCGCTCCTTTC
The DNA here is from genome assembly GCA_033576535.1 of Allobates femoralis. Classification (NCBI taxonomy): domain Eukaryota; kingdom Metazoa; phylum Chordata; class Amphibia; order Anura; family Aromobatidae; genus Allobates; species Allobates femoralis. Next base: position 545,498,065 of record JARQOC010000002.1, read on the forward strand.
CTCTTTTCTCCAGCATGCAACACCCTATTCAGTCATCTTCCATCCATCCAAGGGCTTCTGCCACTGAGCAGGTCTCTAGTATCACTGCACAGAGTAAATATGGTTGGGGAGGGTGTCATGTGCATGAGGAAGCAAGAAAGAAAAGGTGAGAATGAGGGGAAGACTGATTGGTATGCTGCAATGGTGGCAGGTCTGGTGAGCATTAATTTCTATATATCTCCCCAACCTCTACAATTCAGGAAAAATTGCAGCTACCATTTTGCTGAATTTGACTGTTAATAAAAGTAACAATTAATTCATACTATGGGATGGCCTATGAAAAAACTTGCATCTGTTACAGAGCATTCGCATATTTCTATAAAACTTCTTTGTGTGAAGTCTACAGTAAAGTACGGTTTCACCACTTTTTAATTTCTTTTCCTACTTCTTCTGTTATGTGATGGTTATATTACTGTTTCATCTTTTTTTCCCTTTTTTCATATCATATTATTTTCAACTTTATTATTAATAAGATGACAGTTACAGCATAGAGTCTTGTAAGAATGTGATAAACAGAGGCAACAATTCTTTCTAGAAATGAATAATGAAAATACAAAGCAATGTCTAGGAAATGAAAAAAATGCTGAACTGAACTTTTATTCATGTTGTAAAACATGAGTTATAGTTACACATGAAAAGTTAAGCCGTATAGAGGCTGAAGAAATCAGTAATGGATTTCTAGGTAGGTTAGGCTTATTGAGGACTGAGAGAAAATGTTTCATTTCATGCATGGAATATTAAATGTTCTGCTCTTTCGTAAGGGGCTCATAAAGAAACTAAGAAGGTGTGATGGGTTTGCACAAGAAACTTGTCATAGGTGAACTACTTCACATTTAACCACATCATCTGGGCACTAGAGGAAAATGAAGTTATAGGAACTCATTTATGTTGGAGCCAAGCGAGCCAAAACTGACAATTCTCCTCTTAGTTTTGATATTATCCTCCTGCCTGTTCGTAAGGGTTGTGACTTTTCATATAATTTTGGCATTTTGTAGCAAATGAACTCAGGTTGTTCCATAGATTGAGAAGACTGGTGCATGCCATTAGTGTAATGACTTTTGGGCTTTAGAGAAGTATTCTCAGTGCAAGCATTCATAAAGTACATTTAGTAGTTAGTTAAAAGAAAATCACAAAAACTCCAATGCACAACATACAGGTACTGCTTGCAGACTGTATGAAATATCGGAAAAGATATAACAAGTTTAGTATTAATTATAACAGAATAACAACATTAAAACCTAATACAACATTTAATAGTGAACAAGTCAATCAGGGCACTTAGCAGGGCCAAAAGTCACGATCGGATTTCCTTCCAGGAATGGCGATTTCCCACCGGGGGTGCACAGCCAAAGCATCAGCAATAGCAAATGAAAAGAAGGGCGGCACTCACCGGATGAACGAGACGGTCTTTTTAATCCAAAATATCGGAAACAGACAGGGTGCAGGGAGGGGGCAAGAGGAGCCGCCGGACTACGGCACCGTTTCGCGACACATGTCGCTTCTACGGGTCCAAACACGTGTTTGGACCCGTAGAAGCGACACGTGTCGCGAAACGGTGCCGTAGTCCGGCGGCTCCTCTTGCCCCCTCCCTGCACCCTGTCTGTTTCCGAAATTTTGGATTAAAAAGACCGTCTCGTTCATCCGGTGAGTGCCGCCCTTTTTTTCATTTGCTAATACAACATTTAGTACTTTCACTTATTGATGCTATATGGTCCCCAACCACTGCGCCACGGACCGGGACTGGGCTGTGGGGGTCTCTGTGACGGTCTGCAATGCGCAATGCCGACACTGCCTGCTTCTCTGCTCCAGTGACACCCCACCCACTGCAACCCGCACCTGCAGCATTACGGCTGTCTGCCTCAGCTGCGTGCGTACATGTACAGCGGAGTAATCAGCCAATCACGGTGCAGCAGCCGGGCCCTGATTGGCCAGTGGCTGTGTCGCTGTGATTGGCTCGGCTGCTGCAAAGTGATTGGCCGATGGCACGCAGCTGAAGAAGAAGAGGAAAGATAGGCGCCGTAATGCAGGTACAGCGGCGGACCAGTGGTGAGCAAAGGGTGTGTGTGTGTGTGTGAGTGTCTGTGTGTTGCAAGAGGAGGAGGATGGAAGCTGCAAAAGGAGGAGGCTGGGGGCTGCAAGAGGAGGAGGCTGGGAACTGCAAGAGGAGGAGGCTGGGGGCTGCAAGAAAAGGAGGATGGGGGCTGCAAGAGGAGGAGGATGGGGGATGCCAAAGGAGGAGGCTGGAGGTTGCCAAAGGAGGAGACTGGGGGCTGCAAGAGGAGGAGGATGGGGGCTGCAAGAGGAGGAGGCTGGGAGTTGCAAGAGGAGGAGACTGGGGTCTGCAAAAGGAGGAGGCAGGGGGCAGCAAGAGGAGGAGGCTGGGGGCTGCAAGAGGAGGAGGCTGGTGGCTGCAAGAGGAGGAGGGTGGGGGCTGTAAGAGGAGGAGGCTGGGGGTTGCCAAAGGAGGAGACTGGGGACTGGAAGAGGAGGAGGCAGGGGGCTGCAAGAGGAGGAGGCTGGGGGCTGCAAGAGGAGGAGGCTGGTGGCTGCAAGAGAAGGAGGGTGGGGTCTGTAAGAGGAGGAGGCTGGGGGCTGCAAGAGGAGGAGGCTGGGGCTGCAAGGGGATGGAAAAGTAAGACATCCCCCGCAAATAAGATGTAATGCATCTTTCAGGTAAACATGATACTAATCCCAACCACTTCTATATGGCCCCAACCCATATGATTAAAGCCCCACCCTATAACTCCCCCACTGGGCCACGGAGAAATTATCTTGCTTGACACCAGTCTCCAGAGCAAAAAAGGTTGGGGACCTCTGCTATATATTACTTCTAATGAGTGTAAAAGGACTTTGGCTTGGTTAAAATACATATGAAAATATATTTTATTTATACAGAAAATACCAAATTATTTTTTATCCATATGCCATCAAATGATTGTTTTGACACTTAAATGACATTTACATTTACACATTAATAATTTAAAAAAATAATGTTTCTTATATTATTATTTGCAATAGAAATAGATCCATAGGGCTCCCCATTTATGCATCTGTGGAGCCCCTGCGGACTGGCGGCCACAGTAAGGTACTGCAGCTGGGATATATAGGTAGCACACTTAGCAAAAACACCCGACACATCCCCTGATATCTAGTCCTAGTTACTTTATGTCAGGCAGGGGATAGGAGGGGAACTGAGTGGAGGGTGGAGCAAGAGGAAGAAAAGCCCAGGAAAGGGGTGGAGGAACTAGCTTAAAACCTAGAAACACAAAGTTATGGGAGCTCGGAGAGAGTTCTGGTTGAAGTTCCTGGCATGCACAAAGGGAGAAGGAATGGAACCCCTAAGCTAAGACACCCCATAAGCCTGACAGACTGTAGTGCAGAGTGGAAAAACATCGACCTGGCTGCCTGTGCCACTGAATGGCTAGTCTGGGTCCAAAGCAGTCTCCCGTGGGAAGGAAGCAAACCTAGTTACACCTGCGGAACTCAGTTAAAGTATTGCCGGACTGTCAGATTGTCTGACTCGGTGGGAAAGCAGTGCAGAAATCCAGCAGCTAGTTCAACTGAGTTCACAGCTGCAGGGTCCCACAGAGTGAACTCAATTGAATTATTGCCAGACTGTTGGATTTCGGGACACTGCAGCATGGCCTCACAGCAGTCAAGCAATCTTACAGTCAAGTCACTGGATTTCACATTCAGTAAAATCAGTTGAATACGTTGCCAGATTACCGGACTGTGGAGGCAGCGGAATAGCTGTCCAGGTATCCGGCAACAATTCAACTGAGTTTACAGCTCGAGTTTCCTACAGTGTGTACTAAATTAAACTCGCTACTGGATTTGTGGACTGCTGTGCTGCCATGTCCTGCAATCTGTGAATCCGACAGCGGGTTCAATCGAGGTCACTGATGGCAGCAGGGAAGCCCTATGAACTGCATTGAATTCAGTGACATCACTGCTTCTCTTAGCTGCGGGCTACCCTGCAGCTGTCAATGTGTCCCAGAAGCTGCAATTAGTGGTTGCAGTTTCCATCACTGCAGCTTCTAGATGTAGCAGAGCCAGGATCATTGTTGGACCGTGTGTGGATTACTTCAGACCTAAAGCGGTGTTTTGGAGTTTATATAGGGGTGAAAGAGTGTGTGTTTTATTTCAAAGAAAGGATTTTTCTCTGTTTTATGATTATTTCTTTTGATTTGCAAGTTAGCAATGGGGGTCTCATAGGCCCCTAACCATTACTAGCCTAGGGCTTTAAGGTAGCTGTAATTTTTGACAAATCACAGCTGTAATTAACTCTTATATTTCCCCAAATGGCACCACACCAGGACAATCGGAATGACACAGGTAAAGTGCCAGGATTTGTCAAATCTAATGGATGCACCAATTCTGAGGTGGCTGCCAGATACTATTTTTAGCCTGTGGATGGGCCCAATAACCATGGACCTCCCCCAGCTGAGAATACCAACTCCCCAGCTGTGTGCTTTATCTTGGCTGGGTATCAAAATTGGCGGGACCCCACACCCTTTTTTATTATTTATTTAAATGATATAAATAAAGGGCACAGGGTCCCCCATATTTTGCTACCCAGTCAAAATAAAGCACAAGGCTGGGAGCTGCAGCCTCCAGCTATTTACTTAATTTGCACTGGATATAAAAATACAGAGGAACTCATGACATTTTTTCCAATTACTTATTTACTTTTACATTAGTGTGTGTACGGCAACCAATTACAGGTGCCGACACATAGGGTGAAGGCGCCGTTTGACTGCAACCAATCTCAGACGTTGTCATGGAGGGTGGGTGGGGGAACATGTATAATATTTAGTGAGAGGGCTCAAAAGCAGTGATAGCTGCGTTGAAACTGGTATGTGTAATTTAACTGCATTTTGCTTCCTTTTGCAGCCCCCTAGCAATTACTACAACCATTTTAAATCACAAACGTTCGAGTCCCATAGAATTATATGGGATTCATGGTTTGGGCTCAAGTTCAAGTTAAGTTCGGTTCCAAAGCAGACTTTTTTTTTAACCCCTTCATGACCCTGGAATTTTTCGTTTTTCATATTTGTTTTTTGTTCCCCTGCTTTCAAGAGCCATAGCTTTTTTATTTTTCCGTCAATATAGACATATGATGGCTTGTTTTTTGCGAGACAAGTTGTACTTTCAGATGCAATCATTTATTTTACCATATAGTGTACAAGGAAATTGCAAAAAAATTCCAAGTGCAGTGAAATTGCAAAAAAAGTGCACACATTTATTTTTTGCATTTTTTAGCCGCCATGTTCACTATATGGTAAAACTGACTTAACAGGGTGATGCCTCGGGTCAGTATGAGTTCGTAGAGGAATGGCACCACGCCTCAGCCCATGCGGCCAAATACTCTCGATGCCTCTCTCATCTGGAGCAATCCAAAAAACTGCTGTTCAACTGGTACCTGACCCCAGTGCTGCTAGCTAAATTCGGCACAAACGCCCCTCCTCCTTCCTCTCGTTGCTGGAGGGGTTGTGTGGACCCGGGCACTATGGTTCACCTGTGGTGGTCGTGCCCTCACATACACCGCCTATGGCTCCAAGTAGAATCTCTACTTACCGAATTGTTAATGGTTCAGCACCTCTGGCTCTGTTAGGACTAGACATTGAGAATCTCCCATCAATATTAAGACCCACACTCACCAACGTCCTGGTAGCCACATGTTTGACAATAGCAGCTCACTGGAAATCAGCAACTCCACCCACTATAGCAGAGGTTATCTCTCGACTAAATTCACACTGCATGTACGAACTTATGCTTGTACATGACCTTCCATCACGAACAAAAACCCTTCGGTGGTGGGACCCGTGGCTTGTCTCTTCTTTCAACACAGTGCAGACCTAAATTAAGTTAAAGTGAGTTGAACCAATTGCAGATATCACATGCCACTGTTGAATGTATATTATCTGGAAAGGAGTTGTATATCCATATGTAAGTCAGTTAACTTTGTATATTACTGTTATCCTCCTTATTTCTATTTTATCTCCAGAATGGGTACACAGACTATATCGCTCTGCTGCATTGTATTCCCCCTCCCCTCCCTTCCTCCCCCTTCCTTCTCCTTGTTTATGTCACCACAGTAAATGTATGACTTTATTATGTATGTAAATTCTTAAACTCTCAATAAAAATTTATTGGTTTAAAAAAAAAAAGTATGAGTTCGTAGATGCCAAACATGTATACATTTACTGGTATTTAAGTGGTGAAACCAAATTCAGAAGTATGGGAAAAAAAATTCACTTTTTGCGCCATGTTTTGCAACCCGTAGCGTCCTCAATTTTTGGGATCTGGGGATGCATGACAGCTTATTTTTTGCAACTTGAGCTGATCTTTCTAATGATACCATTTTTGGGTGAATGCGCCGTTTTGATCACTCGTTATCGCATTTTATAACAACTAAAAAAAACATAATTTTGGCGTTTGGACCAGTTTTTCTGTTAAGCAGTTTAAGGACTCTCATTAATTGATTTTATATGTTGATAGATCGGGCGATTCTGAACGCGGCGATACCAAACATGTGTAATTTTTTTATTGTTTTAATACTTTTATTGTGAAAAGGGGGGTGATTTGAACTTTTTTTTTTTTTTTACTGGTTTTAAAAAACTTTATTTTTTTGTTAATTCTTATTTTTACACAGCCCCATAGAGAGACACCCTGCTGCACAGGCTGATCGCTTCTAGGAGAAACCGAAGAGCTGTAGCTCATCAGTATCTCCCAGAATGGCGGACGGGCTGTGGTTGGCAGCGCTTGCCAACCACAACCCGGAAGTGCTCAGTGACAGCATCTGGGCTCTATCCAGGACCCCAGCCTGTCATGTGAGCGCCAGTGATCCCGCGATACTATTGCGGGATCTCTGGTTCAGGCAGGGAACAGCGCGTTCCCCGCCGCAGTCACCTTGGATCCCGCTGTCAGTGATTGACAGTGATCCCAGATCCGATCGGTGCTGTTACCCTGACATCTCAGCTGATGAGATCAGCTGAGATGTCGGGGCTTTGTCCGCGCCGGAGCTCACATCAAACACCCCTTACCGACTCATGACGTTGTACAACGTCATAGGTCGGGAAGGGGTTAAAGTATGGCCGGACCTAGCGAACCTGAACTTTTGGGAGTTCATCTGTCTCTAATAGCCAGACATAATTTAAACAAAATATTCAACAAAATATTGTTACTGGGGGTGACAATTTCAGTTAAAAGATTAATTTTTCTGAAATAGAAGAAAAGTGATATTACATTAAGGTAGCTCTACACCGATTCTAGAGATCAGAATAAAAGCAAGAGGTTTCCAGTCAGCAGCCTATCCAAAGTTTTCTCCTTGCCCGTGTACAAGCAAAGACCTGTCAGTCATGCAGTTGGGTGGGGAGAAATGAGTAGGACCCGCCTATGTGACTACACCACTTAGTCTCCTTGTTCATATGTTTTATCTGAAAAGCTGCAGCAGATGATATATAGAGAAACAATCAAAAAGTCACACATATGAAATATTATTTAGATACTTTTTATAGTGTATATTTTCTCAGTTTTCTAACAAGGTCAAATGGTTCTGTATGATTCTCCAGAGAATAGATAATATACATAAAGTATCAAAGACTGATGAAGAGTGCCTCTCAAACACTTCACACTATGTATTTTAGAATAAATGTGTTAATCCATGCTAATCTTATTCAATACTCTTCAAACAATTACATTTATTTTTCATCCCACCTGGCACCCTGTCTGCCATTACAAATAAACTGCACTGCATTTGATTTTTGTCAAATTGCAGGCAGCTGAAAAGCAAATATAAAAAAGACAATTTCATTTAATTTTTCCATTTTCAGAACATTGAAATATGTTTGAACAATCCATTATGTTTTATGTTCAATTTCCATAATATTATACTCGTAGAGTATTACTACACTATGCATACGACCTTATCTTGTTAAGTGATTCTGAGTTAAATTTTTCAAGTGAAGGGTAATACTTATAAAAATTTATTGTAAATGTAAAATGGGCTTTTGTAGAAAAAAAATCAATAATAAAACTGAAGAATAGAAGGACTTACTAAATGAATGCTAATATTTTTACAAACTTCAACAAGTAGTACTTGATCGCATTGAAAATAATAATTACGTGACTTGTTTAATGCCTGTAATTTTTATATTCTTTTCCTGCTGCGTATTGTAATTTTATATTACGCATAGGAACATGGATTTAGAAAACAAATTTGTATACATCTTGAATAGTCAAACAAATATCTTTTTGATCAAGAAAAATCATGAAAGACAGGGTGATGCAGTATCACTAATGAATCAGAGATATCAAAGTCAGATGTGTATATGCTCCACCATGACATATAAAGAGGATGGCTCCATTGACAACAAAATGAAACTGGAGCTTAAGGGAACAAATTAGGGTCTGTTTGTGCAGAAAATAAGGTGTATTCGCAAAGATGGATGTATCCGTCATCTCAAACTCAGATGGGTACATGGACTAGACATAAGATTGAATTTGATGGGCTGCATTATTTGTGATGAGCTGCCGTAATGCAACCTCACGCATGCGCAATGCATATCGCGAGGTCCTCAATACACCCAAATGGGTGTACTGACGTCCAGATAGCCGGATATGACACGATTAGCGTCATACCGGCTATAACGCCCATGTACGAGGATGAGAAGGATCAGTATGGTTTAGCACGCCCATTGGGGCGTGAATAATTGAATTACAAGCGGCGATGAGAAGCCACAGGGAATGCCCTGTGGGTCATTCCATGTCAAGTGAACCAATGATTATTACCTCTATATTTTTAATTCTTTTGAGATTTTGTTATTTGATAATAGCATGTCAGACAATGCAAGATGTGAAGAGAAAAATTTTTTAAAAAATTTATTTTTTTTAAAAATGATTTTCAAAGTTCGGAAAAAGTGCGAATTTTGCTGTTGCCTGCCTTTACGTTTCTCCTCATAACTAAGGCTAGGAATAAGATAGAGAGACAAAACAAACACCATTCTACTCAGAACTGTACAGGCTTTCACCAGATATGTCACAAGAGGATCTTTGTTAAATATTTTACCCATGTGATCTCAAGCGCAAAACTTTAAAACGCATTTCCGAAAAATTGGCGCGCTTTAAATATTTCAAAAACGGCCCATGTGTCTGCTATGCTCTTAGCCACATCTGTACCAAATTTCAAGTTGGGATCGCGATGGGATCATATTTTAAAATATTTTACTATTAATAGCGTCAATGGGTCATTCCATATCAAGTGATCTAAATATGAATATTTTTTTTTACCTGGCGTCTTTAGATTTTTTTTATTTTTTTTCCTTCATGAAGTACTGCTTTAGTTAATTACAAATTAAAAGTTTAGAATTTTTTTCTTCATCAGTTAATTTTTTACAGATTTTTAAAGTTTAAAAAAAGTGTGAATTTTGGTCTGGTATGACTTTACATTTTTTTTATCTTGGGCTAGAAATAAGATAGAGAAACAAAATAAACACCATTCTACTCAGAACTGTCCAGGCTTTCACCAGATATGTCACAAGAGTATATTTGTTAATTTTAATTTTTTTACCCATGCGAACGCAAACGCAACATTTTTAAACTCATTTCTGAAAAAAACGTTTTAATAAAAATTTTCCAAAACTGCCCATGTGTCTTTTATGCTCTTAGCCACATCTGTACCAAATTTCAAGTTGGGATCGTGATGGGATCATATTTTAAAATATTTAACTATTATAGTGTCAATTCAAAAATCTTCAATTCAGATCTGTTCAACCTGTGGTCTAAAAGCGTGGGGTCTATATTTATCAAATCCATTATTTTTAGACATTACTGTATTATTTTGATATGTTACAGCTTAGAAGCAGGAGAGGACATATAGGAAAAAGCTTTGTTAGGGCTCAACCTGAGAAAGCACAGGGATAGACAGTGAATGTAGAGCAGATGATAGGCCAGCAGCTCTGTCAATCATGTTAAGTGTCTACCCACTGCATTCAGGAAGTAAGACAGCTCGTTCAGACCTTTCATGTCCTGACATGTCTGGACATCTTCACTCCTGAACAAACAATAGTCTGTACAAAGTCATCAAGGCTGTGTACTAAAATATGGGTGAGTAAATATATTAATAGTTTAATGCTTTTATTATTAAGGGCCAATACACACAGTGCTATTCTTAGGGATCATCATTCAGAAAAACAGCCCCATTGATTTCTATGGGGTTCACCACATGCAGTGTTTTTGGAAACACTCAAGAGTGAGTAAATCACTGCTTGAACTACTTTTTAATCGCTGCAATAAACGCAGCATTTATCATTTATATAAAAAAAGCTGCCATTTTTTTCACTAGCGATTAAAAAAACTAACGCATATGTGGTAAAAACTTGGTAGAAAAACAAGCTGCCAAAACTGCAGCGTGTATCTGCAGACAGAAAAAACTGTGCGCACTAGCCCTAAAACTCACTTTATAGTAATACAGTTCTATCTCAAGTGTACTGTAAATCTTTATTTTTATTACCTATCTTCCTTACTTAATATTAACTGTATTTTTCCCACACAGCAATGGCTGCTACTTCTCAAGAAACAGCATTTTATCATAGACACTGTTGCAATCCTTTTGAAAAAATATGAATATGATTGGCGCTGGTGGCTGGCTACTGTACTCTCCAAAGATTGTGAAAATTAAAAAGTAGAATTGACTTTATTGCATCCTTCTGGTCCAGCGCCATCCTTTGTGTATCCAAGAAAGCCAGACATTTTAAAAGTGCACAAAAATCAGATATTAACTCAGGCGGAGCCTAACACCGTGACAGGCCGGACCTACTCTTTGACACACAAGGAAATGGCGATTGCTAGTAAGCGTTTATGGACAAGATTACATTTCACCCACTAGAAGGGACAAATTGATAAAATGCCACTTTAAAAACATACTATTAATTGTTTGATTAGTTCATAATTTATAGAACGATGATTTAACTACTGTACTATTCTTATTAAACACTTCATAAATCACATGTTTAGTGATAGAATAGAAAACAAATTTATATGTATAAATAGGGGTTAACATTTTTGGTTCTTTTAATCTTGTTTAATCAAACTTGAGGATATGATCACCTTTCTTCTTTTGGTTTGTTCAATACATTCAAGTTGAAAATGCTGAGCGTTGTGTTCTGATGATTAAGATGTATTTATCCTGGCACTTATGGGATTTGTTTTTTGTGTTTCTTTTTGTTGCATATAAATGTTTTATTCAATAAGTTGTGATAACTCATACAACCATAAAATAAAAAATATATAAATTTGACAGGTCCCAAGTTGAATCTCTGCACAAATATAACCAAGAACACAATCAGTCATTTTTTCACAATTGCCCGTCAATAGTTTGAATTTGATATAAAGAAACATAGTCTTGTAACATATCAAATGAAAGCTGTTACCGTTCTGAGTAAAATGATGCCTCTCCCACTTCATTATCTTATTTCTAGCCTGATATAAAAAAATGTAAAGTCATACCAGGCCAAAATTCACCCTTTTTTTAAACTTTAAAAATCTGTAAAAAATTAACTGATGAAGAAAAAAATTCTAAACTTTTAATTTGTAATTAACTAAAGTTGTACTTCATAAAGAAAAAGAATAAAAAAAATCTAAAAACGTCAGGTAAAAAAAATATTCATATTTAGATCACTTGATATAGAATGACCCATTGACGCTATTAATATTAAAATATTTTAAAATATGATCCCATCGCGATCCCAACTTGAAATTTGGTACAGATGTGGCTAAGAGCAAAGCAGACACATGGGCAGTTTTTGAAATATTTAAAGCGCGCCGATTTTTCGGAAATGCATTTTAAAGTTTTGCGCTTGCGATCACATGGGTAAAATATTAACAAAGATCCTCTTGTGACATATCTGGTGAAAGCCTGCACAGTTCTGAGTAGATTGGTGTTTATTTTGTTTCTCTATCTTATTTCTAGCCCGAGATATGATAGAAAATGTAAAGCCATACCAGGCCAAAATTCGCACTTTTTTAAAACTTTAAAAATCTGTAAAAAATTAACTGATAAAGAAAAAAATTCAAAACTTTTTTTTTGTAATTAACTAAAGTTGTTCTTCATATAGAAAAAAAATTAAAAAAATCTGAGGACGTCAGGGAAAAAAAATATTCATTTTTGGATCACTTGACATGGAATGACCCCTGTGTGACTTCTCAAGCACTGAGAAGCCGCAGTTCAGTAGGTAATAAAAGCAGTTTTATAAACTTTATAAATACAGAATATTTACACAAAGGGATGGCTAGAATTCAATAAAGATGGTGCTTTAACAGCCTGGATAATTATAGATGAGGTGATAACAGACGTGTACTTTGTTTTAGTTTGTACATAAAACAGCATTTTTTATGGCAAAATATTTTTGGATTATTTTTCATACTTTTTATTTACAATTTTCTTTTTGTCCATTAAATGGCACAATAAAGTAATATTGTCTTAAAATTAACACCATATAGAAATTATGGTCAATATCTTGTAGCAATGTCCGCTAACCTGATCTCCATCTTGTAGAGATCTTGGTCCCAATTTTGTGTTAATGTCATCCATACAGATCCCCACAGTTTGTTATTTTCCCCATCATGGTCCCCTTCTTGTAGTAATGTCACCCATCCTGGTTCTCTTCTTGTAGTAATGTCACCCATCCTGGTTCTCTTCTTGTAGTAATGTCACCCATCGTGGTCCCTTTCTTCCAGTAATTTTACCCATCCTTGTCCCCCTCTTGTAATAATGCCTCTCATGCTTGGCTACAACCTGTAGTAATGTCTCCCATTCTGGTTCCCATTGTAGTAGTTGTAGTAATTTGTCCTATATGGGTAGTAGTAATAGTAGTTGAAGTAATAGTAGTGTAATAGTAATGGCAATGTAGTAGTCGTAGTAATGTGTCCTATACTGGTCCCAATCCTGTAATAATTCCCTACATCCTGGTCCCCATCTTGTAGTAATGACCCTCATCCTTTTTCTCATTTTGTAGTAATTACCCCCATCTTGGTCCCCTTCTTATAGCAATGTCCTACATCCTGATCCCTATCTTGTAGTAATGTCTTCATCTTGGTCCTATTTTTATTGCAATGTGGCCATTCTGATCCCCATTTTGTAGTAACGTCCCATCATGCCAAAGCTCATATACTATACACATAAAACCCTATTCTTTCCTGTCTTTACTCCCTCAGCATACAGCATTCTCTTCTCTTCCATCACCGGGGCACATTGCGGTGACATCACATGCCACCTGCACTGGCATGGCGACATCAGCTGCCAGCCTATGATTGGTTGGTAGCTAGTATTGGCATTGTGGTGTAGAGAGCTGGTATCTGCACTGCAATACATTTCAAATGAATGTATGTTTTAAGAATCCCTAAGTAATGTACTTTTTTTTTAACTTTAGCTAGCAATCCTCTATCAATACAAATGAAGAAATTAATTGATGTTATCTTCTAGACATTTACACAATTCTAATGGTAGATCTACTTTATTGTTTTAAGTTTTAATATTGCTAAAAGCTAAAAGCATGTCATGATGGAAATGAAAGTATTTTCCTATTTTAAAATTATCACCAAATAATTTCGAGGCTTAATTCACGAAAAAAGTTTATTATACAACATATTTATTAATACCGTATATACTCGTGTATAAGCCGACCCCCTACTTTTGCCCCCAAAAGCTGGTAAAAGTTATTGACTCACGTATAGGCCTAGGGTATGTAATACAGCAGACCCCCATCCTATTATATAGCCCCCCGTCACTGGTATATAGCACCCCTCAGTAATGGTATACAGGCCCCTCAGCAGTGGTATTATACAGGCCCCTCAGCAGTGGTATACCAGCCCCTGTGCAGTGGTATACAGGCCCCTGTGCAGTGGTATACAGGCCCCTGTGCAGTGGTACACAGGCCCCTGTGCAGTGGTATACAGGCCCCTATGCAGTAGTATACAGGCCCCAGTGGTGGTATATAGGCCCCTGTGCCGTAGTATGCAGGCCCTCAGTGGTGGTATATAGGCCCCTGTGCCGTAGTATACAGGCCCCCAGTGGTGGTATATAGGCCCCTGTGCCATAGTATACAGGCACCCAGTGGTGGTATATAGGCCCCTGTGCCGTAGTATACAGGCCCCCAGTGGTGGTATATAGGCCCCTGTGCCATAGTATACAGGCCCCCAGTGGTGGTATATAGGCCCCTGTGCCGTAGTATACAGGCCCCCAGTGGTGGTATAGAGGCCCCTGTGCCGTAGTATACAGGCCCCCAGTGGTGGTATATAGGCCCCTGTGCCGTAGTATACAGGCCCCCAGTGGTGGTATATAGGCCCCTGTGCCGTAATATACAGGCCCCCAGTGGTGGTATATAGGCCCCTGTGCCGTAGTATACAGGCCCCCAGTGGTGGTATATAGGCCCCCAGCAGTAACACACAGCCCCCCTCCTTATTATGTGTCCCCCAGGCTGCGGCACCTGTCAAAATAACAAACCTTTCATACGTCACCTTTCCGGCGCAGCTCCTCCGCTCCCGTCTTCTTCCTGCTTGTGCCGGCTTCTAGTGCTGTGACCGGGCGCAGGAGATGACGTCATCTCCTGCGCCTGGTCACATGACACCAGCACAAGCAGGAAGAAGCCGGGACCGGAGGAGCTGCGCCGGAAAGGTGACGTATGAAAGGTTTGTTATTTTGACAGGTGCCGCAGCCTGGGGGACACATAATAAGGAGGGGGAGCTGTGTGTTACTGCTGGGGGCCAGTGTAGTGCAATATGCACGGCTCCCCCCGCCGCTGATGGACGGGGGGATGCCCTGCATATTCATTACACTAATGAGGCGGCCCGACGTGACCGCCCGCAGTCACTGCGGCCCCCTCCTGCCTCCTCCAGCCCCCGGTCACCGCCTCCCCCACAGCAAAAACCGAGTGACTCGCGTATAAGCCGAGGGGGGACTTTTCAGCCCAATTTTTGGACTGAAAAACTCGGCTCATACGCGAGTATATACGGTAATTATTTCCTTTTACATATTTTTAAGTCTCTTCTAAGATGCTAAGATGCTGTAACTGTACATGCGTGGATATATTATGTATTTTCCAATTGGTTCTGTCAAAAACTTTCCATTACTAGGCAAACATGATTTTTTTTCGATGCTATTTATTTAAACTTGTCTTACCAAACAAGATAATTACTTTTCCCCTTTAATTATAAAAATTATTCAAAGTCATTATTATTTTGATAATTGTTGTGCCCTTGAAAGCAATTAAGTTCTATCATGTTTTATTGAAATTACCTGTCTGGGTGAGAACAGGATAAGCATTTTCCCTTTAAAATATAGAAGGTGAATTTAAGTTCTGTAAGATGAACTCACAGCGAGAGATTGCTTGGTCATCAAAAGTTTCTCTTTAACAACCTTCTTTACATCAAATTACACATTTCACCTAGCAAGGGTTTACACAACACGACCCTCATTTACAGTACTTTCCAATGTATTGCTGGCACTAAACATTTTTTGGCATAGCATACTCTACTAATAGCAATACTAGCTGTTAGGTATAAGTAATTGGTTGTTGGTTATCAAATTATATTTCTTATAAAACTATTTTCTTTAAATAACTTATTACCTTTGACATCAAACTTTGAAGTTTTGTATTGTTATTTTGAAGATCATAATCAGCTACTCTAACAATCAGGCAACTCAACTTGAGTCCTTTGACCAGACATTGTGCTGGTCACTCTATTCAACTATGTCTAGAATTTTCCAGGTTTTACTGTTTAACCCTTTTAAAAGGTTCTAGACTTTGCTGCAGGGTTCTAAGGTTGCATTTGTTTAGTGATGAGCAAACCTTTTAAAGTTCAGATTCAGATGGTGCAGCCAAACTTTTTGGCACACTGTTCATGATTTTAACGTTACCCAAACCTCAATGGAAATCACTGATTGGCAGTTCAGCTCTCCCCCACATACAGCCAGCTATAAGTTAAACACTTCGGGGGGTGCAATGGCAATGTTCTTTTTTCTTCAAATTCATTTTGGCCACACACTACAGCCAAAAACTGCGCTTTTAAGCACAGTGAATGCCGGTCACACATGAACTCAGCTCACACTGGGCCAAGCACCAACTGTACCCAACCAGAGGCATGCTCGCTCCAGTGCTTTGCAAACATAAGGCACCCGAACTCTGAACCTGAAAAAGTTTCCTCAACATCGGTAAGTTCAGCGACCGGAACTGAACCTTGAAAGGTTTGCTCATCTCTACACCTGTGAAATTGCTCGTACAGCTGCACAATCTGCATGCAGTTGCTGATCCAGCAACAATATTCCAAACTGTCTTTGTAAAGTTGTTTGTAGACCTCGTAGAATGTCACCAAGTTGCTATTTATGTATTCATAGTATAGCATGATTACAAGTAATGATTAGAGATGGGCTTTTGGTTTCTTTTTTAAGGTTTTCAGTTTTTGGTGGCTTGCATAGTACATTCAAGAGAAATATAAAATGTTGTATGTATATTTATTTCACAGGAACAAGTTTCTGAAAAATAATTTTAGGCTCTGTATGGGAATTGCTCTCTGAAAACTTGTATATCTTCATTTCACAAAAAAAGTAGTATACTTTCCTCAAACTTAGATTTGTCTCCTAATAAAAGCACACCGGGACAGGAGGCAGCAAAATTCCCTAAGAGTATAGTATCCTCTTGAAAACACACCATTCAATATGATGATTAGTATTGTAAAATCCCAAAGTGGTCCTTAAGAGGATTATCAGCAACTTTAGAGTAAACATATGTCACCCCAGTCTGATATATTAGGACAATATGGTGGACAGAAGGACTCCTTTGTGAATTTTAGTGCCATATTGACAATGCCAGCGGAGCCCTTGGGCATGTCTTGTCAGGTTCACCAACAGGTCACAATTATATTTTAGTATATAAGAGTTCAAATGTGTGTTACGTAATAATACAGGTCAATAGCTGTCCTATTTGGTAAACATTTATTTTTACTAATCTGATATGCTTCAACTAATCACCTTTAGGAAACTGAGAGAAATACAAACTGGTTGCATGATTATTTCTATTATTAATTATTTAATTATAAACAGATATGAAAAAAATTAAGAAAATGATTAGATTTTTCTTTTTCTGTAGCTTGCTTTATTTATAATATTGAACAGGATAGTTACATGTTTAGAAACTTCTCCCAAAATAAAGGAAACTATTGTATGTTCATAAAGTAAATGATCTGTACTTGACCTGTATTTAATCCAAGCCCAATTGGACCTACAGTTATCTTATTTTCGACATACCACGAGGCCTAATTTAGCTTATCTGTTTATAAGAGAAAGGGAAGAGGAGAGACCAGAACCCAGATAAGTAGACAAATCACAAAAATGCAATTGAATGCCCAAACAGAATATAAAGTAAAAATATCCTGTATTTGCATGTGTCAAAATAGCTTTAAAGGGGGTTGACGGCTACTGGAAAGCTGCTAATTAAAAGCTCCACTTTGCGGCATAAAATAATCCTACAATTAATGAACAATGAAAGTATAGGCGGCACTCACTGGTTTTCAAATGCTGTGCAATAGTTTTTTATTCCAAATTCAAGGAACAAGGGATTACATTAGTGCAGGGAGGGAAGGTTTGCAGGGCGGACTATGCGTGTTACCGCTTCAATGGGCAGTGACGTCAGTTCCTCTCCTTAAACAGGCAGATCCTAAGACGTCACTGACCATAAATTAAAACAACATTGTATTAAAACAACAATCTAGAGAATAACAACTCTTAAAAGACATTATGTATGACGTATTGCAAAGAAAAACTGGAAAACAAAAAGATCAAATTTGGATACACCGTCCAAAAAAATTAAAACAAAGTATCCCTGGTTCACATATAGTGAGCAAATTTGAGTACTAATCAAGATGAATTAAATATAGATATGATACTAACAATGTTGAGAGTGATCATAATACCCATTTCAACCTGAGATTAACAGGTTTAGAACAGGAAAATCCCCTCCAGAGCCTAAAATACTGTTCGTCATTAATCATTAAATACCCAAAATTATGATCAAATAGAGAGCAGCGATAAGATAATCGTCCTTAGGGACAATATCCATAAAGCAAATATTATACCAAACAGACCAAAAAGCTTACAAAAACACCGCCATATCC
This sequence comes from Allobates femoralis, assembly GCA_033576535.1. Lineage (NCBI taxonomy): Eukaryota > Metazoa > Chordata > Amphibia > Anura > Aromobatidae > Allobates > Allobates femoralis. The sequence goes on from JARQOC010000002.1 coordinate 545,516,272, forward strand.
ATCTTATCGTTCAGCCCTAAAGCGCCTTGAGCATTTGTGGAAATAATCCGCCGGGTTTCATCTTGTAATAGTGTTTTATGGTTATCTCTTCCTCTCGGTAAAGGAGAAAGTCTCTCTAAACCTGCGAAGGTCAATACAGATTTTGTCCACCATTTGAACAATTATAATACATTTAACATGTATTTCACTTCTGTATTCTATGGTGAAGAACTTGAATTCCTTGATGTTAAACTCTAAATTGTAGACAATAAGATCAAAAGGTCTGTTTACAAAAATAACACAGCGACTAATTTCTATCTGCATTTTTTGTAGTGCTCACCCACTCCATACAAATCTGGCTTTGCCCATTGCCCCACCAACAGTTACTTAACGGCATAGAAAAAATCTAGGCGATATATTGATGCATAAACATCTACAACCTACTTATAAAAGAATATGGCTTTCCAAAAATGTTGTCACTGGTAATTTTAAACGTCAGAAATGTCCCTGGTGCAAATATCACATAACAGGTACTTCACTCCAAATAAGTGACAAAAATCTAATATATAAAAGCCGAAGGCACTTCCGTCACTTTGTCCGCACTTCCGTCACTTTGTCCACACTTCCATCACTTTTGTCCGGAGCCCTACACCCGTTGAGGGTGAGCCAAGATGGCGGCCGTAAGCGGGAGCAGGACACACACACACACACACTCTGCTATACTTGCCACCGGCCCTGCGTCCGCCGCCTGGATCCTCAGTCGACATGTCACCGGATCCAGTTGTCTGGGGGCGGCAACATACTTTGTCCAAGATGGCGTCCGGGCAGTGTCGCGAGACTTCCCGGACGCCATATTGGATCCAGTCGTCCGGGGGCGGCGACATGTCGACTGAGGATCCAGGCGGCAGGGAAGACGCAGGGCCGGTGGTAAATATAGCAGAGTGTGTGTGTATGTGTGTATGTGTGTGTGTGTGTGTGCGCTGACCACTCTGCCCACGGCACTGTGCTGACTACTCTGCCCAGGGCGCTGCGCTCACCACTCTGCCCACGGCGCTGCGCTCACCACTCTGCCCACGGTGCTGCTTTAACCACTCAGGTCACGGCGCTGCGCTCACTGCTCTACCCACGGCGCTGCGCTCACCACTCTGCCCACGGCACTGCGCTGACCACTCTGTCCACGGCGCTGCGCTGACCACTCTGCCCACAGCACTGCGCTCACCACTCTGCCCACGGCACTGCGCTCACCACTCTGCCCACGGCACTGCGCTGACCACTCTGCCCATGGCACTGCACTCACCACTCTGCCCACGGCACTGCGCTCACCACTCTGCCCACGGCACTGCACTCACCACTCTGCCAAGGCACTGCACTCACCACTCTGCCCTCGGAACTGCGCTCACCACTCTGCCCGCGGTGCTGCGCTCACCACTCTGCCCACGGCACTGCGCTGACCACTCTGCCCACGGTGCTGCGCTGACCACTCTGCCCATGGTGCTGCGCTGACCACTCTGCTCACGGCGCTCCGCTGACCACTCTGCCCACGGCGCTGCGCTCACCACTCTGCCCACAGCGCTGCGCTCACCACACTGCCCACGGCACTGCGCTGAGCCCCTAACGGCACTAACCACTGAGCCACCGCCCAGTGCTAACCACTGAGCCACTGCGCAGTGCTAACCACTGAGCCACCGTATACTCTGCTACCCACAGAGCCGCCTGTATACTCTGCTACCCACAAAGCCGCCTGTATACACACAATTCATTTCACCGCACTCACGTAACTATTAGTAAAAAAACTATATATGGATTCAAGACTACCCGATTCTTTAGAATCGGGCCGCCATCTTGTTATTCAATAAAACCTATATTACCTGTAGGACAATATGGGTAGTGTATGTAATATTTTGCCCTTGCAATAGGTTCTATATCGGTAAAACGATTAGATGTCTATTTACCAGGTTCTGTGAGCAGTACAGTTCTATTAAATCGGGAAAAGGTTCTCCCTGGTTGATACAGCATATTAAAGATTGTCACAATAGTAACCCTGATGTATTGTCCTTTGCAGGTTTAGAGAGAATTTCTCCTTCCCTGAGAGGAGGAGATACCCATAAAAAGCTATTACAAGCTGACACCCAGTGGATTATTTCCACAAATGCGGAAGACGCTATAGGACTGAACGATAAGTTGGATGTGGAGATGTTTTTTTAAGCTTTTTGGTCTGTTTGCTATAACATTCGTTTTATGTGATATTGTCCCTAAGGATTACTATCTTATCCCAGCTTTCTAATTGTATCATAACTGAGTAATTTTGGGTATTTAATGATTGATGACGATCAGTATTTTAGGCTTTGGATAAGATTTTCCTGTTCTAAACCCATTAATTTCAGGTTGAAATTAGTATTATTATCACTATTAATATTGTTAATATCATACGTATGTTTAATTCATATTGATTAGTACTCACATTTGCTCACTATATGTGAACCAGTGATACTTTGTTTTTATTTTTTTGACTGTGTATCCAAATTTGATCTTTTGTTTTCCAGTTTTTTCATTCGTTTCTCTTGTTTACAATATGCCATAGATAACACAGGTCAACAAAAAAAATTTTTTTTTCTGGTGCCCAAAATATTTTAATGAATTTGGGGTATTTTTGGGGTGCTGATTCTGAATATGCTATCAGTTTTGCCAGATTGGCTCAAGTTTTTGAGATTTTTGGTATCTTATTTATAGCACTTGTTGGTAAATGCGACGCATCATCTCATTAATTTCTTTGGATTAGTACTTGAACTGAGCAGTTCTCAATATAGTTTTGTGTTAATTAGTGTTCTAAAAGTTTGTTCATAGCTTGATTTTTGCACTAACTTTATGTTGTTGTCTGTTTTCCAGTGAAAAGCATGAACTCATCAAGAAGAAGTTGTCTTAACGATCCAGACTCATTCTGTTACATTTGTGGTGAATATACACTGACAAAACATAGAAGAAACATAACAGACTTCGTTAAAAAAGTGTATTTTGCCTATTTTGGGGTTATGCTTGGGGACCAAGACAAGTTTTGGGCACCACACATAGCGTGCAAAGCATGTATCGAATTATTACGAAAATGGAGCAAAGGACAAAGAACAAGCTTCAAATTTGGTGTTCCAATGGTGTGGAGAGAGCAAAAAAATCATCATGATGACTGTTATTTCTGTGCAGTGCAAGTACAAGGATTCAATAAGCATAAGAAACGAAAATGGGAGTATCCTAACATGGAATCTGCAAGAAGGCCTGTCCCTCATTGTGAAGATGTGACTGTACCTGTGTTTACCATGTTACCTGACCTTCCCCCACCTGATGATGATGATGAAATGCAGGGTATGGAGCTAAGCATTAGTTCTGGAAGTGAACTAGAATATGAAGGAAGTTTCAGAACACCTACGCAATTTACCCAAGGAGAGTTCAACGATCTAATAAGAGACCTCAACCTCTCAAAAAGTGCATCCGAACTTTTAGCTTCAAGGCTAAGTGAAAAAAATTGTCTGACGTCTGGAACTAAAATTACATCTTACAGGACCAGAGAAGAAGCACTTCTTCCATTTTTCTGTGAAGATGACCTACTTGTATATTGTAAGGATATTCCTGGCCTGATGCTGCAAATGGGTTTACAAGTATATCGTCCTGTAGACTGGAGGCTTTTCATAGATAGTTCTAAAAGGAGTTTGAAATGTGTTTTGTTGAACAATGGCAATCAGTGTGCATCTCTTCCAGTAGCTCACTCAACTAAACTTGCAGAACAATACCAAAATGTCAAAATGGTCTTGGAGAAACTGTGCTACCATGAACATTCGTGGCTGATATGTGTTGATTTAAAAATGGTCAACTTTTTACTTGGACAGCAAAGTGGATACACAAAGTATCCTTGCTTCATCTGCATGTGGGATAGTAGAGCAAAACATCAGCACTGGGAGAAACTGAATTGGCCTCCAAGGGACACCTTGACAGTAGGAGCATCAAACATAGTGAACGAACCTTTGGTGGACAGGGAAAAAATCATTCTACCACCACTTCACATAAAGTTAGGATTAATGAAGCAGTTCGTCAAGGCATTAGACAAAGATGGTAATTGCTTCATGTACATCTGCAGATCTTTCCCTGGTCTTAGTAGCGAAAAACTGAAGGCAGGAATCTTTGATGGTCCTCAAATTCGGAAACTCATTAAAGATTCAAATTTTCCTAAGGAAATGAATGACATTGAAGCTGCTGCATGGTGTAGTTTTGTGTTGGTAGTGAAGAACTTCTTGGGAAATCAAAAGGCAGACAATTATGAAGAACTGGTACAAAACATGCTATTGAGATTTAGAAATCTGGGTGTACACATGAGCATTAAATTGCATTATCTTCACAGTCACTTGGACAGATTTCCAGAAAACCTTGGAGATTTTAGCAAAGAACAAGGGGAGAGATTTCATCAGGATATTATGGTGATGGAGGAAAGGTACCAAGGCAGATGGGACAGACATATGATGGCTGATTACTGCTGGAATCTACAGCGTGACTGCCCCAATAGCTCACATAGAAGGAAATCATATAAAAAGCGCTTTTCCAGCGATTAAATGTCTATCTTTCATGTCTTGTTCATTTTTGAAGATTACTTTCTAAAACTAGTTAAAATAAACTAAAATCAACATTTACTTTGTTAAATTTATTGTATTCATGACAATATCAATAAAGTTAATGCGCGTGTAGCAAAAAACGTCTTTTTTTTTACACATTTTACGAAAAATCTCAAAAACTTGAGCCAATCTGGCAAAACTGATGACATATTCAGAATCAGCACCCCAAAGTTACCCTAAATTCAATGAAATATCTTTGGCACCAAAAATGCTGTTGACCAGTGTAATGTCTTTTAAGAGTTGTTATTCTCTAGATTGTTGTTTTAATACAATGATGTTTTAATTTATGGTCAGTATTGTCTTAGGCCCCATTCACACACTGCTTTTTTTGCTGTGTATTTTTAAGCACAAGCTCATCACAAACCAGGAGTGGGTGATTAAACATATAAGTGGAGCACTTGTTTCTATTATACCTTTCCTCTGAGTGTGTCACTCTCGGTTTTGATTGTTCCACTCCTGGCTTTTTTTCAGCTTGTGCGTAAAAATATGTGGCAAAAAAAGCAGTTTGTGAATGGGGCCTTAGGTTCCGCCTGTTTAAGGAGAGGAACTGACGTAACTGCCCATTACAGGACCCATTGAAGCTGTAACACGCAAAACGGTGTGACCATAGTCCACCCTGCAAACCTTCCCTCCCTACACTAATGTAACCCCTTGTTCCTGGAATTTGGAAAAAAAAACTATTGCACAGCATTTGAAAACTGGTGAGGGCCACCTATACTTTTCTTTGTTCATTGGACATTTACTTTCTCTTTGGGCTGAGCAAAGCCGCCGTAGCCCGGATGGACTGCAATGATTATAGCTGGTGTAGTCTGACTGTAGGCCGGCATGGTTTAATGATTTAATTCCTCATTCAGGTTTAATCCTATTATTATCTCCTGGACCATCGTCCTTTCTTCAGTCCAAGTCATGTGCCTTACGGTACATGGCTCCATCCATTGTTCCATGGATATGCTGAAGTAGTCCTGTGCCCTTAGCAGAGAAACACCTTCAAAAGATGTTTCCACCACCATGCTTGACAGTGGGGACGGTGTTCTTTGGATCATAGGCACTATTTCTCTTCCTCCAAACATGGTGAGTTGAGGTAATGCCAAAGAGCTAATTTTTTCTCATCTGACCACAGCATCTTCTCCCAATCACTCTCAGAATTACCAAGGTGTTCATTAGCAACTTCAGACGGGCCTGAACATGTGCCTTTTTGAGCCGTGGGACTTTGCAGGCACTACAGGATTATAGTCCATTACAGCATAACATGTTACCAATTGTTTTCTTGGTGACAGTTGACCCATCTCCCTTGACTTCATTACCAAGTTCCCCCCATGTAGTTTTAGGCTGATCTCTCACCTCCCTCATGATCCTGGATACCCCACGAGGAGAGATTTTGCATGGAGCCACAGATCGATGTCAATTGACACTCATTTTGTATTTTTCCATTTTCTTAAAATTGCACCAATAGTTGTCTCCTTCTAACCCAACTTCTTACTTATTGTTTTGTAGACCTTTCCATCCTTGTTCAGGTCTAGGATCTTTTCCCTGACATCCTTAGAAAGCTCTTTGGTCTTGCCCATGTTGTAGAGGTTAGAGTCTGTCTGATTAATTGAGTGTGTGGACAGGAGTCTTTTATACAGGTGACAATTTGACAACTGTCTTTAATGCAGGTAGCGAGTTGATTAGAAATGTCTAACTGGTCTTTAGGAGCCAGATTGGACTGTTACCAGGACTAAGTTCTTCCATTGATGTCTACAGATTTTGCACTATGTGCTGCATGGGATAGCAAGGGTGTGAGCAGCTCCTCCAGAATGAGAGAGAGCTGGTCACATGACCTAGTGTGGTAGCTAGGCAACAGTGCAGAATGCTGACAAGGAGTATATTAGAAACAGTCAGCATTCTACAGTCTAAGTGCACACACAAATTGTAGAGAAAGCAGGGACAACTCCTGTAGGTGAACACTTATTATAGGGTCGGTAATGACAAATGATCAGTTGTCAGTTTTGCAAAATGGTACCTCATTACTATTGTCTCCTCAGGTCTTTCATGTTATCACTTTAAATGACACAGTACTAGGAAACATAAACATTAGAGATGAGTAAAGTCACAGATGTTTGGGTTCGGCGGATCCTAGGTCTTGACTGCGTCCTAATCTGGGTCAGGACTGGGCTTGACCTGTCCTTGAGCCTGAACCCAAAATCTCTTGTAAGTCTATGAGGACCCAAAGTTCCCATTAGTGCTATAAAATAGTGCTATAAAATAGTGGTAGTAAGGGCTACGGTCTGCAAAAAGAAGCTAAATGGGGATTAAAAGCGATACAATTATACTTATTAGTCTTCGGACTTACGAGTCCGCTCGTTAAGCCTCAAGCATTTTTACTTGTTCCCCACTCTCTCCGTGACAGAGTCTTTGATTGGTTGCAGTCAGACTGTGTCCCCACCCTCAGTGCTGGAGTCTGTGATTTGGTTGCCCTCACAATAGCTATGTGGGTCCTAAAGTGGAGTGTAAAAATGATTAAATATTTGAAAAAATGGTGTGGGGTCTCCTGTGTTTTGATACACAGTGCAGATAAAACACATGGCTATGGAGCTGCAGCCACAAGCTGTGTGCGTTATCTTGGCGGGGTATCAAAATACGGGGGACCTCAAGTGGGTTATTGGTTTTACTGCTATTTAAATAAATAATTTAAAAAAATGGTGTGGGGGTCCCCCCAATTTTGATTCTCAGTCAAGCTAAAGCACACTGATCGGGGTAAGTATTCTCAGCCTGGGGAGGCCCATGGTTATTGAGCCCTCCTAGACTAAGAATAGCAATCCCCAGCCACCCCAGAAATGGTGTATCTATTAAATGCCATTTATGGTTCTTCACACAGCTCTTCTCGATTGTCCTGGTGCAGTGGCAATGAGGGTAATATAAGGAGTTATTGACAGCTGTGAATTGACAGCTGACATCAAGCCCTGGATTGGTGATGTACATCTCTATGAGACCCCCACAATAAGTAAATACTTCAAAATCACAAACACAGAGAAAAATCCTATATTTGAAATAAAAAACACAGACACTTTCTGTTACCCAATTATTAACCCTAAATATACCTTGCAGCTCCGACAGCAATCTACAATGAGTAGAGATGAACAAGTATAATCACAAGTATTCGGTACTCGGCGAGTAATGCGGTTGTCGAGGTACTCGAAACATAGCGAGTATTTCACTACTCGCCTCGCAATATTCGGATCTCCTGCACAGCATTAGCCAATCACAGTAATGCCACAGCCTTCTTGGTTGTGGCATTACTATGATTGGCTGGCCGCCCAACGTCAAACATGAGTCATAGGCTATGACTCTATATAAGCCCTGCCGCCGCCATTTTTGCACATTGCATGCAAAACACAGCTAGTGTAGGGAGAGTGTGTGCAGCTCATAGAGAGAGTTGTGCTTGTGCAAATTGTGGCTGGCCGCCCAACGTCAAATATGAGTCATAGCCTATGACTCTATATAAGCCCTGCCGCCGCCATTTTCTACACATTGCATGCAAAACACAGCTAGTGTAGGGAGAGTGTGAGCCGCTGATAGAGAGAGTTGTGCTTGTGCAAATTGTACAGAAATCGTCCGTAAAACCCAAAAGCTCTTGTGAGAGCTACCAGTATGGTAGTACTAGGTGACTGTAGTCCAGGGAGACAGGGAGGAGCATTACAGTCCACATAGTACAGTCAGCAATATTTCAGCTCTTCTCAGAGCTGAAAGTATAAGGTCAGGGAGTAGTGACAGTTTTCCCAGCTATTTTTTTGGGTCACATTTACCTCTGCGGGCCAATTTTTTGGCCATTGTGTTGCTGTGTTCACACCAAATAACACCCACGGTACTGCACAACTTACACGCAGCCAGCATCGCTGTCTTGTATGGTGACTGGCACGCGTAATATATCGCCTTAAATCTCAGGGCAATTTTTTTGTGCCGTTGCGGTGCTGTGTTCACACCAAATAGCATGCACGGTAGGTTAAGGTCACATTAGCGCCATACATGCACTAAAAGTTTTTTTTGCTGTTCAAATGTAGAAAAACGCTAGCATTAATGCACCCATAGGCTCCCATGCAAAAAAATGCATTGCCAAATTGCAATGCGTATGACACTAGGCGTTTTTGCAAAAGCACCAAAAAAGCGGTCTGCAGCGTTTTTGGGGGCTTTTGCAAAAACGCTTGCGTTTTTTTTGACATGGGAGTCTGTGAGAAACGCTTCCGTTAACGTATGGTACATATATTTACCATGCGTTAACGCTAGCGCTAAAAATGAAAAATATGCTATAAAAATGGCAAGGGAAAAAACAGCATCCTTTAAAGCATCCTGCAAACGGATGCAAGCTTGCAAATGTGACCCTGTCTTGTGTGATGACTGGCGCACGTAATATATCGCCTTAAACCTCAGGGCAATTTTTTTGGTGCCATTGTGGTGCTGTGTTCACACCGAATTGCACACACGGTACTGCACAACTGACACGCAGACAGCACCGCTGTCTTATGTGGTGACTGGTGTGCGTAATATATTGCCTTAAAGCTCAGGGCAATTTTTTACTGCAGTTGCGGTGCTGTGTTCACACCGAATAGCACGCACGGTACTGCACAACTGACACATAGCCTGCATCGCTGTCTTGTGTGGTGACTGGCGCACATAATATATCGCCATAAACCTCAGGCAATTTTTTTTTGCTGTTGTGATGCTGTGTTCAAACTGAATAGCATGCACAGTGCTGCACAACTGACACGTAGCCAGCACTGCAGTCTTGTGTGTTGACTTGCGCATGTCATAATATTGCCTTAAAGCTCAGGGAAATTTTTTAGTGCCATTGCTGTGGTGTGTTCAAACCGAACAGCACGCACGGTACTGCACAACTGACACGCAGCCAGCATCTCTGTCTTGTGTGGTGACTGGCACGCGTAAAATATTGCCTTAAACCTCAGGTCATATTTTTTGTGCCGTTGCGGAGATCTGCTCACACCAAATAGTACACATGGTACTGCACAACTGACGCGCAGCCAGCACCGCTGTCTTGTGTGGTGACTGGCACGCATAATATACCGCCTTAAACCTCAGGGCAATTTTTTTGGTGCCGTTGTGGTGCTGTGTTCACACAGAATAGCATGTACGGTACTGCACAACTGACACACAGTCAGCTGTCTTGTGTGGTGACTAGCACGCGTAATGTACAGTGCCTTGTGAAAGTATTTGGCCACCTTGAACTTTTCAACATTTTGCCACATTTCAGGCTTCAAACATAAAGATATAAATTCAAATTTTTTGTGAAGAATCTTGTGAACAAGTGGGACACAATCATGAAGTAGAACGAAATTTATTGCATATTTTAAACTTTTTTAACAAATAAAAAACTGAAAAGTGGGGCGTGTAATATTATTCGTTAATATTGAGTTAATACTTTGTAGCGCCACTTTTTGTTGCGATTACAGCTGCAAGTCATTTGGGGTATGTCTCTATCAGTTTTGCACATCGAGAAACTGAAATTCTTGCCAATTCTTCCTTGCAAAACAGCTCGAGCTCAGTGAGGTTGGATGGAGAGCGTTTGTGAACAGCAGTTTTCAGCTCTTTCCACAAATTCTCGATTGGATTCAGGTCTGGACTTTGACTTGGCCATTTTAACACTTGGATACGTTTATTTTTGAACCATTCCATTGTAGATTTTGCATTATGTTTGGGATCATTGTCTTATTGAAAGATAAATCTCCGTCCCAGTCTCAGGTCTTTTGCAGACTCTAACATGTTTTCTTCCAGAATGGTCCTGTATTTGGCTCCATCCATCTTCCCATCAATTTTAACCATCTTCCCTGTCCCTGCTGAAGAAAAGCAGGCCCAAACCATGATGCTGCCACCACCATGTTTGACAGTAGTGATGGTGTTTTGAGGGTGATGAGCTGTGTTGCTTTTATGCCAAACATATCGTTTTAACAAAGGATTGGGAAAGCAAGGTGTGTTACAGTCCGCGCTGCCAAGTCCCCACAAATCAAACATATCATTTTGTATTGTGGCTAGTGATGGGCGAGTCCTAAATTACTCGGAATCGCTTGACTCTAGCAAGTCCGAGCCCGGGACTCGCTACTCGTTGCGAGTCTAGCGAGTCCAATGTTAATGAATGGGGAAGCGAGTAATAGCGAGTAATGTGCGATTTACAAATCGCAGATGTGTCTCGAAAGCGCTCGCATTGCCGTTTTGGCGGGTTAAGTGCGTGCTAACACTTGGCAGTGAAGCAGCACACTAGTCCCTGCAAAAATTATTAAGTGCGCACAAGTAGTCGCACAAGCAGGTGGCGTACGTGCTATTTGCAGGTAGGAGAGCAGCAACGCACTGGTCTGCCACAGAGAAAATAAAGCTGAAGGGGTTATTATGACCCAAAATCTATCAGGTGCAAAAAAATAAGAAATAGTACCTCAGCTAAGCCTCTGACTTCTGCTATTAGGAAAGCTGTGTGAATAAGTTAAGCTATGAGGTCGGTCCTGTGTGCACTGCAATGGTGGGTTTACACGTCACGATATCGTTCCGATATCGTATACAACGGCGCGGGAGCGCGCATTTCATGCCCGGTTTTCCCTGAATCGCATCGGCGGTTTACACGCTGCGATATCGGGATACAACGTCCCTACGATGTGTACGCCCCCCGACCAAGGAATGACCATTTAACATGGGAGTGAATGGGTGACGTTGCAGTACACATCGGAGTTGGGCTTTCACACGGGACGATCTGGCTCCAACCGGCATCTGATATCGGGCGGTTGAATAGCACGCTCATTCGACCCCCGATATCGGTTTACCATCGTTCCTGCATCGTATCGGATGTTCACACCGTACAACGAAGGAATGATATCGGGTCCAACGCACGAACCACGTGACTTTTGGTCGGAGTTGGACGCCGATATCGCAACATGTAAACCCACCATAAAGGCTGCTCCTCCCTGCCTGCCTGCCTGCCTACAGTCCTCTACACAGTACTCCTTTGTCCTCCTGGTAGCTCTCAGAAGAGCTATTTGGGTTAAATATAAGGAATCTTGAAGTTTCCCTACACTGACTGACACTCCCTATGATCTGCTCCAGCATCTACCTCACCCTGCACCCTAGCCGAGTAACGAGACCTAGTGAGTAGACTCGCCCATCCCTCAATTGTGGCCAAAAAGTTCGATTTTGGTTTCATGGTTGCAGAGCAACTTATTTCATATATTTGGTGTGTCTCCCAGGTGGCTTGAGGCAAACTTAAAATGAGACTTTTTATGGATATCTTTGAGAAATAGCTTTCTTCTTGCCACTCTTCCATAAAGGCCAGATTTGTGCAGTGTACGACTAAATGTTGTGCTATGGACAGACTCTCCCACCTCAGCTGTAGATCTCTGCAGTTCATCCAGAGTGATCTTGGGCCTTTTGGCTGCATCTCTGTTCAGTCTTCTCCTTGTTTGCAATGAAAATTTAGAGGGACAGCCGGGTCTTGGTAGATTTGCAGTGGTCTGAGATGTTTAAAACTTGGAAAATCTTGTTGTATCCAAATCTGGCTTTAAACTTCGACACAACAGTATCTCGGACCTGCCTAGTGTGTTCCTTGGTCTTCATAATGCTCTCTGCACTTGAAACAGAACCCTGAGACTATCACAGAGCAGGTGCATTTATACAGAGACTTGATTACACACAGGTGAATTCCTTTTATCATTACCAGTCATTAAGGACAACATTGGATTATTCAGAGATCCTCATTGAATTTCTGGAGTGAGTTTGCTGCATTGAAAGTAAAGGGGCCGAATAAAATTGCACACTCCACTTTTCAGTTTTTATTTGTTAAAATAGTTTAAAACATGCAATAATTTTCGTTCCACTGCACGATCACTTGTTGATTTTTCACAAAAAAATTGGAATTTATATCTTTATGTTTGAAGCCTGAAATGTGGCAAAAGGTTGAAAAGTTCAATGGGGCAAATACTTTCACAAGGCACTGTATCGCCATAAACCTCAGTGCATTTTTTTGGTGCCGTTGCGTTGCTGTGTTCACACCGAATAGCACGCACGGTACATCACAACTGACATGCAGCCAGCTGTCTTGTGTGGTGACTGGTGCGCGTAATTCTACGCCTTAAAGATCAGGGAAATTGTTTTGTGCTGATGCGGTGCTGTGTTTAAACCGAATAGCACACACGGTACTGCACAACTGACACGCAGCCAGCACCGCTGCCTTGTGTGGTTACTGGCACGCGTAATGTATCGTCTTAAACCTCAGGGCAATTTTTTTGGTGCCGTGGCGGTGCTGTGTGTAAAACACAAAGCAGTACTAGGCTGTAGTGCCACCTTCCACAAAGCACTAAGGCTAGGGTCACATTTGGGAGGTTGAATCCGTTTCAGGGATGCATTAAACAATGCTTTTTTTCCCCTTGCCATTTCCATGATATGTGTGTTCATTTTTAATGCATGCGTTAACACATGCATTAATACATGGTACATAAATGTACCATGCATTAATACATGCGTTTCCCATAGACTCCCATGTTAAAAAAGGCATGCGTTTTCAAAAACAGGCCCAAAAACGATGCAGACCGCATTTTTGAGGACACTACCAAAAGCGCATTGCGTCAAACGCTTTGCACTTTTGCAATGCGTTTTTTGCATTGGAGCCTATGGGTGCTTTAACGCATGCGTTTTTTCAACATTTGCACATGAAAATAACGCATACATTTAGCAAATGCATGATGCAAGTCTGATCCTAGTCTAACTGCTCCTTGTTCCCCAATATCTGCATCTGAACATCTGCAGCTATGTCCGAAAAAACCCAAATTCCTAAATAGGCTGTTGTGAGGGCACAGGTACACGGACGTGGATGTGGGCATGGGGTTGTCAGTGGGGCCCGACAAGGTACAGAGTCTGGGAGACAGAAGAAGGTCGATGCATCTATGTTCCTGGTGAAATTTCCCAGTCTGGAATGTAAACGGGTCTGGAAGCCAGGAAAGTGAGAGCATATACTGTCTTGGATGGCTGATAAGGCCTCCACAAAATTTTCTAGCAGCACCCACTCGTCCACGACCACACAGTCTCCTGTCCATACAGAGAATGCTGGGTCATCCTATTCTCAACCTTTTCCTAGTTAATCACCCTGTCAGGAGTCACAGAAAACATTTGACCCCAACCTTGGCCACTCCGAGGATCTGTTTGGTCCATATCCTTTGATTGCCTCTGGCCACACACTGTGCAACATTGAAGAGGAACGTGAGGAGGTATCATCTGTTCATGGCCAAATATTTGAAAACCCATGGCCAGAAGAAATCCACTTTCATCTACGTGATATACCGGGTGAAGAGGTGGAGGCTGATGGTGATGATACAAAATTGCCATCTGGCCAGCCAACAATATCAACATGGAAGGAGGATGACATGGATGACGAGTTGGTTGACGATGAGACCACAGATGCGACCTGGACTGCTGGCAAGCATAGCCAGGATAGCAGAACAGAGGAAGAAGGTGGATACGTAGCACCAATAAAGGCACAAAGGGCTACTGGTTTGAGCAGAGTGTGAAGTGTGTCAACTGTTGCCAAGAGCAATCCCTCTGTGCCCCAAGTCAAGGCAGGGGTGCGTTTAGCCGCTGTCTGGAAATTTTTTTCAGATAGTCCTTCTGAACCAAATGATGTCATCTGTAGCATCTGCCATTTGAAGCTAGGCAGAGGCCAGGGCAAAGGTAACCAAAGCACCACCAGTATGTGGAAACACATGGCAGCCAAGCATGCTAGTCAGTGGGCGGAACAACAGGGTACCAAATCGGTGTCTGTGGGTCAAACCACTGCCATGTTGCCTGTGATCCGTCCTTCCCAATCTGCTGGGCAGGAAGCAGCTTTTCATACCTCTTGCTCACAAGCTGCGGTTGTACAGACGCAGGACACAACAAGCTCATCCACTTGTTTGTCCCAGCCAAGTGTCCAGTAGTCAGTGGCCCTGATATAAGAAAGGAAGCGTAAATACCAAGCCAAGGCACATTGGCTCAACCTGGTGGAGGGTGGGACAAACTCTCAAACTGGACCATCACACATCTTACCCACGCCATGAAACCTCAAATAGGGTTTCCGCGTCATCATATACGTCCTGTCTCCCCTCTTCCTCATCCTTCTCCTGTGCCTCGTCATTCTATGCTGAATTGCCTTCTACATCACTTGGAAGCTGTGCCGCAGCGCATCGGCAAAGCGGCAACATGCTCTGCTGAAGATTATCGGCTTAGGTTAATCACCACACAGTGCAGCACAGCTGTGGCAAGGAATGAAACAACAGACCAACCAGTGGCTCTCACCACTGCAATTCCAACCTGGTCTGGTTGTCTGCGATAATGGGCGTAACATGGTGGCGGGTTTAATGCTCGGAAAGCTGGTACACTGTGCCATGCATGGCTCACAAGCTGAACTTAGTGGTGCCAAAATTTATAAAAATATAACCCTGACTTGCCGCACCTACTTGAGAAGGTGTGCCGTATTTGCACCAAACTCATTCCTCAACCGCTGTTGCCGGTCTTGCAGTGCTTCAATAGCAATTTAATTTGCCAAACCACCAACTCATTTATGACCTGCCAACACGGTGGAACTCAACATATCATATGTTGGCAAGGATAAGTGAGCAGCAGAGGGCACTTGCTGAATACCAGCTTAAACATGCCGTCAGACTGAGACTCAGCCAAGACACATAACAACTGTCGAGCGGGTGTGGATGGCTGACATTTGTGAGGTGCTTGATAACTTTGAGCACTGCACCAAGCTTGTGAGCAGTGATCAGGCTATTATTCGCATAACCTTCCCTATGCTATGTCTGCTGAAAAAATTTCTGCATAATCTAAAAATGTAATCTTTGAGTGCCCCGCAGCTGAGTATGGAGCAAGATTTCACAATGATGATTATACCCAGCCCAGCCAATCTCATCAGGCAAGATTGGGGGATGAATATGATGATGAAGATGAGGAGGAAGAGGACTTATTTTGCAGTGGTTCCGAGGGGACCGCTCATGCTACAAAAGGGACTCCCATCCCCAGCTTTATGTCTGTCCAGCATGGGAGGGCTGGAGAGGAGGAGGTAGAGGAGGAGAGTCAGTGTGAGGTAAGCATGGGTATTGTTCCTACTTCTGGGGTCACAGAACATTTGCCTCTTTACAGCTTGGCATACATGGCACACTTCATATCTAACTGGCTGTGTCTCTGTGCCAAGACCCTCGCGTGATTCACATTTTCAACAGCAACCTATACTGGTTGGCCACCTTTCTAGACCCACGGTGCAAGGACAACTTTCCTTTGCTACTGTTGCAGTCACCAAGGGGTTTCACAACTGAAACCTTCAAGAGGGTCGTTTGTCACACTTGAGCAAGGGAACCACCAATGTCTGGCACCCAACAGAACCAGGTTTCCCAGCTGGTCAAAAAAAAACCAGCACGAGTCCAGCCACCACCTGTATAGCTGTCAACAGAACCGGTGTCCCAGCCAGTATGAGTTCATCACCAACAGCAGACGGAACTACAGGCACACATTGAAGGATGATTTGAGTTGTGACCTCCATTGTCTTATAAAAAACATAGATGGGTCCATATTTGGACAAAATGGGACATTAATCTACTTTAGTCTGGAATCAACATGCTTTTTAGAGATGAGACGACCTGTGGAAGTTCAGGTTCTGGGGGTTCAGCTGGACTTTATAGAAGGGTGGGTTTTTTTCACTTTCTGTTTTTTTGTACACACTACATGCAATAGGTTATTTTTACACCAAGTGTAAGCCATTGAAACATTGCAAGCGGCTCGTACTGGGCCGAACACCGAGAGTACTTGAGCACAAGTGATGATCGCTCCAGTGATTTGCGTATGTAAAGCACCCGAACTCCGAACTCAAACACTGAAAAGTTTTGTAAAGTCTTTGCTCAATACAAACACTGAACTTTAAAGTCCAATTCCCTCACCTTGTGTCTACTAATAGCAATTACATATTCTCACATTTAAATGCAGTACATAGGCAAGAATGAGATTAGAAAACAGTTGTCAAATTTTATAACCTAGGCTTTGCAGTGAAACTTGTATACCCTGAACATAATCATAAACCGTATGTAAATTTGACTATTTCTTTGAAGTTTCTTTTAACACATAACATTTTAATGACTACCTGAAGTAACTATTTCCACACTTAAAGTGTAATAAAAAAGAACTTGAGCTTAGATCAAATAGAAATACAGCAGAAATGACAAAAGAACATTTTATTTCACCAAGAAAAGAGTCAGTCAATGTGGAAATATAAATGAAATAAGGCATGCCATTTTAAAACACTGTGCTATATCATTGTTCAAAGCAGAGATTTCTCTATGCTCATCAAAATGTGTTTCTAAAAGGCAAATGAATGTGCAATAGGCTATTTTAACAAAATACAAAATCTGTCACAGCTACAGTCTAATGTGGCATTGCATTTATAATAACACTAGATGGTGGCCCGATTCTAGCGCATCGGGTATTCTAGAATATGTATGTAGTTGACATACTATGACTGACAGAACTTGTTCAGTCAACGTGAGTGAACTACATATATGTATATATGTATATATTAATATATATATAGCAGCGCTATGGTATATGGTGGTACATTACAGCACATGTAAAACAGCACTACAGTATATCGAGGTACATTTCAGTACATGTATAGCAGCGCTATAGTATATGGCGGTACATTACATTATATGTATAGCAGAGCTATAGTATATAGCAGTACATTAAAGCAATATATAGCAACACTATTGTATATGGCGGTACATTATATGACATGTATAGCAGCGCTATGGTATATGGCGATACATTACAGTGCATGTATGGCAGCACTATAGTATATGGCGGTACATTACAGTACATGTATAGGATGGTGGTGGGGGGGGCAGGATGGAGGCAGGGGGACAGGATGAAGGCGAGGGGGCAGCATGGAGCGAGCGGGGCAGGATGGAGCCGGGGGGCAGGATGGATGCAGGGGGGCAGGATGAATGCAGGGGGGAACAGGATGGATGTGGGGGGGCAGGATGGAGCCGGGGAACAGGATGGATGTGGGGGGCAGGGTGGATGTGGGGGAGCAGGATGAATGTGGGAGAGCAGGATGGAGCCAGGGGAGCAGGATGGAGATGGGGGGAGGCAGAATGGAGCGAGCGGGGCAGGATGGAGCAAAAGGGGGGGGCAGGATGGATGCTGGGGGCAGGATGGATGTGGGGGGGCAGGATGGATGTGGGGGAGCAGGATGGAGGCAGGGGGGCAGGATAGAGCCAGCAGGGCATGGAGCCAGGGTGGCAGGATGGAGGCAGAGGGGCAGGATGGAGCCGGCAGGGCATGAAGCCAGGGGTACAGGATGCAGCCAGTCGGCCGGATGGTGGCGGGGGGGCAGGATGGCAGAATGGAGGCGGGGGGGGGCAGGATGGAGCGAGCGGGGCAGGATGGAGCAAGCGGGGCATGATGGAGACAGCGGGGCAGGATGGAGCCGGCAGGGCATGAAGCCAGGGGTACAGGATGCAGCCAGTTGGCCGGATGGTGGCGGGGGGGCAGGATGGCAGAATGGAGGCAGGATGGCAGAATGGAGGCAGGATGGCAGAATGGAGCGAGCGGGGCAAGATAGAGCAGCAGGCAGGATTGAGCGGGGCAGGATGGAGCGGGTTGGGCTGGATGGAGCCGGGGGAGCACGATGGATGTGGGGGGAGCAGGATGGATGTGGGGGGCAGGATGAATGTGGGGGGCAGGATGGATGCAGGGGGGCAGTATGGAGCCAGGGGCCAGGATGGATCTGGGGGGCAGGATGGATTGGGGGGGGCAGGATGGAGCCGGGGGAGCAGGATGGAGCCGGGGAAGCAGATGGATGGCAGGGGGCAGGATGAAGCCGGCAGGGCATAGAGCCAGGGGGCAGGATGGAGGTGGGAAAGCAGGATGGAGCCAGAAGGACATGGAGCCAGGGGGCAGGATGGATGCAGGGGGCAGGATGGAGCAATCGGGGCAGGATGGAGCCAGCAGGGCAGGATGGTGGTGAGGGGGGGCAGGATGGCAGGATGGAGGCGGGGGGCAGGAATGGAGCAAGCGGGACAGAATGGAGCAAAGCGGGGCAGGATGGAGCGAGCGGGGCAGGATAGAGCCAGCGGGCAGGATGGTGAGTGGGGCAGGATGGAGCGAGTGGGGGCAGGATGGAGCAGCGGGGCAGGATGGAGCGAGCGGGGGCAGCATGGATGCGGGGAGGGGGCAGGATGGATGCTGGGGAGGGCAGGGGAGGATGCAGGGGGCAGGATGGAGCGGGGGGCAGGATGGATGTGGGGGAGGATGGATTTGGGGGGCAGGATGGAGCCGGGGAAGCAGGATGGAGGCAGGGGGAGGCAGTATCAAGGTGAGGGGGGCAGGATGGGGCCAGCGGGGCATGGAGCCAGAGGGGGGCAGGATGGAGGCAGGGGGGCAGGAATGGATGTGGGGGGCAGGATGGATTTGGGGGGGCAGGATGAAGCCGGCAGGGCATGGAGCCAGGGGGGCAGGATGGATGCAGGGGGGCAGGATGGAGCAATCGGGGCAGGATGGAGCAATCGGGGCAGGATGGTGGCGAGGGGGGGGGCAGGATGGCAGGATGGAGGCAGGGAAGCAGGATGGAACGAGCGGGGCAGGATGGGGGCAAGGGGGCAGGATGGCAGAATGGAGGCGGGGGCAGGATGAAGCAAGCGGGACAGAATGGAGCAAACGGGGCAGGAAGGAGCGAGTGGGGCAGGATAGAGCCAGCGGGCAGGATGGAGTGGGGCAGGATGGAGCGAGTGGGGCAGGATGGAGCGAGCGGGGCAGGATGGAGCGAGTAGGCAGCATGAATGCGGGGGTCAGGATGGATGCTGGGGGCAAGATGGATGCAGGGGGCAGGATGGAGCCAGGGGAGCAGGATGGAGCCAGGGGAGCAGTATGGAGGTGAGGGGCAGGATGGAGCTGCAGGGCATGGAGCCAGGGAGGCAGGATGAAGGTGGGGGCAGGATGGAGCGAGCGTGGCAGGATGGAGCAAGCAGGGCAGGATGGAGCAAGCGGGGCAGGATGGAGGCGGGGGGCAGGATGGAGCAAGCGGGGCAGGATGGAGCCAGGGGGAAAGATGGAGCGGGTGGGCAGGATTGATGCAGGGGGGCAGGATGAATGCAGGGGGAACAGGATGGATGTGGGGGGCAGGATGGAGCCGGGGAACAGGATGGATGTGGGGGGCAGGGTGGATGTGGGGAGCAGGATGAATGTGGGAGAGCAGGATGAGCCAGGGGAGCAGGATGGAGATGGGGGGAGGCAGAATGGAGCGAGCGGGGCAGGATGGAGCAAAAGGGGGGCAGGATGGATGCCGGGGGGCAGGATGGATGTGGGGGGGCAGGATGGATGTGGGGGAGCAGGATGGAGGCAGGGGGGCAGGATAGAGCCAGCAGGGCATGGAGCCAGGGTGGCAGGATGGAGGCAGAGGGGCAGGATGGAGCCGGCAGGGCATGAAGCAGGGGTACAGGATGCAGCCAGTCGGCCGGATGGTGCGGGGGGGCAGGATGCAGAATGGAGCGGGGGGGGCAGGATGGAGCGAGCGGGGCAGGATGGAGCAAGCGGGGCATGATGGAGACAGCGGGGCAGGATGGAGCCGGCAGGGCATGAAGCCAGGGGTACAGGATGCAGCCAGTTGGCCGGATGGTGGGGGGGGGCAGGATGGCAGAATGGAGGCAGGATGGCAGAATGGAGGCAGGATGGCAGAATGGAGCGAGCGGGGCAAGATAGAGCGAGCAGGCAGGATTGAGCGGGGCAGGATGGAGCGGGTTGGGCTGGATGGAGCGGGGGAGCACGATGGATGTGGGGGGAGCAGGATGGATGTGGGGGGCAGGATGAATGTGGGGGGCAGGATGGATGCAGGGGGGCAGTATGGAGCCAGGGGCCAGGATGGATCTGGGGGGCAGGATGGATTGGGGGGGGCAGGATGGAGCCGGGGGAGCAGGATGGAGCCGGGGAAGCAGGATGGAGGCGAGGGGGCAGGATGAAGCCGGCAGGGCATAGAGCCAGGGGGGCAGGATGGAGGTGGGGAAAGCAGGATGGAGCCAGAAGGACATGGAGCCAGGGGGGCAGGATGGATGCAGGGGGGCAGGATGGAGCAATCGGGGCAGGATGGAGCCAGCAGGGCAGGATGGTGGTGAGGGGGGGCAGGATGGCAGGATGGAGGCGGGGGCAGGATGGAGCAAGCGGGACAGAATGGAGCAAGCGGGGCAGGATGGAGCGAGCGGGGCAGGATAGAGCCAGCGGGCAGGATGGAGTGGGGCAGGATGGAGCGAGTGGGGCAGGATGGAGCAAGCGGGGCAGGATGGAGCGAGCGGGGCAGCATGGATGCGGGGAGGGGGCAGGATGGATGCTGGGGGGCAGGATGGATGCAGGGGGCAGGATGGAGCCGGGGGGCAGGATGGATGTGGGGGAGGATGGATTTGGGGGGCAGGATGGAGCCGGGGAAGCAGGATGGAGGCGGGGGAGCAGTATCAAGGTGAGGGGGCAGGATGGGGCCGGCGGGGCATGGAGCCAGGGGGGCAGGATGGAGGCAGGGGGGCAGGATGGATGTGGGGGGCAGGATGGATTTGGGGGGGCAGGATGAAGCCGGCAGGGCATGGAGCCAGGGGGGCAGGATGGATGCAGGGGGGCAGGATGGAGCAATCGGGGCAGGATGGAGCAATCGGGGCAGGATGGTGGCGAGGGGGGGGCAGGATGGCAGGATGGAGGCAGGGAAGCAGGATGGAACGAGCGGGGCAGGATGGGGGCAAGGGGGCAGGATGGCAGAATGGAGGCGGGGGCAGGATGAAGCAAGCGGGACAGAATGGAGCAAACGGGGCAGGAAGGAGCGAGTGGGGCAGGATAGAGCCAGCGGGCAGGATGGAGTGGGGCAGGATGGAGCGAGTGGGGCAGGATGGAGCGAGCGGGGCAGGATGGAGCGAGCTAGGCAGCATGAATGCGGGGGTCAGGATGGATGCTGGGGGCAAGATGGATGCAGGGGGCAGGATGGAGCCAGGGGAGCAGGATGGAGCCAGGGGAGCAGTATGGAGGTGAGGGGGCAGGATGGAGCCTGCAGGGCATGGAGCCAGGGAGGCAGGATGAAGGTGGGGGCAGGATGGAGCGAGCGTGGCAGGATGGAGCAAGCAGGGCAGGATGGAGCAAGCGGGGCAGGATGGAGGCGGGGGGCAGGATGGAGCAAGCGGGGCAGGATGGAGCCAGGGGAAAGATGGAGCCGGGTGGGGCAGGATTGATGCAGGGGGCAGGATGGATGTGGGGGGGCAGGATGGAGCTGAGGGGGGGCAGGATTGAGCTGGGGGGGCAGGATGGAGCCGAGGGGGGACAAGATGGATGCAGGGGGAAGGATGGAGCCGGGGGGCAGGATGTATGCGGGGGGGCAGGATAGATGCAGGGATGCAGGATGGAGCCAGGGGGCAGGATGGATGCGAGGGGCAGGATGGAGCCAGGGGGGAAGGCAGGATGGATGCGGGGGGGGGGCAGGATGGATGCAGGGGGCAGGATGGAGTAGGGGGGGGCAGAATGGATGCGGGGGGGCAGGATGGAGGCCAGGGGCAGGATCCCCCTCGCCCCCCCTCTGTTCTCATCCGTCTTTTGCAGCGGTCATGTGACTGGGCGGGCTGTGTGATGTCACATCAGCCCGCCCTGTCACATGACCGCGCTGTGTGTACAGAGGCAGAAGACGGGTGAGAACAGCGGGAGGCGAGAGGGGGAGGCGAGGAGAGGCAAGGTTACAGCTACTATAATTGCCTAATTTTGAATGCGCGCGGCTATTTGCATACGCGGCGCTCATTGGTTGCCGCGGCTAGCGGCATCCAATGAACGCTGGTGCGTGATTTCAGCATCAGACAGACACGATTAGGAGATTATATAGTAGAAAATTTAAGAATAATGCAATGAATACAAAGGATTTTTCGGGTAAAATATATACATTGTCATTTAAATCCCGTGCCTGGTGGCTGCGACCAATTGGCAAGGTGGTGTTTAAATCCAGCACCAATACCGGTGATTGGTCGCGGCTGGCCGGCCGTGACCAATCAGTGAAGCGTGGTTCAAATTCCCCAGCAAAGCTTCACTCGTTGGTCGCCATCGACTGCGGCGACCAATGAGCGAAGCGGGATTTAAATCAGGCGCCAACAGCGCTTATTTGTTGCCATCCACAACCACTTCTTAAAGTGGCCATCCACAACCACTTCTTAAAGGTGCCGTCCACAACCACTTCTTTAAGGGACCATCCACAACCACTTCTTAAAGGGGCTGTCCACAACCACTTCTTAAAGGGGTTCTTTAAGAAGTGGTTGGGGACCGCCCCTTTAAGATGCGGTTGGGTACCGCCCCTTTAAGACGTGATTGTGGACCGCCCCTTTAAAACGTGGCTGGAGACCACCTCTTTAAGATGTGGTTGGGGACCGCCCCATTAAGACGTGGTTGGGAACCGCCCCTTTAAGAAGTGGTTGGGGACCGCCCCTTTGAGAAGCAGTTGGGGACTGCCCCTTTAAGATGGGGTTGGGGATGGCCCTTTAAGAAGTGGTTGGGGACTGCCCCTTTAAGATGGGGTTGGGGAGCACCCCTTTAAGACGTGGCGACCAATCAGTGACGCAGGATTTCCATTACAGACAGACAGAATTAGATTATATAGTAGATTGCTGCTCATTTTGTAAATCAATTATGAAAAAAGGCTATGTCCACCCTAGCAAATGCTTTTTCTGGCCCAAGTCATTCAAAATAAAATTTAAATAAGTAGTTCTATTTTAAAATATCTTAATATTTTGTGTCTTCAGTTCCTATGCAGATCCATAGTACCAGTCAAAACTTGCCCATTTAAAGCACCACTGCAGTATTATATATGTATTGCATTGCTGGATTGGTGCTTTATAACTGAGTCTCCTGCCCCCTCTTGTATACTCACCTGCTGCCATATTCATCTGTTTCCAGCATTATTACAGTCTGTTTTTGGCAATTTGTGACCTGCAGCTCCAATGTTTCATAGATACATATACATAGTTTGTGTTGTAATGTCTGACATCTGGACAGTCAGAAGATATTATTATTATTATTATTATTATTATTATTATTATTATTATTTATTTATAGAGCACCATTGATTCCATGGTGCTGTACATGAGAAGGGCTTACAAACAAGCAAGTTAAAAATACAATGAACAAACAGTGACAGACTGGTACAGAGGGGAGAGAGGACCCTGCCCTTGCGGGCTTACATTCGACAGGGAAATGGGGAGGGAGACAGTAGGTTGGGTCTGCTCTGGTAGTGGTGGAGCGCCTGGTCCATGGTGGTGAAGCGCCGGGTCTGATGGTGGTGGAGCACCAAGTCCAGTGGTGGTGGAGTGCAGGGTCCGATCGTGGTGGAGCGCCAGGTCCAGTGGCGGTGCAGCATCGGGTTCAGTGATGATATGGGCACAAGATGGCATTGTGAGACTGAAGCAGCAGCAAAAAAGGATAAAGGTATTTGAAAGTGAGAAAAAGAATGTGGGCACGGAACTTAGATTTAAAGTATGACTCCAGCACTGAAAAAAACCCCACTGGATTGGTGCTTTAACCCCTTCCTGACCTATGATATTGTGGGACGTCATAAAAGTCGGTGCCTTCCCGACCTGTGGCGTCCCACAGCGTCATGGCGGGATCCCCTTCTTGTAGCCCCGGTGAGCGGTGCCGGCAAAATCTCACCGGGGTTACAGGAAGCCAGGGACGTTAGGGTGATGTCAGGGGGGTGGCTTTGCCACTCCTCATCTGCGTTCACTGTGATTGGCTGTTGGAACTTCCAACAGCCAATCCCAGTAATTGTGACAGCCAGCTATGGAGTGATCTGTTGGGATTGATCACTCCCCTATCATTCCTATCAGCGCCGCTGCGCCCGCTCTCCCCAGTGCCTGCTCTCCACGGCCGCCGGACCTCCAGCTCCTGTGCCCGCTCTCCCCGGTCCTCCGCACTTGCCCGTTCTCCTCCGGTCCTCCGCTCCTATGCCCTGCTGTGACCGCTCTCCTCTGGGAGTGGGAGGATCGGAGGAAACAGCAGTGGGCGCAGTGTGGAGCGGCGATGATGGGAGTGATCAATCCCATTAGATTACTCCCAGATCACTCCCATCATCACTGGAGGGGGCTATACTGCTCCACGCTGCGTCCAGTCTGTACCCCTTCAGTCCTGCACCCCCTGTGTCCTGCACCCCCTGTGCCCTGTAGCCCAGCACCCCTGTACCCTGCACCCTTGCGCCCCGGACCTCTGTGGCTCACAGCCTGGCACCCCTGCATCCCACATCCCTGTAGCCCTGCACCCTGGACCTCTGTGTCCCACAGCTCAGCACCCTTGCGCCCCGCACCCCTGTGCCTGCAGCCCTGCAACCCGCACCCCTGTCCCCTGCAACCCACAACCCGCAGCCCTGCACCCCTGTAGCCTGCGCCCCACAGCCCTGCACCCTTGTGCTGTGCATCCCTGCACCCTGTGCCCCACAGCCATGCGCCCCGCACCCCTGTGCAACCCACACCCCGCAGCCCTGCGTCTCTGTATCCCTGCACCCCTGTAGCCTGCACCTCTGTGCCCTGCAGCCCCACACCCCTGTGCTGTGTGTCCCTGCACCCTGTGCCTGCAGCCCTGCACCCCGCACCCCTGTGCCCTGCAGCCCGTAGCCTGCACCCCTGTGCCCTGCAGCCTCACACTCCTGTGACCTGCAGCCCACACCCCGCTGCCCTGCACCCCTGTAGCCTGCATCCGTGTGCCCTGCAGCCCACAGCCTGCGTCCCTGCATACCTGCACCCCTGTAGCCTGCAACCCTGCGCCCCTGTGTCCTGCAGCCCACACCCCGCAGCCCTGTGCCCCGCACCCCTGCAGCCCTGCACCCCTGTGCCATGCGTCCCTGCACCCCTGTGCCCCACAGTCTGTGCCCCGAAGCCCGCACCCCTGTGTCCCACAGCCTGCACCCCTGCGTCTCTGCACCCCTGTGCCCTGCGCCCTAGCAGCTCGCAGCCCTATGCCCTGTACCCCTGTGCTCTGAAGTCCGCACCCCTGCGTCTCTGCACCCCTACGTTTCTGCAGCCCTGCACCCTTGTGCCCTGCATCCTTGTGTCTCTGCGCCCCTTGCCCTGCACTCCTAAACCCTTGTGTCCCTGTGCTCCAACAACCCTGTTTTCCTGCGCTCCTGTGCCCACTTCCTCCTCCAGTTACCCCCTCCCCGTCTGTGCCAGCATTTTCTGCAGTGTCATCTCCCTGCATGGAGACGCTGCAGAGGAGCGATGTGACAGCCAGACACAGTGATATGTGTTATCGCTGTGCCATGGCTCTGTGTCACTCCCTAAGTGCTGGGATCTTACCGATCTCAGCACTTAGGGTACATCCTCATGATCAGGAGACACAGCGTCCTGGACGCAGCGTCTTTGCGCTGCTTCCAAAACACTGCGTCGTACAGTACTAGCATAGTGGATGGGATTTCAAGGAATCCCATCCTCATTATGCGTAACCCGCCCGCAGCGTGTTTGGAGCTGTGGTGCTGGTTGCCAGGAGTTCGCTCCTCCGCTACATGTTTATTTCATGCTGCAGAGTCAGAAGCGGCTCCCATTGGGTGACTGCAGGGAGAAGCCGCCCTGTACCTGCCGCACACGGTGAGTACAGGGTGGCTGCGGTCTCCCTGCGGCCACCTGCAGCTTCACTCAGGTCCGGAGGAGCTGTATCTAACACGCAGCTCCTCCAGACAGTGAGTATATACCTTTAGGGTCCGGGGAGAGGAAGCCCAGTCTCGTACCTCTCCATGTGGTGATCGGCCCATCGTAATGAGCCAATCACTATACCGTGTTTCCCCGAAAGTAAGGCCCCCCTGATTGTAAGGCCGCCTAGGGGTAAAGGGGGGGCCTGCTAATGTAAGGCCTCCCCTGATTATAAGGCCTTACAACCGGGGGGGCCAATGTAAGGCCCCTAGCGTAGGGGGGGGGGGAGCGGGTCGCACGTCACGTGCGCCCGCTCATTACATATACACCGGCCGGTCGCAGTCGCGATGATGTCATGCGCTGCGACGGGTCACATGATACAGGAGACAGCCGAGGACAGAGGACGGACGCGCTGGCTGCTGCAAGAAGACCCTGGAGGGTAAGATGTCTGCAGAGCAGCAGCGGTGGGGGCCTCAGAACAGGGGGGTAGTGTGCCAGCAGGAGGGGGCCCATATATACAGTATAATGCACTGCTCCCCCTGTCGCTGATTGACAGGGGGATGCAGTGCATATGTAATGAGCGGGCGCACGTGACGTGCGACCCGCTCCCGCAGTGTCCCAGCAGGAGGGGGCCTGTAGGCCACACTGCTGGGGCACCCAATGTAAGACCCCCCCCGAAAGTAAGACCGGGGGCCACTTTTGGCCCCCAAAAAAATGTAAGACAGGGTCTTACTTTCGGGGAAACACGGTAGTAACCCAATGTTGCCATGACAACCTGACGTTGCCATGACAACATCCGGTCACCTGACCCAAGCCTCAGAGATCATTTGATCTTTGAGAGTTGGATTTGCCACAGTGATGGTGCGCTGTATGACAATGATCTGACATACAGTGCACTATGACTGTGACCCTAGAGACTACAACAAGGGTTTAAGTGTCCTCTTCTTGTAGTCTCTGGGGTCACAGTCATGGTGCACTATATGGCAGGTCATTGTCATACAGTGCACCATCAGTGTAGCCCCAGAGACTGCAGGAAGAGAACACTTGATCCCTTGCTGCAGTCTCTGGATATAGTAGAGGCGATCGAGTGTCGTGGGACCATCGTTGTGGACTACGTCGGACGGTCTGGAGTAATAAAGATGAAGTCTCAATTTGTGTTTGCTTTTTTTCTAATAAAATATTTTTCTCTGTGTGGTGTATTTTTTTTTTACTATTTACTAGAAATTCCTAGTGGCCGCGTCTAACATTGGCCCGACATTATGAATCTCGGGCTTAGTGCCAGCTGCCAAAAAAAAAGCTGGCATTAACCTCCTATATTACCAAGTTTGCCACCGACATCAGGGCAACTGGAAGAGTCTGGGTGCAGCACCAGAAAATGGCGATTCAATGAATGCGCCATTTTCTGGGGCAGCTGCGGGCTGCAATTTGCAGCATGCGGGGCCCAGAATGCTTGGGCCTCTCCATGCTGAGGACTCCAGCCTCCAGCTACCTAGCTGTACCTGGCTGGACCAAAAGTATGGCGCAGCCCTACGTCATTTTTTTTCTGAAATTAGTTCTAGAAAAAAAAAATGGGCTTTGCTGTATTTTTGGTTGCCAGCCAGGTACAACGCGCAGCTGGGCATTGGTGGCAGTCCTGAGCTGGCAAGTTGTATCTAGCTGGACCAAAAATATGCGAAGTCCCATGTCATTTTTTTTTTTTTTAATTCTACAACTAAAATGACAAGGAGCTTTGCCGTATTTTTGGTTGCCATCCAGGTACAACTTGGCAGCTGGGAGGCTGGAATCCTCAGCGTGGAGAGATCCAAACGCTGTTGACTTCCACGCTGCAAATTGCTACCCACAATCACCCCAGAAAATAGCGCATTCGATAGAGGCGCCATTTTCTGGTGCTGTACCCCAACTCTTCCTTGTACTGGTGGCACACAGGGGCTCTCCATACGCGATGTGGTGTCCGCTAACAATTTGAATGGAAAATAAGCCCAAATTGTTAGCGGACACCATTTCGCGTTTGGAGAGCCCCTGTGTGCCTAAACATTAGAGCTTCACCACAAATGACCCCATTTTGGAAACTAGACCCCTCAAGGAACTTATCTAGATGCATAATGAGCACTTTGAACCCTTAGATGCTACACAAATTGATCCGTAAAAATGAAAAAAAGTTTTTGTAGAAAAAAAAGTACTTTTCATTATTACGGATCAATTTGTGGAGTACCTGGGGTTTCAAAGTGCTCACCACCCATCTAGATAAGTTCCTTCAGGGGTCTAGTTTCCAAAATGGGGTCATTTGTGGGCGAGCTCCAATGTTTAGGCACATGAGGGCTCTCCAAATGCAACATGGTGTCTGCTAACAATTTGAGATAATTTTTCATTCAAATTGTTAGCGGACACCATGCCGTGTTTGGAGAGGCCCTGTGTGCCTAAACATTGGAGCTCCCCCACAAGTGACCCCATTTTGAAAACTAGCCCCTCAAGGAGCTTATCTAGATGCAAGTTGAGCACTTTGAACCCACAAGTGCTTCACAAATTGATCCTTAAAAATGAAAAAATAAACTTTTTGTCAAAAAAAAGTACTTTTCATTATTGCGGATCAATTTGTGAAACATCTGGGGGTTCAAAGTGCTCACCACCCATCTAGATAAGTTCCTTTGGGGATCTAGTTTCCAAAATGCTCATATATAGGGAAGATAGTGTGCCACGGTCCGCGCTGCTATCTCAATGGAATCACAAGGAATGGATGTCTCCAAGAAGTCACAAGGAAGGCAAGGTTCCAAAGTAACGATCTTTATTCACCAAAGCGTTTCGGCACCTATTCTGGCACCTTCATCAGGGTAAAAATTTGTATTTATATAGTTTACACATATGAGGTATCAGTGTACTCAGAAGAAATTGCCCAACAAATTTTAGGATCCATTTTATCCTGTTGCCCATGTGAAAATGAAAGAATTGAGGCTAAAAGAACATTTTAGTTGGAAAAATTAAAATGTCCATTTTTCCTTCCACATTGCTTTGGTTCCTGTGAAGCACCTGAAGGGTTAATAATCTTCTTGAATGTAGTTTTGAGTAGCTTGAGGGGTGCAGTTTTTGAAATGGTGTCACTTTTTGGTGTTTTCTGTCATGTACGCCCCTCAAAGGACTCCAAATGTGATGTGGTCAAAACAAAAATGGTTTTGTAAATTTTGCTGGAAAAATGAAAAATTGCTGATGAAATTTGAACCCTTATAACTTCCCACCAAAAAAAATATTTTTTTCAAAATTGTGCTGATGTAAAGTAGACATGTGGGAAATGTTATTTATTAACTATTTTGAGTCACATAACTTTCTGGTTTAGCAGAATAAAAATTAAAAATTAGAAAATTGCAAAATTTTCAAACTTTTTGCAAAATTTTTGATTTTTTTCACAAATAAATGCAAAAATGATCAACCTAAATTTAATACTAACATGAAGCCTGATATGTCACGAAAAAACATTCTCAGAATCACTAGGATCCGTTGAAGTGTTCCAGAGATATTACCTCATAAAGGGACACTGGTCAGAATTGCCAAAAATTGCCAGGTCAGTAAGGCTAAAATAGGCTGGGTCATGAAGGGGTTAATGACTTTTCTTTTTTGGCAAACATAGACAAGCTCTCAACACACATCAAGGGTCATTGTGAGCATGCATATTTTGCCTTAACCATGTGCATTTCTAATACTAAGTAATAATAAATTGGCAGGTTGTGAGTGGTTGTTTCAGTAGCATCTGTCTTGTCTCTTACTATATCAAGGAGGGCTGTTACATCCTGTTAGTGCATTAGTTTCTCTGATTTGGGCCAGTAAATACTGTTTTCCTTTTGTTTGATGTGTTAATATTTGATTTGTGGGGGGAAATTCCTTGGTCTATGGGTTTTGCTTTTAGTTTACAACAATGTAACTGTGCTGAGTGTGCTTCAATGGATACTGTTCTGTGTAGATTACTGACGGAGCTGGGTATGTTTTGGCTTGATAAATCAGTGAAAGCCTAGATGAAAAGTCTTAGTAAAAGTCTGTGTGTTTTATTTTTAACAAACAATTTTTCTCTGTGTCTGTTTTTTAACTATTTACCAATTATTGGTAATGTGGGGGTATCATAGATGCCTCAAAATTACCAGTCCAGGGGTTGTTGACAGCGGACAATACTCATCTGTCATTACCCTCTGCCATTACCCTGTTTTCCACTGCTCCATGGCAGCAGGTTGAGCCAGGATGAAGCGCAAGGATACAGTGCTTCTAATGAATGCAATATAATCTGGAGCAGCTGCAGGCTGGTATTCTTACCCTGCTGGGTGCCTTCCCTGGGTAAGAATATCGACCTCCAGACGCACACTCTATCTTAGCTGGTAACAAAATTGTATGGGACCCCACTCCAATTTTTTCAATTATTTATTTATTTGTGCAATAATCTGATGTCAGTTTGGTTTCTATACTGGCAATCAATCATAGAGGTTGCCAGAGAGGGTGGGCGAGGCTAAGTCTAAATTTAATCAATTAAGGGGGAAGAAGTGAATATAATAAATAAATACTTCTGCAAAAAAGCATTTATCGATTTTTATTATACAAAGTTACAAACTTTGGCCGACGTTTATCAATACATCTTCTTGCAAAAATTTTAATTTATTCTACATTTAGTTATAGAAGCTTTCCAGTTTAAAGGGAATCTAGAAGAAATTGGAGTCCGGCTCAACAGGACTGGATTTTCCTTTTCTTTTTCAAAAGAAAATATAGTGCCTACAAAAGAAAAATTGACATGGTTGACATGACCCAGTCGATGTATTTCAACTGCACTAAGCAGTCTTACTCATGACTGGGTCATGTCGACCCTGTAAATTTTTCTTTTGTATGCACTATATTTTCTTTTGAAAAATAAAAGGATAAAGAAAATCCAATCCTGTTGAGCCGGACTCTAGTTTTTCTATTATCCTTGATGAAAGGCCAGGGCGAGTCTAGTGTCTGAGCCCCAGGTGGATGAGCATAGAGCAACGGGGTGAGCTGGAATCAAGTTTTTATTAAAGGAAACCTGTCAGCAAGTTTTTCCTATGTAATATGATAATAGCATGAGACAGGTGCTGAGACACTGATTTCCGCAATGTGTTACTTATTGTACTTGCTGTGTGATGTTGTTTCAATATATTGAGTGTTTTATCAGCAGGAGATCACTGCCTGACTAGGTGCCTTCATTTCATGCATCCTGGTCCATCCATGCCCCCAGCACTAATTAGCAGCGTACTGTAAATATACAATATATTTAGAAAGCTGCTGGACAACGGTATGACAGGTGTCAGCTTTCTGAGTTATGCTACATGCTGAATCTAAAAACTCTAATTGTGTCACAACCACTGCACCAAGTAAACTAAGCGATACATCGCTGGAATCAGGATCTGTTTTCTAACATTATGCTGCTCTCAGATGAGGTAGCAAAAAACTGCTGACAGATTCGCTTTAAATACTTTAGCCCACATTAATTAATCTGTTTTTGGAATAAACTATGTCTATAAAGTTAAAAAATATGAAGTATTTCCTGTTTGCTGAAAATTTTACAATTTTGGGGGAATTTATCAATCATTAGCCAAAAAAGTGAGCTTGATTTTCCAGGAGATATACAGATGGACAGATTATAATGATTGCTTGAAAATAAAGGTTTCATTTTCTATCGCTCACACAGTGAATATAATTATTCTATAGAGGTATCACTTGGATCCTCATTTTTTGTTAAGTAGTAATGTCTGTGTACTGTAGTGACACTATGCTTGATAATGAAGGCACAAGAATTATATGATATTTACAGTCTCATTATCAAGAGCTTCTCATTAACATGGTGCAGATGGATTATGAAGTCTGTTGAAACTTTGTTTCCAGTGTTTTATGTTCTGTAATTAAATGGTTGCGTGGAGGGATCAGGTGTCCAATGTCAACAAATGTTATCCATTCATTTTATATGCAAGAGAGCACAGACGAGAATTAGTTAAGACCTTAATCAAAGCCATTCTGTCTTAACGGTCATTAAATCTAAAGTACAAGTTGACTTACCTAAAGTGGTAGCCATAAAACATATATAATTATTTGTTATTGTGCCAGAAACCAGAACAAAGAATATTTAGGATAGAGTTGTTCTTGTGAAGCAGCTGCTTTAAAAAAGTACTGACTACACAGCCGATAATAGCAGCCAAATCTCATGATTTTGATAGGAATGCAAAACCATCTAATGTGATTGGGGATGTTGAATTGTCACAAACGCCTGATGAAGAAAGAAGTATCCTCTCGCTGGATTTCAACTTAATCTATCCTTTTGTGTTCAGGGGATTCTGGCAGCTACTAACTTCTTTTCCTGATTCAAAAGACAATAGAGATTACATTGACAGTGAGATATCAATCAGGGGGGTGTGTTGGACTGCTGTGGGCCTGACAATATAGTCCAGTAATAGTAAACTCCAGGTGATAAACCCTTTAGTTTACATAAATAATAGCACAGCTTTATAAGAGAGACATAGTTAATCTTTGTTTTTTAATCTCTACATCATGCTGTCCTCAGCTAAGGCTGCTTTCACATTACGATTAAGTGCCTGTCCGTGGGATCCAGAGTTTGAAGGAGGATCCCACAGACAGGCACGGATCCCTGAAATCGGATGGCCAGGATCCTGAGGTCCCCTGTCTCTCCCTGCTCCTGCTCCTTCATCTTCTTCCCCCCGCTATTCTATTCTGTCCCTCCCGCTATTCTATTCTGCCTCCCCACTCCTCTATCCTGATCTAATCCTATCCTGTCTCCTGTTCTCCTCCTGTGTGTTAAAAAACAAGCAAACTCCTGCTGGAGGATACATCACCTTGTCACCGTCTCCCAGGATGCAACACCATCGGGGCTGAAGGACCTGAGATAATGTCAGAGAGCCGGTCACATGACACGTCAGCTGACCGCTCTGTGACATCACCACAGGCCCTTTAGCCCTGATGGTGTCACATCATCCTGGGAACCGGTGACAGGTGATGATATCCTTCGGGAGGATTTTTTTTTTTTTTAACACACAGGGAAGAGAACATGGGACCGGATAGAGATTGAATCAGAATAGAGGAGCGGGGAGACAGAATAGAATAGCGGGAGGGACAGAATAGAGGAGATGGGGAGGAGATGGAGGAAAGGAAGAGCAGGGAGAGACAGTGAACACGGAGCTGACATCGGATCCGAGGTGAACTCGGATCTGATGTCCATAGGCTCACATTTTGTGGGCACTCGGATCAGCACTGATCTGCTGCTTTCCGAGTTAGTCACGGACACAAAATCGAGCAGACTGCGATTTTGTGCCCGTGATTAAATCGGATCTGATGGTGCAAAAATCGGATGCCAATAGTGTCACATCCGATCCGATCCGATTCACCATAGGGGGACATGGGATCTGATTTCAGATCCGATTGTATCCGTTTTAAACGATACAATCGGGTGACCGAAAATCGTAATGTGAAAGCAGCCTAATATAGCAAAAACCAGTTGACAGATTCACTTTAATGATTGTGAGGAGCTGGCCATGAACTAATGGCTATAGTAGTTTTACAGCATGGAGCACTGGTTAAATCAATATCATTTTTGTGTTTCATAAGAGATTTGCTTGCTTGTCAGTTTTAATGTCACTTGTCTGTACACAATTGGAAGGGGAAAGGAATTGAAACAGTTGGTCATCCTAGTCAGCCTAACTAAAGAAATTAACCCCAGGTACCAGATTAACACCAATAACTTGCAGGTATCTGAAAGTGTTCTCAAATTTTGATCAGTGTTCTTCTTCATTTATCTAATTTACTTTATTATTCTGTACTTTAGAACATATATAATTTATGGAATAATCTTAAAATACTGCTAATTTTCTCATGTTAGGATTTGTTCACATAGGACAACACAATGACATCAACATTAAGGGAATTGTGGGTTGCTCTCTAATTTTGATTGATAGTATATATATGGTTAAGGGGGTTGGGTGGGCTTATCTTTGCTTATCTAGGGGTCTGATTCCAAGACAAGGAAAATAGAAGAAGACAATGCTTAGGGGAAGTCAGTTGGTTCTGGGAATTGGAAATGAAAGGATCTGTGCTGAGTCAGGTCCTGAACTTATGGATGAACTATAGAGTTGGGAGTTGGATACATGTGCTAAAATCATGATATCTACAGTTGGGATTTAAGGAACTATTCTGTGGACTATTGTGGAGCTGGATACATGTGTTTCGGTTGTGATAGCTACTGTCGGGATCTAAGGAACTATTCTGACTATTGTGGAGTTGGATACATGTGATTTGGTGATGGTATCTGTCATCTGGAGTAATTTAAGGGCTTTTGTCATCGGCTGGTTTGGGATCCTGTGGACGGGCTCATTGCTTTTTGGCCATCTACTCCAAAAAATTAATAAACACAACGACAAAAAAGGGAGTGATTATATTGCTATCTAGCACCTGTGTTTTCTTCTATTTAATGGAGTCTAGCTGCATCAAGCCAAGTGCATTAGTTGATAGATTTTTGTGGCTATAGGGTGAGTTTTTGTGGCCATCTCCCCAGAAGTGATGTAATACCATGTACAGATACAAATAAAAGACGTTGTATAATTAACCTGCCTAGATGATTATTACAACCCACAACTTCAGATCTTTACAATTATGACGGGGACTCTCTTGGTATATAGATAAGGATCAGTTTCAAAGTTCAAATTTAAGATTTACAACGTTGACCCTTCCAACATAATTAGATGCACTCTCTTTTTGTGCAGATTATTTATGACACAACATTCACTCTAATACCACATTACAAATTAAGGGTAAAAAAATGTATATTGGTTTAAATATAAATCACCAAACAGAAAATGAATGTATATATGATTTTTGCTATTATACTGATAAATGTATGTAATACATATGAGAATTCATACCTTTTTCAAAAATCATAGAACTGTAAGAACA